>OZ025264.1:26086714-26493184 GCA_964019135.1 Arenicola marina | reverse complement strand
TAGTTGCCATGCAGGCAGATCACGTGACCCGAGACACGTGGTCACGTGTCGATACTTTCCCCATTCACCGGTCAACTCGCGGGCACTCACCCCCCCCCCCCCCCCCACCCGCCACCCACACACACACGCCCATCCACCCACCCACGCACACACGCACTCCTCACCACAGTCCAGTTCCGGTTGTAATCCATCCTGCACTGGAAAGTCCACCCTTCAACCCCCACCCCCTACCCCCATCCCCCCCCCCCCCCACACTCCCACAACACGCACTTATAGTCAACCCTTCCAGGTTTGAAAGTGAAGGCCTGACCTTGCACTTATTGGTCGATTCGTATTCCATGAGCTGCTTGCCGCCCGCGCAATCACTTGTCGACCTCAGAAGAGAATCCGCAATCCAGGAACCGCAGCATGTATAAAGCAGACTATAGCGATATTAGGAGCCACAGGTTTATCAAGACCAGCCGCTGTCTACGAGATGCCCAGTCATAGAATTACCGATAAATGTTAATACAAGACTGATATGTACATGTTTCAAAACTACGCATTAAAAAATGTAAGACCTATTTTGACCTACTACCAATTTCGGATGTAGGGTACTGATCGAGGGGGTGTCGGGTGAACATAGACTGAGACTACGTCAAAGGTAATGGAGATCTATCAAGCTAAATGGATCCAGCGAACCACGAGTTTCACACGCACACACATTTTGTTCAGAAAACACTGCCACCTTGCCCGCTTGTTTGCTCAGGATAAACCTCTAAAGTATCCTCTCTCGAATGGAGTAGGGGGTCCACCACCCTGGGCATAAGGCTCAGCTTCGGTCCGTTCCGGCAGTACGGTGACACAACGGACAACTTCCTGACCGATTTCCTGACCCTTACGCCTATATCACACCGGGATGATACTTGAGCCGAAGCTAATAACACAATTTAATCCCAACATATTTACTAAAGAAAATGTCGATGTGTTGCAAGCGTTTTAGGATAATTGGTTATTCTTTAGTTGGTATACATAGTGACGATCATCCTCCTGGATGCACTTAAACAAACTGTAAACTGTATGGAACCCTTTAATCCGTTATTGAACACATCAAAGCACAACATGACATTGACGGAATGGCGACTGACCTTTAATGGGCGTGTCCTGTGGCAGGTGCAGTGCCATAGCTCTGGGCCTCGCACCGACTAACCCTTGGGGAGGGCACCCCGACCTGTAGCATGCATCCCCCCCCCCCCCCAGCCTCTCCCCCTCCCATCTGACACCCTCCCCTCATCCCTCCGCCACCCAACCGCTGTGAGGTATAGGATACACCCCACCCCCCTCCCATCTGTCAGCCTCCCCCTTTCCTCTCGCCCACCCCACCGTCCTGGGGTACGAGATACACAACACCACCACCCCAACTCCCATGCACTCCCACCCTCCCGATCCTCCTTCTCCTCGACCCACCCCACCGTCCTCCAGCCCCACCCACCCCACCAACAGCCATAGGTACGGGACACTCGTCCGCTGTTGTCTGGTTACCACGTGTGTTATCAGAAGCGCCCATAAAATATGGCGTGGCAAGGTGCCATCGAAAAAGTCCTACGTCTTGTGGAGAAAGGAATTCTTCCTACGACCGACGGTTAAAGAGACAGGCGGTATTTGAGGTGGTCTGGAATCAGTTTGTAGATGAGGGTTTTAGCTTATCAAAAGTTAATTGAAACGATTTATTTATGGCGGTAACTGCGTGCGTCTTCAAAATGCCTCTCTTTGTACTTCGGGGTTCCTCCGAGTACATACTGGCGTGGCGGTGGGGGGGGGGGGTGCGAGGGGTGACGGGGGAGTAAGGTGTGGTACACACCACCGCGACATAAATCTGACCCCACCTTCTTGAGCTATAGCTTAAGGGAGGGGGGTGGGTGGGGGGGGGGTAATGGTATGCATAGCCCATCATAGAGACCACGGAAACATTCTGGCCAGTTACTTTAAATCCTACAGCAAACCAAATAATCTAACGTCTCCAATCGCCCCCCCCCCCTCATACCTTCGCGGCCGCTCACCAGTGCCTGCATCGCCCTCCCCTCCCCCTTCCCCTACCCCTCCCACTCCCACTCCCTCTTCCACTCCCCTTCCCTCCCCTTCCTCTCCCCTCCCCTCCCCCTCCTTCTCCATCTCCTTCCCCTTCTCCAAACTTCTCGACATACCTGCCGTGTCATCCATTCACCTTACCCCCCCGCCCCACCCCCCACACCCTCCTCCACCCCACCCTCCCCGAGGCATCCCCCTGACCGCCCTTCCCCCAAAAAGACACCCCACATCAGAGCCGGAGCCAAGCGCTCCAAACCAGCGACAACACGCCACCTGCAAGAATGGTCCATGCAGCTAGCTCTCCCCGCCCCCCCTCCCCGACACCCCTACCGTTACTCATCTGCCAGCTATGCCCCCGAGTTGGGTATATAAAGCCCGGCGCGCGCCACACAAACCAGACAACGCCGTAAAGCGGACGAAGCCGGTAGACTCGTTTCATTCATATTTCTCACGCTACTCGATCTCGCAGCGTTAAACAGATAGCGCCCTCTCTCTCAGCTGATTGGGTCTCTGGAATACTACCCGCCACTACTACAAGGAGAGCGTAAAGCAGGATTAACCTCAACTCAGTCACTTTCTCCATTCACCCACGAGCCGCATTACAAGGTAAGAATCCTGCTTCATTGGATCCTAAAAACATACTAAGCTTACTCATTGTAAGTTCTCATTTATCGCAGTAATTGAAGAAATGCTTATGTGATTCGAAATTATTTCACACGTTAGCCAATTAAAGTATGTAGATCAAGCTATTCCATGGTTTACATTTCAATGGATATTAATTTGAGTCTTGTCTTGTTTCTTGCAGCAAACGACTTAACGCGCATCCTTTGAAGCGGTCGAGCACACTCACAACTATGGCCATCGTACACGCCGTCGACAAGATCCATGTCAACTATTACCCCTGGTACATCTCAGACCACGGTAAGTCCGCTATCCATATCTGTTAATGTGTCCCGAAATATTGACTGAACCCAATAAAAAATGGATAAACTGGTGTTTGTCGATTTCAATTCATTGGCGCACGCCTGAATGTGATATAAGTATGTCAGTATCTATTTAGTCAAAGTAAAACAGTAACGGCAATTCAACTGATATTAACTTATCAAAAAGCCCTGACATTAATGTATTTATTCTTCCCGCCACAGACATCCCTTTCCCCTTCACCGACGTGATGTACAACAAGCCGGAATGCCCGACAAGTCAGCCGGAGACAGAGTCGCAATCTCAGAGCAGCAGCACTTGGCACCAAAGCGCCACACAGCGATAGAACCACGCAACAATCCCCCGCAACGCAAATGACATTAGGTGAGAATCGCAAAATTGTATCCCTTTTTAATAAATATCTCTCCGATCTTTCAATATTCCATTATTATGTTTTTTAGTTTTAGCATTGAAAAATCGCGAACCATTCATGTTAAAATGCTATAACCTGTGTAATTTTGTAGTAATTTTGCTACGAATATTTTATGCCAGTATTTGTAATTGATTCCCTCTATTGTTGCCGTCTTCAGGAATCCCGTAAGAAGGACTCCCCGTATGTCCCACCACACTCCGGGCAAGACACCGGAAGTGACTCTTCCCCGCGTGGCCACAACTGGGTGGCGTAGTTCTCCACATCGCCGCACGGTGGCGCACAAACCCGCCGCCGAGAAAATCCAAGTTACGACAAAGCAAGCAGAGCCAGCGCGCCGTCTGGAGAGGACGCGAGGAGGCACGCATGGAGACAACGTGGCTCGCCGTGAGCCCTGTAACACGTGGTCTTCACCGTCCTCTGCGCGGAACAACGAAACATATGACGTCAGAGGTCACCTGACATTATTGCGTCATAACTTTCGCCCGCAACCTCTCCAAACGGAATACAACAAGGGTGACTTTGAAACTCATGAGATTTAGTCTCTCCTATTTCAACCCCAGGCTTCATTTCTGTCGCATATCTATAGCAAAGCAAATGTTATAATATTCGCGCACGAAGTTCTGATTTGCTGCTCGCACATACTTCAATGTGTAGTTGTTGTGCTGATTGAGTAGAACGAGTTGACTTTCGTAAGTCACGATGCGTAGTGAGAAGTAGAGGAGTAGCGTGCCAGTAGCAGTGGCAGAAAAGTTGTTGGAGACCTGAATCGCTCAACTAAGGAGACCAGGAAGAATCTCGCGATATTTGACGTGGGTTGTGCACGTGATAATCTTATTTACGGGTGTTTCGAGTAAAATTCCAATGTGTAGAGTGAATCAAAATGTTATGCATGTAGATCTCTATGGCCTGAATGCATTGAATGAATTGCCTGAATGAATTGCATTGTAATAGTTGAATGACGAAGAAAAATCGATTTTTTTTCTTATTAATTTAGTTAGTAATTTGAGTATAAATTCGAGCGAACTAGATTTCCCATGGATAATCGCCATGGCAACGACACGTGCACGTGCACTGATGAGTGTGTGAAAGATACATGTTCGAATGAAAGAAGTGTGAATAATTTATTGTCTGATGACGACGAACTATCATTCTCATGATATTGACTACCAATGTGATGCAAATAAACAATGAAATGAATTACTCTGGTACAGTTGTCTTTTCTCTTTAATATAACAATTTTTAGAATTATATTAGTACACAAGTAAATTATACGTAAAGTCATGGCCCAAATATAAGATATAAGGCGCTCAATAGAATCGGTAGTAGGAAAGAGCGAGCGGCAACAAGCCAGCTACAATACGCCGAACTACAGTAAAACGAATAAATGGAGTTAGTACAACGATCATTTACTGCAATCACCGCCTTCGTGTCTATTCCATAACAACCGCCGGCGACAAATGTTTGTCCACAACAAGATTGTAAGGTACCGTCGGTAACTTTATTTTTACAAGAAATAATGAAATAACAAATAATCAGCACAAATAATCGTTTCAAAACTAATGATGATATTTTCCCAGCGACTGCATCACTTGCTCTCAGTGGGCGGAGTTTCACTACGCAGCGGACTTACCAGTCATTGGCGGACACGAGGCAGGTGGTAAAACGTGGACGGAGCGTAAAGCACGAAATACACGGATTGGAATGCACGTCTGATGATATCGGAACAGGGATCTGCATCATACAAGTCCCGAATCCTGAGCGAGATGCTTTGCTACGTTGAGAAAATAGCTTGTTGTCTGGATATCATCAATACTGTCCGCGGGGAGTCACAAAAGGATATGAATCAATCTACAACACAGTCATTGAATCTCATTTAGAAAGCACCATCTTTGGGGCAAATCCAGTTAAGAGCGCTTTCAGCAGCATAAACTCATATATTACTCACCGGAAGCGGTTACCCCTTCGTCGTGATTGATACAATACACAATGAGACCGGAGATTCAATTATTAAGATATCGAACAAATGTTACCATAACGCATCCGCACCGAACAGCCAAGCGAACCGGAAACATAGAACACAATATTTTGTTCGGGGGTTCGCGTTATAGTGAGGACCATATCAGTGCAACGTTCATACCACGGCGGCAGCGAATAAACCATAATATACTGATGGTAAATACTAAAACAAGTACTAGTCTGAGTCTTGCTGCAGGTGTTTGTCCACGGCCTCCAGTTGGACCGCCAGGTCTGCCTGTCGCCTCTGAATGTCATGTCGCCGCTTCTCCAACGCTGAGAGGCTGCGAAGGGAAGATCGAAGATTTAATTAATTTAAAGAACTTAATCCCCAAATATGGGATAATATGATTTCCACAAGAAAGCTGTACTTTACTCAGATAGGCTAGTGGCCAGACGCTCAAGACCATTTCATCCCCATGTGATGTCGATCCAATCGCCGTTTCAGTTTTGGTAAAGGCTAAGGAAAGTACACATTCGTGTCAACAATTTAGGGATTATCCTCAAGATCTTCAAAACTAAAAGTGGTCGGGGCTCCAATGCGTGAGCGATAATAGAGGCATGTTATGACACGCGGTCATGGTGCTTCACAACCTACTCACAAGCCTCCCTTTTCCAATATTTCTTGGGCGGCTCCAAGCGTGTTAAGCCGGGTAGTGGTCAGGGGATCTGGGTGACCTGTGGCATGATGAACAAATAGAAGGCTTGAACACACCGTTCTCATGCATTTAACAAATGTCTAACATGACCAAACAAAACTGATAAATTGTGACCTTAAAATTCGAATTAACTGTCATTGTCATACAAATGAAGGTTAAACAAAGAATAAGAAATGAACATTTTTGTATGTCACTGATTTCAAAGATATTATAGTTCATACCACATTATTATACTAGCATACAGCCTTATTATACTAGCATACAGCCTTATTATACTAGCATACAGCCTTGTTATACTAGCATACAGCCTTATTATACTAGCATACAGCCTTATTATACTAGCATACAGCCTTATTATACTAGCATACAGCCTTATTATACTAGCATACAGCCTTATTATACTAGCATACAGCCTTATTATACTGGCATACTGCATTAATATACTAGTATAACTCGAATATTAACGTTTCTTTGCCACAAACTTAGATGGCCTGGTCGATGCAATGACATAACGCGGAGCAGTCTCACCTTCACCTTCGTCAGCCACGCGTTCTGTGTCAGAGGTCAAGTCCAAGTCTCTGACGGTCATATCGGGCGCATCAGCGCCACCTACAGGGGTAGATTGGAAACTGTCCCCCAAGGCGCCAAAGCTGGTCTCTGATTGGTCGGCAGTGTAATGGCTGATGGCCGTCGAGACGTTCGGAGACTTGGACTGAAACATCGGTGATGACCTCTGCGCTCTGCCCTGTGTCACGTGTCCAGGCTTGGCCATGGAAGTCTCCGAGGCGACACGTGCGCCGACTGCTTTCGCGGCCTTTAGAGTCGGTTTCGGTAGATTACTCGCGGGTTGCTTCGCGGAGCCAGCTCTCGTCGTCTGAGGAGCCGCCAAACCCACCGCCTTGCTACGCCGGTTGCTATGGGGACTGGAGTGGAGGGGCCGTCGGATGGTTGCCGTGGTTACCGCCGTTTTCTTCCTCTGAGTGGTTGTGGCGTCACCGCCTTTGCTGTCATCGGTGGCGCCCCAAGCGGTCGACCCGAAGAGTCGGCCCCTGGACGATGGGGGTGCGGCAGCGGCGGCGGCGGATGCCCCACCCCTCCCTCTCCCGGGCCCCCCACGGGCTGGCGCTGGCAGGGCTTTCCCAGCTGCCACCCCCTGGATCCCGGTGTTCAGCTCCTGAAGCATCCCCTGAAGGGAGTCCAGGTCAGCGGTCTGAGCGACGTTCCCCGGATTGACGGGATTGAGGTCATACTCCGCGTCGCTCGGGAGGAAGTTGTTGTCAACGGTGTCGGCTCTGGATATTTCCGACAGGGACAGCGACATCATCTGGAGAGTGGACGCTGGATCCTGGTCCGAATTTTTATCCTGATAATGACCGGGAGGCGGGTAGCTTCTGACCAACGTCCCATTTAAACCAGATTCATCCCGACTGTCCTCTACGTGACCTTGAAATCTTTTCGGAGACTCGCCAGATTTGGGCGAAGAATTTCTCGGGGGAGATCTTTTAACATCGTCATTTTGACCTTGATCTTGACCTTGATTCACAAGGGCATTGAAGGTGAACTGGTCGCCGTTTTCCATCTGGACGAGCGCTCCGTCACCCGTGACCTTCACTTCCCCGGCGTCAGTCCCCCCATAGCTGAAAGAGACTTTCTTTTCACCCCCCTTGGAGGACTCCTCAAAACTCGACGGTCCGGACCCGACTGTGAGCGTTGTGATCGGCAGGGACTCCCTCAATGTATCTCCCGCAGGTTCAACATCAGAATCGGTTCTCACCCTCTGTCTCCTGAGAACTACTTCCATTTTAGCGGTCGTCGCTTGCGGCGAATGGGGCGAGGAGGTTAGAAGGTCACGCGTGGGTCCGACAGACGCTGTCTCCCGGTTTCCCGCCATTTGTCTTGAAGCAGACGACACATCGGACAGAGCGGCGTCCTGGTTTTTGTTGCGCGATAGGCGGCTGGAGAAGGAATTAGCGAGCTTAGCTCTCTTCATCCCAGAGACTTTGGCTTCTAGGCGGGCAATCTCGGCTTCCTGGAGCATTACAGACACGCATTGAATTAGTTACTTTAACGCATTTTCATATGAAACATTGGATTGCTACCCGATTGATTGAAGTAAGACGCGACAACGGGAAGGTTCGAGGTAGAGAGGAGCCATGTCACCGGGTGTAACCCCCACTCTCTCCGAATTAACGACAAAGAATATTTGTGCTTCACAGACATTTGCACGGGTTGGGTTCGAGTCACGTACCGGCCGTCGTTTGGGCTGGCCTAGCAGAGCAAACTCGACAAAAGCCGAACGCGCTACCTTCCAGATCACGGGGTGACCCCGCTTTTTACCTGAAGGCGGCCGGTCAAATGTAAGCCTAGCATTATAATGATCAGACGTGTCTGAATAGGAGTCCCCGATCAAGTGTGGCATAAAATACTTCATTGCCTCTAAGTAGTAATGTATTTCCATGATCAACTAGACTGGAGTTTGATTAGTTACATTAGAACGGTTGCATTATGAGCGCGTGGCGACATGCGTATATATATAACGTAATTGTGGGTCCATTTTGAATCAACGTGTAACATGCTATAGAATCAATTGCCAGATATTGGAGACATAGCCAGTAACCGATGAAAGCTATTAGCCTTACAACGCAGTACGGTTTCCAGGTAAAAAAAATAATAAAAGTGCATATAGGTTTCTTTTTTTGATGAGTGTATTTGCACTGCGGATATATCGCTTGCTACACGTGCGCCACTCGAAATCAAAACGTCGATAGATCATAACGCCATCCCTGTTCGAATGTGGTCCACGCGGAATCAGAGCATTAAAGTCGCATGTCAAAATACAAATTAGAATCAATCCTCGAATCATCAAAGATTTCTTCTGTCTATATTCCACGCATACCAGACTGCCAAATGGAGTCTCTCTGCCTTGCCCGTGATATCAATTTACCACTTTAACTTAGCGGTAAACGTCATCAGTTTATGTGCTTCGCGATGCTTTGTTATAAGTAGCAGTGCCGCGACAGAGTTCTGTGGTGTCCCGGGATGGACACGTTTGCCACACCACAGCCGAAACGGCGATGTTTATTAGGTTTCTGAATTGATAGAATAAAACAATGGAGTTTCCTGCACATTGTGATATATATTTCGCTTGGCCGGGCTTAGCTTGCGCGGGAAAGAGCTCGATATGCAACTTTAATGATAGATCATAACGCCCCTTCTGTCCGGAGCGCTCTGGCGTACCTTGAGTACCACGGCGTGGTTTGCCTCACACAGCAGATCCTGATTGCGATGGAGCTCGCCCCTCAACTGCACCAGTTCACCCCGCATGCTCTCAACCTTGACCGCCAGGTGGCGCTGGGCGTCCTTGGCCTGGATCAGGTTGGCTTCGTAGGCGGACTCCGAGTCGGCCTTCATGGAGACCGCTTCCGTCAGGGAGTCCTGTGCGTCCTGGACCTACAACACAGGGAGCATATGATAATTCATAGCTTTATTACTTCAGGCCTCGGGCCCATAGTACAGTAAAAATAACGAAAACATTTTGATTGAAGAAAACAACGCTCTTTAAATACTGGTGGAATGTACGTTCATTGCGGTGTATACATATGCAGCGAGACTGCTTACGACGGTTTTCTCCTGACTTGACATTAAATCTATAAATTCCTGTTCTGTTGGACAGCTTGACAAAATTCAAATACCGAGTTCTTATGTTATTCTAAAGAGGACGCACCATTATCAAATGAAATTTGTCTTCCACAACTTCTGTTTCTATTTACTACTCCTCTCTCTTTCTACCTAAGGGATCATGTACAACATAATGAACCTTACTTCTAAATCAACCTTACATACTTACCTGTCTGCGGCGATCCAGTCTGAACTGTCTTACCTGTCTGCGGTGATCCAGTCTGAACTGTCTTACCTGTCTGCGGTGATCCAATCTGGCCTGTCTTACCTGTCTGCGGTGATCCAATCTGGCCTGTCTTACCTGTCTGCGGTGATCCAATATGGCCAGTCTTAACTGTCTGCGGTGATCCAATCTGGCCTGTCTTAACTGTCTGCGGTGATCCAATCTGGCCTGTCTTAACTGTCTGCGGTGATCCAATCTGGCCTGTCTTAACTGTCTGCGGTGATCCAGTCTGAACTGTCTTACCTGTCTGCGGTGATCCAATCTGGCCTGTCTTAACTGTCTACGGTGATCCAGTCTGGCCTGTCTTACCTGTCAGCGGTGATCCAGTCTGAACTGTCTTACCTGTCTGCGGTGATCCAGTCTGAACTGTCTTACCTGTCTGCGGTGATCCAATCTGGCCTGTCCTAACTGTCTACGGTGATCCAGTCTGGCCTATCTTACCTGTCTGCGGTGATCCAGTCTGAACTGTCTTGCCTGTCTGCGGTGATCCAGTCTGAACTGTCTTACCTGTCTGCGGTGATCCAGTCTGAACCGTCTTACCTGTCTGCGGTGATCCAGTCTGAACTGTCTTACCTGCCTGCGGCGATCCAATCTGGCCTGTCTTAACTGTCTACGGTGATCCAGTCTGGCCTGTCTTACCTGTCAGCGGTGATCCAGTCTGAACTGTCTTACCTGTCTGCGGTGATCCAGTCTGAACTGTCTTACCTGTCTGCGGTGATCCAATCTGGCCTGTCTTAACTGTCTACGGTGATCCAGTCTGGCCTGTCTTACCTGTCAGCGGTGATCCAGTCTGAACTGTCTTACCTGTCTGCGGTGATCCAGTCTGAACTGTCTTACCTGTCTGCGGTGATCCAATCTGGCCTGTCTTAACTGTCTACGGTGATCCAGTCTGGCCTATCTTACCTGTCTGCGGTGATCCAGTCTGAACTGTCTTACCTGTCTGCGGTGATCCAGTCTGAACTGTCTTACCTGTCTGCGGTGATCCAGTCTGAACTGTCTTACCTGTCTGCGGTGATCCAGTCTGAACTGTCTTACCTGTCTGCGGTGATCCAGTCTGAACTGTCTTACCTGTCTGCGGTGATCCAGTCTGAACTGTCTTACCTGTCTGCGGTGATCCAGTCTGAACTGTCTTACCTGTCTGCGGTGATCCAGTCTGAACTGTCTTACCTGTCTGCGGTGATCCAGTCTGAACTGTCTTACCTGCCTGCGGCGATCCAGTCTGAACTGTCTTACCTGTCAGCGGTGATCCAATCTGGCCTGTCTTACCTGTCTGCGGCGATCCAGTCTGAACTGTCTTACCTGTCAGCGGTGATCCAATCTGGCCTGTCTTAACTGTCTGCGGTGATCCAGTCTGGCCTGTCTTACCTGTCAGCGGTGATCCAATCTGGCCTGTCTTAACTGTCTACGGTGATCCAGTCTGGCCTGTCGTACCTGTCTGCGGTGACCCAATCTGGCCTGTCTTACCTGTCTGCGGTGACCCAATCTGGCCTGTCTTAACTGTCTACGGTGATCCAGTCTGGCCTGTCTTAACTGTCTACGGTGATCCAGTCTGGCCTGTGTTACCTGTCTGCGGTGACCCAATCTGGCCTGTCTTAACAGTCTACGGTGATCCAGTCTGGCCTGTCTTACCTGTCTACGGTGATCTAGTCTGGCCTGTCTTACCTGTCTGCGGTGATCCAGTCTGGCCTGTCTTTACTGTCTACGGTGATCCAGTCTGGCCTGTCTTAACTGTCTACGGTGATCCAGTCTGGCCTATCTTACCTGTCTGCGGTGATCCAGTCTGGCCTGTCTTACCTGTCTGCAGTGATCCAGTCTGGACTGTCTTACCTGTCTGCGGTGATCCAGTTTGGCCTGTCTTACCTGTCTGCGGTGATCCAGGCTGGCCTGTCTTACCTGTCTGCGGTGATCCAGTCTGGTTTGTCTTACCTGTCTGCAGTGATTCAGTCTGGCCTGTCTTACCTGTCTGCGGTGATCCAGTCTGGCCTGTCTTACCTGTCTGCGGTGATCCAGTCTGGCCTGTCTTACCTGTCTGCGGTGATCCAGTCTGGTCTGTCTTACCTGTCTGCGGTGCTCCAGTGTGGTTTGTCTTACCTGTCTGCGGTGATCCAGTCTGGCCTGTCTTACCTGTCTGCGGTGATCCAGTCTGGCCTGTCTTACCTGTCTGTGGTGATCCAGTCTGGCCTGTAATACCTGTCTGCGGTGATCCAGTCTGGCCTGTCTTACCTGTCTACGGTGATCCAGTCTGGCCTGTCTTACCTGTCTGCGGTGATACAGTCTGGCCTGTCTTACCTGCCTGCAGTGATCCAGTCTGGTCTGTTTCACCTATATACGGTGATCCAGTCTGGCCTGTTTTACCTGTCTGCGGTTATCCAGTCTGTCCTGTCTTACCTGTCTGCGGTGATCCAGTCTGGCTTCCTCCAGCTCTCGGTGGAGCCGCCTGAGCTCTGAGTTACTGCGGCTCTCCGCCTCGGCCTCCGCAGCCTTCATCAGAGCCACCTCCTCAGCCAGGGACTGTAGCTCAGCTTCCTTGGCCTGTCCGCCACATAGTTATCATATATATATATATATTGATGAATTTGCTTTATCTGCTTAAATTTGCTTAAATAAATATTAAATAATCATAATTTAATAAATATTAAATAGTCATAAATGTAACAAATAAGAAATAATCATAAATTTAATAAATATTAAATAATCATAAATTTAACAAATATTAAATAATCATACATTTAATAAATATTAAATAATCATACACTTAATGAATATTAAATAATCATAAATGTAATAAATATTAAATTATCATAAATTTAATCCATATTAAATAATCATAAATTTAATACATACTAAATGATCATAAATTTAACAGACATTAAATAATCATTAATTTAATAAATATTAAATAATCATCAATTAAAATAATTTTTTAAATCGTTATTTCCTGTTTCTTTGCTCTTTTTATATCTAATTTTGTTACTTCATCACCATAGAGTGCCCGGATGTGCCGCCTCACCTGTAGCGAGTGAAGTGCGTCCTGGAGCTGGGCGGCCACGCGCTCCCTCTGTCGGCCAGCCAGGGAGGCTTCACACTGGGCCTCGTTCACCGCCTGCTGTAGGCGCTTCTCCTCCGCCCTGTAGGGGGGGGGGGGGGTAACAACGGACACGTGGTACACGGGGGGATTATTATTGCTGGATACATGAACCGTTTCTATTGGATGTCATGTGGTAGATATAGGTGAACACGTGGTGGATATAGGTCAACACGTGGCAGATATAGGTGAACACGTGGTGGATATAGGTCACCACGTGGTGGGTCACAGCTTGGTAAATATAGGTTAACACGTGGCAGATACAGGTTAACACGTGGTGGATATAGGTCACCACGTGGTAGATATGTCACCACGTGGTAGATGTCACCACGTGGTAGATTTAGGTTAACACTTGTTAGATATAGGTCACCACGTGGTAGATTTAGGTTAACACTTGTTAGATATAGGTCACCACGAAGTGGATACAGGTCACCACGTGGTAGATTTATGTCACCACGTGGTAGATATAGTTTACCACGTGGTAGACTTAGATCACCACGTGGTGGATATAGGTTTTCACGTGATTAATAAAGTACAGCTATACCATAAATGTTTATCAACAAAAATTTATCACTTATCCCATTCTCTGACAAATAGAAATATTACTCGCGGAATTAAGCACCATTTACAGTTCTTCACCTACTATGCGTAAAACAATAGACTTAAACCGACCACCATAATAATATCTAATACGACAACAGTTGACAAAGACGTGGACATGTCAAAGATTACCATACCAGTTGACAAAGACGTGGACATTTGATAAAGAATACGACAACAGTTGACAAAGACGTGGACATGTCAAAGATTACGATACCATTTGACAAAGACGTTGACATATTAAAATATTACGACAACAGTTGACAAAGACGTGGACATATGTCAAAGATTACAACAGGTAACAAAGACGTGGACATATGTCAAAGATTACAACAGTTGACAAAGACGTGGACATATGTCAAAGATTACAACAGTTGACAAAGACGTGGACATATGTCAAAGATTACGACAACAGTTGACAAAGCTACGTACCTCATGGCCTCGACGTCCTCTGTGAGAGTCGTGTTCACACCCTCCAGCTCTGTCACCTGTGCCCTCAGCCTCTCGCCATTCTCAATGATGTACATATCATCATCACATAATGTTATAATACACACGAGGTTCGGCGTTTAAAGAGGACCTATGTGACAGTGGTATACAATAGACGTTCAATGGCTCACAAACTTTGCGGCGTTTTTCTATTACAATATTTATATATATTAAGTTTTGTATAAACGTTACCACTATTTTTACAATAATTCTGCTACTTTAATCAGTTAAGTAAAGAAGTTTATATATGCCAAATAACCAATAAGACCATAAAACCCAAGCACCAAAATAAGACAATAAAACCCCAGTACCACAATAAGGCAATAAAACCCAAGTACCACAATAAGACAATAAAACCCAAGTACTACAATATTTATCTAACTAAAATCTCGCATAATGTGAAACCTGTCTGACATAAGATGCATCCTACCTCTTGTAGCTGCCGTATGGTGGCAGCACTGCGCTTCAGGTCGGCCACTTGTTTCTCCTGCGTCTGCTCCGCCTGCTCCAGAAGCATTTCTTTATCCCGGAGAGTGTCTTGCAGCGCCCCCGCACGGTCGTCAAGGGCACAAACCTGTGTTGGAGATTGATCTCTCCAATAACGTCGCCTTACATGTGCGTCGTGTGTCTGTTTAAATTTCACGATAACTATGCGCATTTAGAGACGCCAGCGGTACTTATATTTGAGACGCATATGTGTTTTTCTCAATGGATTACCTGTCTAACTTGGCCATCGGAGCTTCTCAATGGATTACTTGTCTAACTTGGCCATCTGTGTTTCTCAATCGATTACCTGTCTACCTTGGCCATCTGTTTCTCAAGGGATTATCTGTCTAACTAGGTCATATGTGTCTCAATGGATTACCTGTCTAACTAGGCCATATGTGTCTCAATGGATTACCTGTCTAACTAGGCCATCTCTGTTTCTCAATGGATTACATGCCTAACTTGGCCATCTGTGTTTCTCAAAAGATTACCTGTCTAACTTGGCTATCTGTGTTCTCAATAGATTACCTGTCTAAATTGGTCATCTGTGTTCTCAATAGATTACCTATCTTATTTGGTCAGCTGTTTCTCAAGGGATTATCTGTCTAACTAGGCCATCTGTATTTCTCAGTGGATTGCCTGTCTAACTTGGCCATCTGTGTTTCTCAATAGATTACCTGTCTAACTTGACCATCTGTGTTTCTCAATAGATTACCTGCTAACTTGGCCGTTTGTGTTCCTCAATAGATTACCCGTCTTTTTTGGCCAGCTGTGTTTCTCAATCGATTACCTGTCTAACTTGGCCATCTGTTTCTCAAGGGATTACCTGTTTAACTAGGCCATCTGTGTTTCTCTATGGATTGCCTGTCTAAATTGGCTATCCGTGTTTCCCAATGAATTATCTGTTGAACTTGGTCATCTGTTTCTCAAGGGATTATCTGTCTAACTAGGCCATCTGTGTCTGTCAATAGATTACCTGTCTAATTTGGCCATCTGTGTTTCTCAATAGATTACCCTCTAAGCCATCTGTGTTTCTCAATAGATTACCTATCTAACTTGGCCATCTGTTTCTCAATAGATTACTTCTCTAACTTAGCCATCTGTTTCTTAAGGGATTACCTGTCTAACTAGGCCATCTCTGTTTCTCCATGGATTACCTGTCTAAATTGGCCATCCGTGTTTCTCAATGGAGTACCTGTCTAACTTGGCCATCTGTGTTTCTCACTGGATTACCTGTTTTACTTGGCTATCTGTGTTTCTCAATAGATTACCTGTCTGGCTATTTGCTGAGCCTCCCTTTGACTCTCTCCCACCGCTCAATGGATTACCTGTCTGGCTCTTTGCTGAGCCTCTCTTTAACTCTCTCCCACCGCTCAATGTATTACCTGTCTGGTTCTTTCCTGAGCCTCCCTTTGACTCTCCCCCACCGCTCAATGGATTACATATCTGTCTCTTTGCTGAGCCTCCCTTTGACTCTCTGCCACCGCTCAATGGATTACCTGTCTGGCTCTTTGCTGAGCCTCCCTTTGACTCTCTCCCACCGCTCAATGGATTACCTGTCTGGCTCTTTGCTGAGCCTCCCTTTGACTCTCTCCCACCGCTCAATGGATTACCTGTCTGGCTCTTTGCTGAGCCTCCCTTTGACTCTCTCCCACCGCTCGATGGATTACCTGTCTGGCTCTTTGCTGAGCCTCCCTTTGACTCTCTCCCAGTGCTCAATGGATTACCTGTCTGGCTCTTTGCTGAGCCTCCCTTTGACTCTCTCCCACCGCTCAATGGATTACATATCTGGCTCTTTGCTGACCCTCCCTTTGACTCTCTCCCACCGCTCAATGGATTACCTGTCTGGCTCTTTGCTGACCCTCCCTTTGACTCTCTCCCACCGCTCAATGAATTACATATCTGGCTCTTTGCTGAGCCTCCCTTTGACTCTCTGCCACCGCTCAATGGATTACCTGTCTGGCTCTTTGCTGAGCCTCCCTTTGACTCTCTCCCACCGCTCAATGGTTTACCTGTCTGGCTCTTTGCTGAGCCTCCCTTTGACTCTCTCCCACCGCTCAATGAATTACATATCTGGCTCTTTGCTGAGCCTCCCTTTGACTCTCTCCCAGTGCTCAATGGATTACCTGTCTGGCTCTTTGCTGAGCCTCCCTTTGACTCTCTCCCAGTGCTCCCTCGAGCCGTATCAGTCGCTGGTCTGTCTCTGTCTTGTGGGCCTTCAGCACCATGTCAAGTTGTGTGATCTGTCAGAGAACACGTCTAACATGAAACCTCTCTTCAGCAGTAACCACAACGTGCTCATCACATGACGAGGCTGGAGTTTACAATAGAGTCGTGGTTTAAAGATTCTCGATACACAAAACGAGGTAAAATCGTCTATCTAACTACTCACAGTCGGATGCCATATGGTAATAAGCATAGACGCCGTACCTGTGCTGCCCTCTGCTGGAGCTGGAACTGCTGCGTCTTCAGAGCCACTTCGTACTTCTCGTTGTCATGGTGACATTCCATCAACTCTTCATCCTTCTCTCTTGAAAAGGAAGACAGCAAAGATGAGAGAAATGGCTCCGCATCAGTTATTCCTATTTGTCTGGTTATTTATAGTTATTATACTGCCATTGTTACACTGTTATTGTTACACTGTCATTGTTACACTTTTATTGTTACACTGTCATTGTTACACTGTCGTGGTTACACTGTCATGGTTACACTGTCGTGGTTACACTGTCGTGGTTACACTGTCATTGTTAGCGTTATTGCTACACTTTCGGGTTTAAAGTGTAAATGTTACTCTGATTGTTACTCTCATCGTTACACTATCCTTGCTACACTACCTTTTCCAAGAAAAATGACACCGTGCCTCCTCAATGGAAACCTTATTACATGAAGAAACCTATATAAACTACACGTGATCAGTGTCTATGGTCCGTCGCATTAATCAAGGAGAGCAATGGTGAGCACAGTACAGAGAGACTGACCGGCATTCCTCCTTCAGGTCCAAGTAATCAGAGGCTTTCTGCTTGAACTCCTTCAGCGTGGTCTCAAACAGCCTGGAGGTCTCTGCCAGGCGTCCTTCGGCCTCGTTTTTCTCCCGCTGCAAGGCCATATACAGACAGTGATCGCATCTCATCGACCTTTAATGAGGAGGGGGGGGGGGCGGGGGGGAGATACCTTTTCCGATCCCCTCAATAGGAATCCGGGAATTCTGAGAGATTCGCGATTAGCTGTTGGCAATTTTGGGGGATCGTTATCTGTACAATTCCTGGTTCAACGCGAAGATCCTTTCCCTATTTACCGCGATCCGTTATAGCAGTCTGTGAATTCCTCGACAGATTTCCTCGAATCTTGGAGATTCGATACTGCTCTCTTTTGTTTTTTTATCATTTTTTTTATTTGTTTTAAATAGACATCACACAATCACAAGAGAGAGACAATACATCATTTAAACGTCACCAGACAGTAAGACAGCAAACAAAAATCACACAAAAACAGTATAAAAAACAATCACCACAAAGGATTAATCTCGTCCAGATAAGTTCACACAAAACAGCCAATTTAGTTATTTATCTATCTGTCTGCGGATTCTAATTCTCGTGGATTCGCGGTTCAGAGGGGGTACCCCCCCCCCCTTTTATGGGGGTCATTGCACTAAGATCTCGGAACCTTTGCTCGCCAGCGAGCAAATGAGTTGCCCTGAGGTGGCTGTCCACTAATAATAGCTGTAGAACGTTTATTTCCGTTGCTCGTAGACTTCTATTCAGTCGTGAAATTAACATGTAAGACATAGAGAGGGAATGATTAAGATAATGCAAACTCGTACCTGCCAGAGAAACACTACCCCCGGACTAAAGATTTAATGTATCAATAAAAAATAAGTCGCATCAACAAATTAATGTTACGATAAAATAATAAGTTAATATAGTAATATAAATATGACTTTTACTGCAAACAGCCAAATTTAACCCAAACTTGTTTAAAAATGTGGAATTATAATAGATGAAAGGTCCAAATTTGTTGGGTAGTAGCATATATGTGACTAAAAGGAATAAATGCAATTTGGTGTTTTTCTGTACATAAAGGCTAACTTGAGCCGATAAAACCTCCCGGACAATGAAATGGGGTTGAGTGAAACTGGCGCCAAATCCAAGGGGCAGGGTTCGAACCCTCGACCCGTTGATCTGCAGCTCAGCCTGCCCAACCTACTGAGCTAGGGACGCTTCCTGATGTGAAGTAAATAGATATATAGCAGTACACCAACTGAGCTAGGGACGCTTCCCTATGTGAAGTAAATAGATATATAGCAGTACACCAACCTTGAGGTGTTCTTTCTGGTCTTGTGCCTCTCTTAACTCCTCTTTGAGGTTAGCAAGAGACGCCGCGGTAACCTCAAAGTCGCCTTCAACTTTGTCCAAACGTTCTTGTATCTCGTCCACTGTGACAATAATAGAAATGAACTATTCACACCTTGATAATCACACAATATTGGCATTCGCATGATATGCTAGATGTCTGGGCTGCTTCCATTGCAGATCAAGAGGTCCTGGATTCGAATCCGGGCCCGGGCACCAAACCCGTGACATGTTTTGAAGCATCCATCTTGTGCCCAGTTTAGCCCTTGTGTGCACGAACAATGCCTAAAACACCCAATTTCTCTCATTACATCATTACATCAGTAACTTTTGTCTCAGAAATAATCAGGCAAGCGATGACTGATTGAAACTATAAATCCCAAGGAGTTTTTCCACACAAAAACATATTTTTCAGTAACCTTACAACGGAGTAATTATCAATAGAATCTTAACCCCTGCCCCAGAGAGGTAGAGCATTCCAGCTATTTTCCAAATGCAAAACGTATAAAGATATATATATATACAATATATATATTGTATAAAGATAAAGAACCTTCCCTAGACTGGTTTGGTGACTAGCTTCGTAGTACACCTGTGCAAATGTCAAGTGTAGGATATTTGTGTAGGATGTTTGTGTAGGAAGTTTGTGTAGGAGGTTTGTGTAGGAGGTTTGTATAGGAGGTTTGTGTAGGAGGTTTGTGTAGGAGGTTTGTGTAGGAGGTTTGTGTAGAAGGTTTGTGTAAGATGGTTGTGTAGGATGTTTATGCAAAATAAACATCCCATGTCTTTCTTTATAAAATAGTATGGCATTACCCCCCACCACATGGCTCCATTGTGGCAACACGACCTACAGAGGTTGAAGCGTCCGACTGACCTTGCTGCTGTTTCTTGTGGAGGCTAAAGCATCTGACTGACCTTGCTGCTGTTTGTTGTGGAGGTTAAAGCATCCGACTGACCTTGCTGCTGTTTGTTGTGGAGATTAAAGCATCCGACTGACCTTGCTGCGGCTTGTTGTGGAGGTTAAAGCATCCGACTGACCTTGCTGCTGTTCGTTGTGGAGGTTAAAGCGTCCGACTGATTTTGCTGCTGTTTGTTGTGGAGGTTAAAGCATCCGACTGACCTTGCTGCGGCTTGTTGTGCAGGTTCAAGCATCCGACTGACCTTGCTGCGGCTTGTTGTGGAGGTTAAAGAATCCGACTGACCTTGCTGCGGCTTGTTGTGGAGGTTAAAGCATCCGACTGACTTGCTGCTGTTTGTTGTGGAGGCTAAAGCATCTGACTGACCTTGCTGCTGTTTCTTGTGGAGGTTAAAGCATCCGACTGACCTTGCTGCTGTTTGTTGTGGAGATTAAAGCATCCGACTGACCTTGCTGCGGCTTGTTTTGGAGGTTAAAGCATCCGACTGACCTTGCTGCTGTTCGTTGTGGAGGTTAAAGCGTCCGACTGACCTTGCTGCTGTTTGTTGTGGAGGTTAAAGCGTCCGACTGATCTTGCTGCGGCTTGTTGTGGAGGTTATAGCATCCGACTGACCTTGCTGCTGTTCGTTGTGGAGGTTAAAGCGTCCGACTGACCTTGCTGCTGTTTGTTGTGGAGATTAAAGCATCCGACTGACCTTGCTGCGGCTTGTTGTGGAGGTTAAAGCATCCGACTGACCTTGCTGCTGTTCGTTGTGGAGGTTAAAGCGTCCGACTGACCTTGCTGCTGTTTGTTGTGGAGATTAAAGCATCCGACTGACCTTGCTGCGGCTTGTTGTGGAGGTTAAAGCATCCGACTGACCTTGCTGCTGTTCGTTGTGGAGGTTAAAGCGTCCGACTGACCTTGCTGCTGTTTGTTGTGGAGATTAAAGCATCCGACTGACCTTGCTGCGGCTTGTTGTGGAGGTTAAAGCATCCGACTGACCTTGCTGCTGTTCGTTGTGGAGGTTAAAGCGTCCAACTGATCTTGCTGCGGCTTGTTGTGGAGGTTAAAGCATCCGACTGACCTTGCTGCGGCTTGTTGTGCAGGTTAAAGCATCCGACTGACCTTGCTGCTGTTCGTTGTGGAGGTTAAAGCATCCGACTGACCTTGCTGCGGCTTGTTGTGGAGGTTAAAGCTTCCGACTGACCTTGCTGCGGCTTGTTGTGGAGGTTAAAGCATCCGACTGACCTTGCTGCGGCTTGTTGTGCAGGTTAAAGCATCCGACTGACCTTGCTGCGGCTTGTTGTGGAGGTTAAAGCATCCGACTGACCTTGCTGCGGCTTGTTGTGGAGGCTAAAGCATCCGTCTGACTTGCTGCTGTTTCTTGTGGAGGCTAAAGCATCTGACTGACCTTGCTGCTGTTTGTTGTGGAGGTTAAAGCATCCGACTGACCTTGCTGCTGTTTGTTGTGGAGGTTGTTGCGTGACTCTCTCAGCTGCCCCTCCACGTGGGTCACCTTCTGTTCGACCTCCATCAGCTCCCGGTGACCTTGCTCCATGACGGTCTCCTGGTCCGCCACGCGCTCCCGCAACCCCCCCGCCACTGCCTCCAGCTCGCTGCAACCCACGCACAGACATCTCAAGTCATCTCCTACTCCACTGGCCGATTTCACGAACGCAGTTTAACCGACTACGGGGCTTAGACGGCTAGAGTTACCATGTAAATGATGGGCGATTTTAGTCGACTAAGCCCCGTAACAGGCTAAACTATGTTCGTGAAATAAGCCGCAGGTCATTGTTCGGCGTGTTAGACCACTTGTGTACGCATAAAGGCTAAACTGAGCCCGAAAAAAACTCTGAAGCCGGGTTAGATGAAATACGCCCCAGATGTAGAGGCCAGGGTTCGAACCCACGACCTGTTATCATGCAACTCAGGCTGCTTACCAACTGAGCTAAACAGGTTCTTATTAAAATAGAATACGTAGACTCTGCAGTTTCCATTGCATTTAATTACCTTGAGAATGTCTTTTAACCGAAAGGATTGTTAGAATAAAAAAGACACCGTCAATGAAATGTAAAAATATAACGGCATTACCTTATAATTACTATTTTCAAGTATCGCAAGTAAACTATTTTACACTTAAATAGTAAACAATAATCCCTTGAAATCAGTTTAATATTGTTTTTTTAAATGCCACACCTTGCTGATGACGTCACCACTCCGCCAGTGCGCGTGGTGGCCATGGTTACTGACCTGTACTGGCGTTTGGCTTGCGTCACTTCCCGTTCTTTTTGCTCCAGGGCGCTGCAGGCCTGCTCCAGTTTGTGCTCCATCCGCTGCAGCTCTGCCCGGAGCGTGTCCGTGTGGTGCTCGATCTGACCTCGCTCTCTCTGCAGCTGCTGCTCCAAGGTCACCATCTGGTAGGGGGTGGAGGCGGGGGAGGGGGGGGGAAGCCAAGATCCATAATAAATCACTTTTTTTTTTTTTTTCTTTTTCTTTCTTTATAAATTATATCTATTTATCAATTTACCAAAAACACAAACAATAAAGATATAGCTATAATGATATATATATATATGTATCAATCGGAATTACAGTCAAATAAACCACTTAGAAAAGCGATTGTACGGGATTAGGAATGTCCCACAGGGGGGGGGGGGCAACATCTAGTACATAACACAGCCATAATGGCATAACCATAGATAGGCAGTTTGGAATATTTGGAGTGCGGGCATGCGGTCCAATGTGGTACACATGTAATATAAAAGTATTCCGAATGAACAGATACTATCAGTATTCTACTGCGGAAGACACCCGAATCAATATCATTTAGAAGGTTAAATATTTAATTGCTTCTTTGCAAACTTAAAACATATTTTAAAATATACATGGAAGTTATAGCATTAAAACGTACACGATAATAAAAACAGAAATTGTAACAAACAGAAGAACGGTGCAATAATGGTGATTATGATGGTGATGTGGTGATTAAAGTTGCATATCTATGTCTTTTCCGCCAAAACTAAAGAGGTCAAAATACAAATAAGAATCAGTCCTTGAATCATCCAAAATTTCTTTTGTCTGCATTCCACGGATGCCAGACTGCCAAATGGAGTGTCTTAGTCTTGCCCGTGATATCAATTTACTAGTTAGTGGTAAACGTCATCAGTTTTGGTGTTTCGCGATGCTTTGTTATAAGTAGTTCCGTGGTTCTGCGGTGTCCCGGGATAGACACGTTTGCCATATCACAGCCGAAACTGCGATTTTTATTAGGTTTCTGAATTTATAGAATAAAACAATCGAGTTTTCCTCAAATTGTGATATATATGTCCCCCGGGCTTAGATTTTGGCGGGAAAAGCTCGACAAGCAGCTTTAAAAAGCCAAAAGGTCATCCCGCTCGGGAAATGACGTCCACTTCGACAGATACAGGGATTGTGACGTCATCGTGTACAAGGAGTTGGGCATCCCTCCCGGACTGACCTGGTCGGTGGTGAGTCTCTGGCTCTCCTCTAGCTCCCGGACCCGCTCCAGGCTCTCGTCAAGACGTTTCTGCTTGTGCTCCAGGTCTGCCTCCAGACGCACCACGCTCGTCTGGGACGTTGCGATGGAGTCCTTGGCGGCAGCCAGGTCCTCTTCCAACTCGGTAACCTAGCAACGCAGTCACCATGGTGATGATAAGGGCGCTGTTCGTGCTCTTTGCTACATGAAGGCTAACTTTGATCGGTCAAGAAACCTTCCGGTTTGCATAAAAAAAGGGGTTGGATAAATTTGCCCCAGATGAAGGCGCCAAGGTTTGAACCCATGACCTGTTGAACTGCAGCTTATATCGATCATCAACTGAGATACAGAGGCCCCAGAAAAGTGATAGCGACCTTAAGGTTTCATCTTTCTTGCCAAAGGAAGATCACATATGATGAAGCTCCATTGACCACAAACGTCGGCCATCAAGTAATCGAAAAGAATGAGCATTGCTAAGCTTCACGCACAGAAAAAATCGAGTGCCAAAGAAAGAAAATTATAGTTAAATTACCTAGCTTTTGTTTCGTTTACCCTGTCCCTGAATTTCGCAACGATCGCTCAAATTCAAATGAAAATATCAGCCAAAGACCGGGTGAACGGCAACGGTGACTTTAAAAGTATGTACCTTTGGGTGGTAAATTATTATTATTATTAATAACTTGTAAATTATTTTTATTCTTAATAATTTGTAAATTATTTTTATTCTTAATAATTTGTAACCTATTTTTATTCTTAATAATTTGTAAACTATTTTTATTCTTAATAATTTGTAAATTATTTTTATTCTTAATAATTTGTAAACTATTTTTATTCTTAATAATTTGTAAATTATTTTTATTCTTAATAATTTGTAAGTTATTATTATTAATAATTTGTAAATTATTTTAAGTCCTAATAATGTGTAAATTATTTTTATTCTTAATAATTTGTAAATTATTTTTATTCTCAATTATTTGTAAATTATTTTTATTCTTAATAATTTGTAAGTTATTATTATTAATAATTTGTAAATTATTTTAAGTCTTAATAATGTGTAAATTATTTTTATTCTTAATAATTTGTAAACTATTTTTATTCTTAATAATTTGTAAATTATTTTTATTCTTAATAATTTGTAAGTTATTATTATTAATAATTTGTAAATTATTTTAAGTCTTAATAATGTGTAAATTATTTTTATTCTTAATAATTTGTAAATTATTTTTATTCTCAATTAATTGTAAATTATTTTTATTCTTAATAATTTGTAAGTTATTATTATTAATAATTTGTAAATTATTTTAAGTCTTCATAATGTGTAAATTATTTTTATTCTTAATAATTTGTAAACTATTTTTATTCTTAATAATTTGTAAATTATTTTTATTCTTAATAATTTGTAAGTTATTATTATTAATAATTTGTAAATTATTTTAAGTCTTAATAATGTGTAAACTATTTTTAGTCTTAATAATTTGTAAATTATTTTTATTCTCAATTATTTGTAAATTATTGTTATTCTTAATAATTTGTAAATTGATATTATTATTAATAATTTGTAAATTATTATTATTCCACGCGTCCCCGCCTGCCTCCACACACAGCCGGCCAGTGATTTATCGACCCTAATCCCGGGTCGTAGTCCCCACCTGCTGATCGTGCTGTGTCCTGGACTCCTCAATCTGCTGCAGACCCCGGTGCAGCTCCACCTTGCACACATCCAACGCCCCCTCCAGCTGCCGCACACGCTCGCTCGCCTGCTCCGACTGTCTGGATACCCGCTCCAGGGCCGCCCGGCTCTGCTCCTGCTGGCGACGCAGCTCCTGAAGAGAGACAGGAAGGGGGGGGGGGGTGACATCAGCAGCTCGTGCAGGACGGGTAACAATCCACTGACTTACCTTCGAAAACAGTGAACCAGTGGTGTGCTATCCGGGTGAATTTAATTACTCAAGTGTAAGGAATACACATATATGTGTTTTTGCACATGGTTGACTGAACGGTTCATTCAGAAGATGGCAGCATTGTACAGACGTTTAGAGGACTTCAGCGGTAATAACTAGCATGGATATACTCCCCCAGTTAATTGTGAGACTAACCTTTCCACCAGCGTAATGAAAGGAATTTGATGGATTATATGGGATAAACTGGACTCAAAATTAATGCATGAAAACATGCCACAGATTTGAAGCCCGGGCTCTGGCTTCGAATCCAGGATCTATTGATCTGCAATAATGGAAGCAGCCCAGACAGTCACTTTTCAATCAGCCGTCATCTTTTTCCCGTCATTCTTCGCGCCCTATTGAAGGGGACACAATCGGCATGCTGAACGGATGCGCGCACCCTACCCGACATAGGCCTTACCGCGGTTGTGTCTGCTAGTTACGGCCGGTACTCCCCCGTTAGTTCTGAGACTAACCTTTCTACCAGTGCAATAAAAGGAATTTAGGCACTGTTTGTGCACACAAGGGTTAAACTGTGCTCAAGATGAATGGATGAAAAGTTTCCCCAGATTAGGTGCCCGGGCGGGCCGGGATTCAAACCAATGACCTATTGATCTGCTTACCGCGGTGGTGTCTGCCAGAGCCGCCTCCCGCGCGTTCAGGTCCTGCCGAGCCTGGTTGACCACGTGGTCAGCCTCCTCCAGGCCCCGTTTCTTCTCAGCCAACTTCTCCCGTAACTGGAATGGGAGGATAGCGTGACATGGAGCACACGTGATACAGAACACGTGGGTCGTGTCTCCCCACTGACCGTGATCAAAGCGTTTATCCAGTGCTGCTGAAAAGGGTTAAACCTTATCTATTTTAGAGAATAGTGAGCAAAAGATGTTTATATATCGCGAATTTTATACCGAAACTGTCGTCGTGATTTATGCAGCGGCATTGCTTCATTGAGTTTTGTTCTGCTATGGTCCATATATAGGTAGTTTTTAAAATCCAGCTCCAAGGTCAAATGGGACTTTCAACAAATTAATCCCAATATAATGCACAATCAAAATAGAATAGCCGAGTTACGAGTTAAAACATAAAGAAATAGTCGGAGGCAATCGTTCGACGTTTCGCAACGTTGTACGCATGAGACGGGCAGTCCTTCTATTTCTTTTGTTAAAAACATTGTTACAAAACATCGTAGGTTACAACGCTATTCAGATATCAAGCATTCAACACATGAAACACCTACTGGGTTATCAAAAATAGCAAATCATCTGAATATTTACATAAACCCTTTACCTGCCTGTACGCGCAATTACGGCTTTGATCGTTAAGAGTTTATGCCCGAGTTTGTACAGATCTGGTCATAAAACGTGCTTCAAAGTAATTAACACAACCACCCAGAATGCTTCAGTATTTACTCCTCTGTTGTCTTCTTAATCAGAGTTAACTTCAAACCTAGGTTATAAGAAGATAAATATACAGTATATAAATAATAGTTTAGTTTAGCTTATTTCGTACTATAGGCTGGCCTCCAGCCGAGGTACATAAACAAGACACAAACAAGAGAACAAACGCACAATCAGAACAGTACATACAAACGATATGAAAAGTGAATGTGGGAAACTTCAATAACCACTCTGGTAATTTCTTTGGAGAGCCAAGCTTATGTTATATAAGTAATAACATTGTAAGAGACTTTTTAATCCAGACCAAAAAATCGTCAAACTCAAGGTAGAGTGGAGCATTATCATTCAGGTAAACCCCCAAGTTAATTTGAAGTCCCGGAGAACTGAAGGCCACGGCGAGAACCCGCGAGAATCCGCGAGAATGGCGTGTCTCGCCTGAACAGACCGGAACACGTCGACAACTGGCCAGTTGGGGTGTAACACCAGAACTAAAAACAGTAACCACGTCTGCATACCGCTTTAATCTGTGCCCCCATCTCTCGCCCCTGCTGGCCATGCAGCTCCTTCAGGTTGGTCGCTAGCGCCTCCTGCTGGAGAAAGTCTCGGCGTGTCTCCTCCACTTCCTGTTTGGCTTTCTTCAGGCGAGCGGTCGCCTTGTGGAGTTCCTCGTCGCTCTCGGTGAGCCGGCTGACGAGTTGACACACCTCCTGCACCTTCTCCTCCAGCTGAGTCTCCAACCTAGACATCTGGGAGGATTTCTTCCTCAACTGGACGCACAAAAGGGCAATAGATACAAACCGATTAGCGGTTGCTTTGGAAAAGAAAATACCAGAAGAAGCACTGATTTCAAAAGAAGAAACTGTCATTAGATAACTGGACTTTCATGAATAATATAATTAGATCTAATATAACTGAGTGAGACGTACAACCAGTGAGCGTCAGTGAGTGAGACGTACAACCAGTGAGCGTCACTGAGTGAGACGTAGAGCCAGTGAGCGTCACTGAGTGAGACGTAGAGAAGTGAGCGTCACTAAGTGAGACGTACAGCCGGTGAGCGTCACTGAGTGAGACGTACAACCAGTGAGCGTCACTGAGTGAGACGTAGAGCCAGTGAGCGTCAATGAGTGAGACGTAGAGCCAGTGAGCGTCACTAAGTGAGACGTACAGCCGGTGAGCGTCACTGAGTGAGACGTAGAGAAGTGAGCGTCACTAAGTGAGACGTACAGCCGGTGAGCGTCACTGAGTGAGACGTACAACCAGTGAGCGTCACTGAGTGAGACGTAGAGCCAGTGAGCGTCAATGAGTGAGACGTAGAGCCAGTGAGCGTCACTAAGTGAGACGTCACACTGAGTGACTCGCACCTCTCTCTCCAGCGTGTTGAGTTGCCCGGACGTCTCGGTGACTTCCTGCTGCAGACTGCTGGTCTGACTGCTGCGCTGGCCGAGCTGGGCCTCCAGGGAGGCACACTTTACCTGATAACACAGACACGGTGTGAAACATGCATCTACGGTACATCCCATCATACATTATACATCACAGATTACATGTACGTTTACTGCATAGTGTACACAATATCAGTCACAATTTTTAAAAGTTCATATTTAAAATGCGGATTTCAGAGTGTTATATCAAGCTGCATCTGAATTGCACTACAATTATTTCACTTTCAGCTCGAATTAGTCATATGGTCATCTTAGTACCCAAAGCCAGCGCACCATCACAACATATTGGTATATTTTTTGGGGGGTATAAACTTTATTTATTTAACGAGGTTACCGATAGCGAATACACATATCAACGGCCACCGCAATATATATTGGTATATTGGTATATCATTCAATCCAATGTTAGACATTATATGAATAAGAAAGTGTCGTTCCTGGAGATGGGTGGCACTTATTCGCCGCCTGAATTAAAAAGACGTAAGCCATGCCCATGAAATTAATGTCTTTCCGCCTATTGTTTGGCTGACTCATTCACAGAATGGCGTCTCCCTGCCACAAGGATGTCTTGTGTCACACAATAGTACAAGAAATATATTTTATATAAGCCCCCATTGTAGGCATCACGTCAACATGCAATCTTCGACAGATATTAACATCAAGACGATACATTTGTCGATAGGCCTTTAGGTCATACACTTCACTACATCATAGATATTTCCATTAAAGGCCCGATGCCAATTTCGTCATCATGACCTCTACACTAGCCTGTCTAATAATACATTAGCAGTACCTACTCTATATCAGGCTACAGAATGGCTGTTACCTCTAGGTTAGAGAGTTTTTCCTCGAGGGATAATATCCGCCCCGTATGTTTGCCCCGATCCTCCTCCAGCCGCGATACCAGGGTCTCAAGGTCACCACTCCTCTGCGTCTCTTTGAAAGGTCAAAGGTCATACATCACCAACAGCTTTATCCGACACTTCGGAGGAATCGATGTTTTTCTGTTTCTGTATCATGTATACAAATAAACAATTTGGAGCAAAGAATATCCTAACGTAAAGCAACTTGACGCACGGTATCTTACAGTTAGATCGTAAGTCGTAGGCGTAAGATAGGCCCATAGACGCATCAACGAATAGTCCTAGGCACACCTATATTAATAGCTTAGATCCATATCATTATTTACACTTCATTTTACATTACAAGACCACATCACCATGACCAGCTCACCATTATATACGCAATCTAATATACGACACCCTACGCTACAAATGAGGGACTACCAACCGTCTCTGAGGCGGTCCTTAACGCTGACTAGTTCTCGCTGGCTGGCGTTCTCGGAGCCTCCCGCAGATGCGGCATTGGCGTCTTCTGATTGGTCCTTAATCCTCGCTCTCAACATCTGCAGTTCCCGCTCGCGTTCCTCTAGCTTTGCCCTGCGACAGACCAGTGCACCGTGTTCGTGACTCTAATAATCATTATTGTTTGTATATTCAGGGCCACAGCCGGACTCGAACCACCGATCCACGTGCCGTTAGGCTCTCATATGGCCAGAGCACTCAAAGCGAGCGCTCTAACCCACTGAGCTTTCGAGTTTGATACTCATGATCATAATCAGTTAACTGGTTAACATTCTTCGACAGGTCATCTAGCAGTTGCCACGCATCAAACGAAACACACATACACATGCAATAAATTCATTCAATATATTGCATAAGTAATGTTATTGATCCGGAGAGCACAGGCACAGTGTGCAATAAAGTTTTAGATCCAATTTTCTCTCCTAGATGTACCCAATGATATACCCAAATAGTCTTACTTATAGTGAATGCTCGTGACGGTCTCGTCTTACGTCTATGAGGGATATCAATACAAATCAAGTTATTTTGCAAATGGTAAGGCAGATCACATATATTCTTCTTTCAAAGATTTCCATGTTTCTTTCATCTGTTACATACTTACATACTATTACATAATTATTCCTACGATGCAGCAAAAGTACACATTTTACCGTAAGTAGCGTGCAATTGTTATGCAAATATTTGTATATATTCCATGGGCCCGTGGCAATAAAGACACACATTTTTATATAATTACATTTCAGCCGTTTAATCAGATATCTGTACAGCTACAAATCACAAACAACCCCCCAGAAAACACCACAGTCAGTACCTGAGTTCCTCCACCAGTGTCTCCTGTAGCTGCCCACTGACTGTCGACGCCTCCTCCAGGCTGAAGGCCAAGCCACTGTCTCCGGGACTCAGCGGCCTCCCCCCCTGCTTGGCCACCGACACACCCTGGTCCGAGCCACCCAAGTTGGCCCGCCGGTGCAGCTGCACTAACTGAGCTCTGACCTGACCCAGTTCCTGATGGCCCTTGTCCAGTTGCTCCCGGTATTTGTTCACTTGTTCCAGCAGGTCTTTGTTCTCTAGACGCAATCCCGAAATGCCCCGGGATTCTTGTTGAAGGTGGCCTGGGGTTATCAGTTTTACTCTATATCAAGTAGTATTAACAACGTCATGCGGCAAGTATTCTTTTCAGAATCGTTTGTGATTGTTTAAAGGGTAATGGATTGTTCCAACCAGTATTGCATAAATGTCCGTTTGTAATGCCTTGAAACTAAAAGAATTTATAGCCAGACAGGTGCAAAAAATCTGCGTGGGCAAGAGTTTTCTCTGGCATTAAGCATAAGATAAACGTATATATGAGAATGCGAATATGTTTCAACACCAACAAGATCAAATAATGTATTTATTTAATTTCTTGCATTCAATTTTTATATTTATATTAGGTGAAAAATGATGTCTAAGCAGCATTAAGTAATGTCGTTTAAAATCACGACCGGGCGAATAGAACTTACAACAGCTTCACCAGGTTCTAATACATTACAAAGAGTATTCTAAACGCGCGGAATTGCTGAAGAACTAGAGCTTACCAATCTTTGACGCATACTGAGAAAGTTGTGTCCGTAGTTCCACATTCTGCTGTTCCTGTTCCGCGCGACTGTCTCTCTCCGCATGATTGTCTTCCGCGAAACGCCTAGATTGAAGCAACATAGTACCATACATGATTTCCCATTGCTGTATTGCCAGACAAGGCATACATGTTTGAGACACACAAGGCATCAAGCAATCATGACACTGGATATGCAATTGCACATGTGATGTGTAAACCCGTTGTGATGTACATATATCTATTTGGTACTAAAAGGCCCCAGGTCCCGATAAAATTTCAACTAAAATGCATCTTAGACTTTGGTGCCATAATACATAAAACTCTACCAGAAGCCATGAAGGCCTGCATCTAATTACGAACATGCAGCCAAACTATTTTCTTGGGTAAACGGAGGGATGGCTACAAACATCCTTTCGTCTCATATGTTTCCGATACTTTAAGGTACGTAGCATATGAAATGTTTGTGTTTTAGGCCGTCTTTGCGCACAAGAATGAATGGATGAAACATGCGCCAAATTAGGTGCCCGAGCCCGGATTCGAACCCAGCACCTATTGATCTGCGGTCTGTGCGGTAACCACTACACCAGAGAGGCCCCCAGGACCTATTGATCTGTGGTCTAGTGCGGTAACCACTACACCAGAGAGGCCCCCAGGACCTATTGATCTGCGGTCTGGTGCGGTAACCACTACACCAGAGAGGCCAGCAGGACCTGTTGATCTGCGGTCTAATGCGCTAACCACTACACCAGGGAGGCCCCCAGGACCTATCGATCTGCGGTCTAGTGCGCTAACCACTACACCAGGGAGGTACCCAGGACCTATTGATCTGCGGTCTAGTGCGCTAACCACTACACCAGGGAGGTACCCAGGACCTATTGATCTGCGGTCTAGTGCGCTAGCCACTACACCAGGAAGGCCCCCACGTAGCATATGAGCCAGATGGTGATCAGCGAGAGGTCAGTGACCTTAGTTCTTCGCGGATGTCCTCCATTTCGGCGTTTAGTTCGCGCACGTGGCGCCGCAGCTGGTCCCGCTCACGGCTCGTCGTCTCCAGCGTCGTCATCATCTGAGACTCGCTGGTCTTACTCTGAAACAGACCACCAATCAAAGTCACATGTTGAAACAACACATTGGTGTCATTTCTTGTGCGAATGAAGGCTAAAGTAGGCCAAGAAACCGCGCGGGATAAGGATGGTTGGCCGGTGGGTATAAGTAGGAAACTTTAGCCTCTGTAGGTAGGTCATATGATGATAATGAGAATGGTCCAGGTAGGAAGGGTTCGAACCACGCACCTAGCAGTGCATACACGACAATAACCTAACCGGCTGACTACTAGGCCACGGAGTGTTCCTGACGCCACATGTTATTTCTTATGTATTCACTTGGTTAAATAAACGATTATTGACTTATTACCGAGTATTTGGATATACAATTAAACGTTAAATACTAAATTTCCATATATATAATATATGAAGTGCGAAGAGCAGACTGCTCACAAACCTGATGTACTTCCTCCTTGGCTCGCTGGTGGTACTGTTCCAAGGTGTTCTGGAGATCTTCCGCACTACGCAGTGCTATCTCGCGGTCCGTCTCCGCCCTATCAAACAGCAGGAATCAACAGCGGCAGGGTCAGCGCCCACCAGTCAGACATATATCCCTGATATGACCCTCATTACTTCCACAAAGTTCTGCAGCTATTCTTGAAATTGTATAAAGTAGTTCCTATTCACCGTAATACAATTTACATTACTTACATTAAAAATTTAAATTTACTTAATACATTAAAATACTGACACCTGGTAAAAGTAGCTTCTTATAACATCTTCATGTACCTTTCCCAACTGTTTTTATATGTGATCTTTATAGCGCTATTCAAACAAAACATTTTGGTGCATAATTATTGTATCTCAGAGTTCATATTCCCAGTGAAATCCAAAAATGATAAGGTCAGTTTATTTTCTATGCAGTGAAGGGAAACAATTTAATTTAAACCGGTGTCTGCAAGGTCAAGAAAGTGAGAAACCAGAAAATCGCGTTCTGTTCATATTATTCGAAGTGACAATCGAAGCTAACTTGTGCTTGAATTTGGCGGTTAGAACAATGATCGGTCCTTACTTGTGCTTGAGTTTGGCTTGGCGGTTAAAACACTGAGCGGTCCTTAATTGTGGTTGAGTTTGGCGGTTAGAACACTGATCGGTCCTTACTTGTGCTTGAGTTTGGCGGTTAGAACACTGATCGGTCCTTACTTGTGGTTGAGTTTGGCGGTTAGAACACTGATCGGTCCTTACTTGTGCTTGAGCTTGGCTTGGCGGTTAAAACACTGAGCGGTCCTTAATTGTGGTTGAGTTTGGCGGTTAGAACACTGATCGGTCCTTACTTGTGCTTGAGTTTGGCGGTTAGAACACTGATCGGTCCTTACTTGTGCTTGAGCTTGGCTTGGCGGTTAAAACACTGAGCGGTCCTTAATTGTGGTTGAGTTTGGCGGTTAGAACACTGATCGGTCCTTACTTGTGCTTGAGTTTGGCGGTTAGAACACTGATCGGTCCTTACTTGTGCTTGAGCTTGGCTTGGCGGTTAAAACACTGAGCGGTCCTTAATTGTGGTTGAGTTTGGCGGTTAGAACACTGATCGGTCCTTACTTGTGCTTGAGTTTGGCGGTTTGTTCCACCTCTCGCCTCGCTGCCATCAGCTGTGCCTTCATGCTGGCTACCCTCTGGTCGTACTCGTCAGCGACTGCCTCCAGGTCAGACATCTGCTGTTTATACTCCTCACTCCGCTCCTCCGCCTCTCTAGTGGGTTAAAGGACATTGGGTGACGTAAGTATATCGTCGTGACACAACATGCCCCACACTGGCTCGAACCAAGGGTAGCTCCAATCGTCTAGCATCGTGTCAGAAAAAATGTAAATAATATATAAATATATGACATATTCTTTGATTTATGTAATATACATTTGACTTTTTTTACCTTTGATTTATAAAATTTATATTTTATTTATTTAACATTTGATTTATATAAATATATGACATATTCTTTGCTCTGCATTCATTTGTATTCTCCGATTGATGATTTTGGCCTCATAGGTCATTTCACCTATCCAAGTTAGCCTTGTGACAACACAGTGTGTACCTCGTTCCTCTTCAGGTGATCCTGCACGATTAAATCACCTTATGATTTAGAAACCACCCATGAGATTTGTCACATATGACATAAAGAACACAAACGCTCACAGCAGCGCCCTCTGTTGCCTGTCTCTGTCATCACGTATGGTGTTTGTTTCATCCTCCAGACTGCTCATCATCTCCTTCAGGATGTCCATGTCAGCGGTCAGCTGCTTCATCTGCCAACACAGGTCACAGTCTCAACGAGTCTTCAATTACATGTCACCCTATCCGGTATTCACAGTCGAGGCTCTGGCATCATTGGGCGTGCGATGAGTGTTCTGTGTCTCATTACTGCTAAGATCTCGACTGGTTGTCGGGCCACCCCTAACCCTAAACGTAACCCTAGCACATAACCCCAACATAACATAATCTGGTCGCCCGACAACCAGTCGAGATCGCTGGCCTCTGAGCGACAAAGCGTTCTGTCACGCACAGGGATCTCTACGTACAGTCAAATATCGCAAGAGTATTGGGTGGCAATTAAGCCCATGGATTTTGTTCGTTCTTCCGACGAACTCTTGCTTCAACATAGCTCACGTATGACTCACGCCCACTGTTTACTATAATAATCTATTGGGCTCTAACGCGGAGGATGGACCCGATTCTATCAGGCATGCATTCATCGATTACGCCACGGTAAGGGCGATATGGACAAGGTTAAGGAATGTGTGTCGTATCTATAGTTGGTCTCAACAGCTTTACGTACTGACCCAGTATGATCGACATTATGACTCCATTAAGACTTAATTTCTACTTTCAAGACTCTGTGCATTGAAATACCTTTAGTCTCGTTTGTTGAAGTTGGTGTCCATTCGTTTCAAGCTCATTCAGCAATTTATGATTGCAGGTAATGAGTTCGGAGTTGCTTTTTCTCAAATTTTGCAGCTTGCCACGTAGATCTTCATTCTCTTCCTCCAAAAGTGCCTGAATATCCTACAAATAACATTACAAATAAATCAACCGTGGTCAAGAAATATAATTAGATCTAATTCATTAGTTTGCATTCTTATAAATTATTGGATCGCTTGAAAAGGATACTTAACAGTCCTTATATCGAGTAAAGTGTTGTGTGGAGCCATTTCAGTTTCTAAATAACAAAGAGAATCTCCAGATCTTTGATTCCTTACTACATCTTTAAACTGTACTTTTACCATGTGGCTATTTACCATGGCCGTAGTCTTTTCAAGAGAAGCTGTATCCTTTCGATTTTCAACTTTTCGGATCTGTGTTCCAGTAGCGTTTGATGCCCCGAACGAAAGGCCACGACCCTGAGATGATAAATATCCAGTATCCGCCTCTCTCTGGAAGGTCTCCGTAGCATGCTGTGGACCGGAGTTTCCCGCCCAGTTGATGGATTTCCTAACCTTGACCTCTGTAGGTCTGTTAGCGCTTTCCTCTTCAGCCATTGAATAGCTTGCTCTCAACCGGTCAGTTAATGAATCACTTGATATAAGACCAGGCAGAGCTTTTTTCTTTGGTGTACTATTACGGGGTTTGGATACCTCAGGAGAGAGATCCTCCAACCTGAGTCCCGGTATCACTCGCCTTTCTGGCGACTGATCAGGTGACTGAGGGGTATAGTCAGTTGTCTCCACATCTCTGTAATAAGATTGGAGCAAACAAGTCAACACTGGTAACAAGTAATATTACTTAGTAGTACAATAATCATTTTCTTTAACAGCCGCTGCTAAAACATTACAATCACACAAAACTTCATGTCAGAACTCTTGTATCTCTTTTATTTTATATATGTACCTGTCCTCCAGGAGATGCAACTCTTCTAGGCCTTGTTCTGTGAATTGTAGTTGCTTTCTTATTGCTTGAATGTTGTCAAATAAACCTATATTTTCCATTTTAGATGGTGTGGATGATCCTCACAGCAGTAGACCAGTTCCTGGGATATCGGGACTTAGCCAGTTATCTGTAATTGAAGCTTAACACTTGAGAAATGCATATGCATAATTTATTGGATGGATACTTATAGCCACCTATTTAAGCATAAGATAGAATTTCCCAGTAAGTTACAAATAAAATTACAAATATACTAGCACTTCAGACACCCAAAATAATAGCTATACCCTGCAGTGCATAATGAGCCTTTTATGTACCTGTATATGGTATTTATCAGAACGCCTGTCTCAAACCTGCTTAACAGTCTACATGCATGTATATGCTAAAATCCTCAACTAGTAATAATAATCAGTTTATTGTCACAAGAAGACACAAATTACATTCATTCAGTATATATTACAAGATATTTATCATGACAAGAGCAGAAGCCAAAGCCATATTCGCTTGTAATGCTTAATCATGCTTTAAATGAAATACATCATACTTTACTGTCACTAGTTTTTACATTTCATTGTCATTTATCTAACCTCGTCTTGTCTATTTTATCTCCATCCCCATCTGAAACTTTCTATGCACTACAGTACAAACTGCCCTCATCAAGTTGCGATTATCCGAAGTTGTGATTTTGACAGGTCAGAACAGACCACAGTGGTCCCTGCATTACCCGTTATACAGTCCCTTTATTATTTGGCTCTCTCCGGTATCCAGTCTTTCCACTGTGTGCTGAACACTTTTTATGCTAAAGCCCCTTTATTATGCAACTAACTTACAACATATTTTTCAGCTTATTATTTTACCGGAACACAATTCAATCCCTGTGTTAACTCGGTGCATTGTAGTGTAGCAGATTGGCTCTACACAAACAATATATTGCACTAATCTGACTGGTTGTTAAGGAGCAGATTTCAAAGTGTGCATCATTGTTATTCACACCTGTCTAAGTATTTGAGTCAATACATGTACACAATGGCTGGAGAAGTAAATTAAAAGATTTTAACTTAGGAGCAGCATGTCGATGCTATTCAACGGCACAGAGCTAAAGAACCCATAATCAGCCAATATATATATAGCAGCTTTGTTTGACTGAATGCTGATGCTATTACGCATAAGTGGGGAAAAAGAGCCAGAACTGCATCAAAGACTCTGAAGCTGTATTCTAGTGGCATTCGAGTGTGTGATCATACCTGAGCAAAAAAAAAGGTATATAATGCAGGGACCACTGTACTGAAATATAGCAAAACAACTTGATATGTAACTGTGTTACCCTGTGTGAGTTTTGCTGTCCGTCTAATTACCAAAGGAGGCTGGAGGGGGCCTAGAATTTACCAAAGGGGGCTGGAGGTAGCCGGGATATACCAAAGGTGGCTCGATGGAGGGGTTGATGATTAAATGAAAGTGGCTGGCGTGCAGTTTGGATTAAACTTAAACAAAAACGAAAATACAAATTGGCAAATCATTCATTTATCTATTCATTCAATTCATTCAATGATCACACGCTTTTCAGTAACTCAATCAGTAACTGATCTTCTTTGTGATTGTTGTTGTCTTCTCTGTTCTTCTGCGCTTTCGTCCCCCCCAAGGTGTCTGTAGCATGGACAGTCTGCCATCTGTCAAACAAACTTGTTTGTCTGTCAGTTGTCTGCATTTGTTTTTTATGAAGTCCCAGCTTCTCTTGTTCCATTCCATCGAGCCCCCTTTGGTAAATCCCGCCCCCCTCCAGTAAATTGAAGGAATAAATAAATGAATGATTTGCCATTTATCTTGAATCCAAAGTGCCCACAAGCCCCTTTCATTTAAGCATCAACCCCCTCCATCGAGCCCCCTTGGGTAAATCTCAGCCCCCTCCGGTAAATTGAAGGAATAAATAAATGAATGATTTGCCATTTATCTTGAATCCAAAGTGCCCACAAGCCCCTGTCATTTAAGCATCAACCCCCTCCATCGAGCCCCATTGGGTAAATCGCAGCCCCCTCTAGCCCCCTTCGGTAATTTCAGCCCTCTCCAGCCCCCTTCGGTAATTAGACATACCCTGAACTTTGCTGTCATAGCTATGCCTATGTGTATGGCCGATCGACCATGATAACGAGATAATGTCTGATATTGTACATGGTCTGATGGTATGCCTGGCTATGTTATTAACTGTCAGTGTCAATGACAGTCGATCCATTTCTTTGGGCTAGGACTGATAGGCTGCTTGTTATACTCAGGCTTTTCCGGACCTGCTGATCTGGCTATGCCAAATGTCAATGAAATGTTCACATCTCATTTCCAGTTAATTTTAGGGCAATGGCACCAGTCTAGACAATCAACTGCCATCTTCTCCTGAATGTCCCCTACTATTTTGAATGAGGCACATCTGCCTACTTAAAGAGCGCACACCACACCTGGGTGAAAGAAGTGTTAGGCGTTAGGTTACCAAAGCAAGGAATGCAGCCAGTAGATCAATCGGGACCTGCCACTCTGGTTTTTTCTGAGCCTTAGTTGCATCTCCGAAACCTAGTGGCTCCATAAGCTCCTTGATGGTGGAGCTTGAGGAGCCACTAGGCTAGGCTTAGGAGTAACTTAGTATCAGAGTATAGGTACGATTACGAATACCGTACATATAGCATGTATAGCGTGCAAGTTAAAGCTACATGTGGAGCTGACCGTTGCAACAGCTGTACCAAAATAAACATAAACAGGAAATGTTACCTTTGACCACAAGCAGTGTCAACGGCCACCGCCAAAGAAAAAGTGGCGCTCCGGATGCTTCTATTGTCTCATATAATTTAGCGCTTGGGCCCCCTGTCGGTGGCACTGGTGTACACACGTTTATGACGTTTCAAATCAGCACAAGTTTTCATTTTTGTGGCAGACCATTCATGAATTTGAAATGTTTTGCTCATTGGCAGATAATCGGTGAGCGATATGGTAGGTGTTTATTGTCTGTTATGAACCTTAACGCCTTAGGTTTTGTGTTCTTATACGCAAATTTGGCGTTCAAAAACAGCGAAACAACTCCACATGCATCTTTAATATGCCTAATTTCTTTAAACTTGTTAAAGTTACTAACCATTTTAAAATACAATATCCTCTTTTTTACCATGCAGTATTGTACGAAAAATGGTCTCGTACGCGGCCATTGATGATCGATACGATAATGACTAACCCATCGTCTGCAAGATTTATATGAACTTGTATCAACTTGCTAAACAAACTTAAATGTTGCCGCGATGTTTACACATCACAAATGGGTTCGAATCACAGGCCGTTGTCGCAAACGAAGAATACCGTAAACTTTAGTTTTTTTATCATACGGATTCACGTGTTTAGATAGCTTTCCGAGCTTCGTTTCGCGTGTGGCACAACGTGCGAATACAGTTTCATTTGCTTTATAAATCTGTCAGTGTTACCTGTTTTTCATCTATTTATGCACTTTGACCACATTTACTTGTTTTTTTTACATGTATTTATACAGTTTTAATTGTCTTTACAGTTTTAAGTTACTTGTTTTTACAGTTTTACTTGTTTTGTAAAGCTTTACTTGTTTTGTAAAGCTTTACTTGTTTGCCACAGTTTTACTTGTTTGTACAGTTTTACTTGTTTTTGTTAATATCGGTATATATACAGTTTTACTTGTTTTTGTTAATATCGGTATATATACAGTTTTACTTGTTTTTGTTAATATCGGTACATGTATATATACAGTTTTGCTTGTTTTTGTTAATATCGCTACATGTATATATACAGTTTTACTTGTTTTTGTTAATATCGGTACATATATATATACAGTTTTACTTGTTTTTGTTAATATCGGTACATGTATATATACAGCTTTACTTGTTTTTTTTAATCGGTTTCAAACGTTTTTTTTTTATCTGTTTATGCAGTTTTACTATGTTATACCGATCCGTATCCAGCATTTCAAAGGGTGTGTGTGGGAATGGGGGTCACTTTCGATGGAATCAAATTGACGACCTTAATTAGCGTTGGTTCTTCACAAAAATCGAGAGCGGATCAATTGCCTTCCTCCGAGACGGGGGAACGATATAGAATCCCGTCCAAATGAAGGGTTGGAATAAATAAGCCTAAAGCCATACATGTCGAGAACGCAAAAAACTGAGAGATTTTGTGGTCCGACATTGATCATAGATACATTTTTGGTTAAAACATAAAGTTGCATAAAACATAATTGCCACTGTCTCTCATTGCAACGAATATGGAGATTCATTATAAGAACACTTTCGATATCAACTGCAAAATATGGTCGATCAAGAGCTCCAATTCTGAAAAAAAAACAGAAGAGCACATATCCCCGGGGGGGGGGTGGGGGGGGGAAACGCTACATTACTACAGTGGTACGGGTGTGCCGCCCATTTTGTGGTTATTGAGATATATACACTGCATGGTTAATTCAATTGTAAGGAGAAAAAAGGGGTCATTTAAAACTAGAAAGATTCTTTTAAATGTTTGCTTCATTGCCGACAGATATATACTTGATAAAGTGCTCCCTCCACCGAGGTGCATGGCGGTTCTCCTTTGCCCATCTATCGCGCTTTGTGGGCTAAATTGTTGAGTATTACGGTCATCCCAATAACCGGAAGTGCTGTCCCCAAGTCTGTCTTTTCCGGTTTAGGTGTCAGCCCCCAGCCGAAGCTACCTGGGTGGACGATAGTAAAGCGTCAAATCTAGCAACAATGGTAAATAATCGTCAACTATTATGTTGAAAAATAAAACGTCAGTAACTTTTAATTCCATCTGAATAGGTTTTGAGTCTGTAACCTTCGTATATGTTCAGATGACTTCAGATTAAAACGCAGGCATGAATCTACTGTAAAGTTCAACCGGGCTGTCACGCAATGCGATTACCTGATTACACGCGTGCTTGCAGCACAACTTCCGAGACCCCTCGAAAACTTCTCCAATATAGACAATCTTCCAGCCAACTCTGGTCAATAAAAAGTGTGGCCATAAAATGTTACCCTTTGACTGCCATTTTCAAACCTGTATTATGTATAGCCTGAAAACAAGACGTTACCAGGACGGTTACACTTACAGTCGTAAGACAGTCAGGGGATAGGACGACATTAGCCCTGGTACATGCCTCTCTTACCACGCCCGTAAACGGAGCAAGGGTGAGAGCCATGCCGCTGACACGGCTGAAAACAAGAAATCGCGGACTGGTGGCTCAAGTTGAAGTTCATAACAGAATAAATATGCAGTGCCTACCCGTCAAGTTGCTCCATTAGATTTCTGAAGCTTTCATGACTTTCGTCGGACAGTCATTTCTTTGGTCGGTAGTGTATTTTCTTGTAATCCGGGCGATTTGTGTCCTCTCACGCTTCGTTTTGAATGCTCCGCCGCTTGCCGGAAGTAAACAAACTTAGCGTGAGTACTCTCTGCCAGGCGGCGTTTGTTGATGTTTATTCTATGGATATACTCATTCCAGATGAGTAAATAATGAGATATAAATATTGAATACAATAGCGTAGACTTACGGCCAGACGTCTAGCGCGACAGCAGGCGCAGGAGCAAGAGATCTAAGAAGAGCCAATGCAGTAGCGATCAGTGAGCAATTTCTGATAAACAATAGCCTGCATATGGGCTTGTCTTTTTATGCAATGTTTTTTCACAGCGAGACTTGTAAGAAGGGGTATAGAGAATAGCCTTCCCTCGCATACGATTCATTTCGCCGCAACCAACGTCCTGCAAACTAAACATCATTTACATCTCTACCAATCAACAACGTTATAGCGCCACCTGTTGATTGAGTGTGAAGAATGTATCATGGCTGCTCAGGTACATGCAAAACTTTGCAAATACACATTTATCTGTGATTACATTTCTTCAACATCGTGGGCCCATGCATCATTCTTGATTTAGGAATATTTGTGTAATTTCGTGTTTAGATATTTTGCACAAAATAGGTATTGCTAACAGAGGCTGGGGCGGATGACTTCAGACATTGCTATGTCGTCCCATCCCCTAACTGTCTTACGACTGTAACGTCTTGTTTTCAGGCTATATTATGTATTACTGTACTACCAACGGAGACCGACTTGGCTGTCTTCTAAACTACAGTTTGTAATGTTACAGTACTCAATAATAGCCCATGGTCGATACCAGCCAGGCTACATTTCCATGCATTCAAATTCTTTTACACACCTACTTTTGATGGAGATACAGTTCCAAGAAAGGAGAAATATTTTTTTCCTAGTTCCTCGCATTGGTTTAACTTTGCGCTTCTCTAGAGGCACAACAGTGTCCTTGGCGTAAGTGCCCCCAGTCAAGTCTGCTTCTCTAGTAGTATAACAGTGTCCTAGCCGCAGACTCCCCTCTGGGTCGTAGATGCAACCATACACACGCCGTTACAAAATGCCAAGTTTCGGCAGTTCGGAGCAAAGTTCTTGTTCGTTTCACAATGTCTCGCCTTTTTAACTTCCTATCTCGATAAAGTTATCTTTAAACAATCTAATTGTACTGAGTTAGTCTATATTCTTGCCACCATGACCGGAAAAAAGGTCACCATAAAACTGTGTATATGCAACGCATTTAGACGCCAGTCCCAGGTATATAAAATATGTAAACACTATGATTGTAGCACACACATTATGAGAAAAGCTACAGTCAATTCCCGACTGGCGTCTAAAGAAGTTAGTATGGACACTGTTGTGCCCCTAGAGAAGTGAGCTTGCCTGGGGGCTACTTCAATGCAGAAGTCTTAAAACCTTTTCCCATCATGCTTGTGTGGTGGGCGCGACAGCTCAGTGGGTTGGAGCGCTCGCATTGAGTGCTCTGGTCACCTGAGAGCCTAATGGCATGTGAGTCGATAGTTTGAGCCCTGCTGTGGCCATGTCTGTGTGGTCGCAGGATAAAGATCCCATGTCTTTCTTCGTAAAGAGTAGGGGGTTACCTCCGGGGACGTGGCTCCACTCTCCATTCCTTCTCCCATTGACGCGATATGACCAAAAGTGCTTAAAGCATCCTGAATACCCAACCAACCCAGTAAGCTTTTTTAGCCAGCTCATCCATTACTTGCTTTTTGTTGAGATAGTAACTTTAATCAAGATAATTATCTATTCTATTTTGAGATCTGCCTTTCCCTCGATTGCTGCTTTGACTACATCCTTGGCACATACCTTTCTAGCGGGTGACACACTGCATTCCAATATGTATGCCCCATGAAAAAGGAATATGATGGTGTGAATGGTAAACACCCAATTTTGAAATGTGAACATAGTTTCTTTTCAAAGCTAATCTTGGCACTTATTTCTGTGTAGTTCAACAAAGTAAATCTTTTCCCCAACTTTGCCATGCAAAATGAAAGATATTAATTTTATCTCAGTTTAGGGCTATGTAACAGACCATGCATCACCAACAGATCCATTGGCTTGTGTTAGTAGAAATTAGATGACACCTTACATCTATATTTAGACATTAAACTGATTCCATAATATAATTTCCCCTTTTCCACTAACATGCTTATTTGAAATCACCAAAACCAAACCATTCTATCACTGCTAATGATTTTGATGCAGAAAGTCTTCACCAATGTAAGCCACAGCTCTGACAAGCTGGTTTGCAGTAGCATGCACTTACAAACAGCCCGAAATGTGTAATGTAAATTTATCGTTACAATCTTGGTTGACCTGATTTATTATGTCTCAAGTTTGCAATCAGACACCATGCCTAATTTCTAGAGTTCTAATATATCTACTCTATATAGCAGCTGACTAAAATGCATCTGCTTCTCTAGAGGACATTCATAAATACCTTTCAATGAATGTAATATACCTTTCAATGAATGTAATTTTGCCCCACAGTATTTTCTGTATCCAATTTTGGTTATTGTTATTGAAACCATTGTTTCAGGCGGGACGTGGAAGATTCGTGAAGGTTGTGAAGAACAAGGCATACTTCAAGAGGTTCCAGGTCAAGTTCAAGAGGAGGAGAGGTATGCATATGCATTCTAGGATAATCCGGGGGATGGGCCTGGATTTCCACATTAAATTCACAGCTGAGCTTGTACTTGCATCAGGGATTTCTATGCCTGTTTCCTATTGAGATCAGTTAATTTGACAGTTGTTCACATTGTGATTAGGAGTCTTCAGTGCTGTTGATCATTTTGTTAGTGAATTTGTCTTCTCTGTTGCATATACTTTGTCATGATGCCAATGTATATCATTTTTATTTTAGAGGGACGTACGGACTACTATGCCCGTAAGCGCCTTGTTATTCAAGAGAAGAATAAGTACAATACTCCTAAGTACCGCATGATTGTGCGCTTTACCAACAAGGATGTTACTTGCCAGGTAGGTTTGCAATTAACAAATAGTACAATAGTAAAAGTTCATTATGAGTGAATATGCAAGTAATGATTGCTAGAAGTTAACTGAAGGTATGTCAGTGTAAACCTATATTTTGTGGTGGCCATTGCTGTTCTGCACTGTCTAAGTTGCATTTGTAAAAGACTACACACATCCTATTTAGTAACGGTAATAGAAATTAGAACTTGCTGTGAGACCGGTATCTTGAGTAGGGTGTTTTCATACTTGCAGATAGCGTACGCCAAGATTGAGGGAGACGTGATCGTGAGCGCTGCTTACGCCCATGAGCTCCCCAGCTATGGCGTCAAGGTCGGGTTGACAAACTATGCCGCTGCCTACTGCACTGGGCTCCTGCTCGCCCGCAGGACCCTCGCAAAGTTCGGTTTGGATGGTATCTACGCCGGTAACTCGGATGTGAATGGTGATGAGTACCTGGTGGAGAGCATCGACGGACAGCCCGGAGCCTTCCGCTGCTTCCTCGATGTGGGTCTGGCCCGCACCAGCACTGGGGCCCGTGTCTTCGGCGCTCTCAAGGGAGCTGTGGACGGTGGACTGGACATCCCCCACAGGTCGGTAACCCTGGCTCCGTATCTGGTTTGGTGGATACAAACCAGTGTTACCTCAAGGGCGCAGCATTGTCGCTTTTTAGGAGGCTGTGGCGCAAAATTAAATGTCTTTAACCGGCCAGCACCCCCGCAAGTTAACATTGTAGTGGCGCACATTTGAGCACAGGCCGCGGGCCTTGAATTTTCTATCAGAAGCATCCTAGCTGGTATCAGAGTTTGTAAGGTAGGGATAGCAAACTCCGCCGTATTGGCCGTGCACATCCGCCCGTGGTGGGCATGGAGCGGATGAAGCAACGTACACTACCAATAATATTGTGTTCTATGTATTTGATAAGGGGTAGTGAAGTCCTTTAACGTAGTTTAACGGCTAGGGTATCAAACAATTTTAACTCTAGTAGCGACCTGTCGCACGTTCGATGTCTACGCGCGGGAGTTTGCCCGCTTTGAAATATTTCTGGACCCAACACTGCAAACCGTGTCCTATTTACTTTACTTCTGCTTTTGTAATGCTCGCTAATATCCCGCTTAAAGTTACCCATTTTCAACTGTGTCTAAGACTTTACAGGAATATTTGTTTATTATGCAGTTAATATTGCTGTTACCTGATACCTCGGATATGGGATACCCTGTATTTTGAGGTTTTGTGGTCTCCATGGTTGACTAGTTCAACTAAAAAGCTTGGACCAACTGAGTTTTCCTTCTTCGTATTTATTGAATACACTCTTGCTGTTCATTTGACAGGAGATGAAAAACGATAATTTGCGCGAATCTAAGTGAGCTTTGTCTGTGCTGTTAGCTGCAAGCGTTTCCCCGGCTACGATCCTGAGGGCGGCAGCCTGGATGCCAACGTGCACCGCCAGCACATCTTCGGCCAGCACGTGGCTGACTACATGAAGCTGCTGCAGCAAGATGATGAGGATGTCTACAAGAGGCAGTTCTCCAAGTTTATCAAGCTCGGCATCGAGCCAGACTCCGTGAGTGACCCGCCCCCGACAACTTAGCTATACACTCTATACTGGTATATACACATTTCATGGGTGTCCCGTGCTTCGTTAAGTTTTCTGAGGAAAACTACACTCTTCAAAACTAAAAGAAGCCTATATTCACGATCATGGCATTAACTTGTTACGATGTGAGTTATTTTCGGGTAACTTTCATTATATGATTGTAATTGTAAACCAACTGCCATAATTTGGGAGAGATCTCCAATAACCGATATATGTAGCCTCATTATTGGTCCACAATTACAATATGAATAATATGTTAATACTTTACGCTGTGCCAAAAACAATTAAAAGGCTATAATATGAATGCATGTTTTCTAAATTTGAAACTAAAATAAGAAGTTTCCCCTTATCGTGCCGCGGTACCCTTGACGTCGGGATATCCTTTGTTTCTTTAAATCGCTTTGTTACTTGTATGTAACTGACACTTTCCTTATTACATTTCTCTTACCTGCAGATGGAGGAAATGTACAAGAAATGTCACGCCGCCATCCGTGAGAAGCCCCAACACGCCGCCAAGCCCAAGAGCGAAAGCAAGACCAAGACAAAGAGGTATGAAAGAAATCGTATCATCCAATTCACGAGATTCACAGGGGACCATTCTGTGTCGGTAACCGCCGAGGGAGAAATGGATACGTTATGGATAGTTACATCGGTCGTTGTTTTACGAGACATTGAGATATGCTTAGTTCCAGCATGCGTTCACCACTTTGGTTGTTTTGCAGGTGGAACCGTGCCAAGATGTCGAGACAGCAACGCGAGGACCGCGTCAAGCAGAAGAAGGCTTCCTATCTCAAGAAGCTGGAGACCGAGGCCAGCTAGTCGTGCCCCGCCTACGCCTCCGAGCCTCACCCGGCTCGTAACCACGGCAACTGCTGTCTGGACCTTGGCTGCAAGATGCGCCGGTCCCACACACTACAAAAGATATTCACTACGTGACTGTTGTGAACAGGAAATAAACACAACTGTGAGAACGAGACTTTACGAGTGTTGAATTGTTTCTTGTGGCCTACCTATAAGCAAATGAGGTTGCCTCGAAACATCAGGTGTAGGGTTTATTTTTTTACGAGGCAAGATTATTTATTGGAAATTTGTCTTAATTCAAACCTACCTAAATAACGATAAAAATTGAGAAGGAAGATATTTACATAGAACTGCGTTACACATACAAGATTATTCAGCACCCCTTTTATTTAACTTCCAAGTCGCCACAATCTTTCGAAAGCGGGTTTTTGGCACCTGCATCTGGCACAAAATTTCATCCAACCCGTCTCTCGGGAGGATTCTTTGACCCAATTTCGTCTTAATAGTGCACAAATGCGGCCTTAAACACCAATATTGCCAGTACAAGGAGGTCCCAACAATGGTCCAAGGCACGCGGTCGTTGTGTAGGCATGGTAGGTGACAGTCTCCGGTATATCAAATCCGAGTTTGTTGGCTTAAATAGTACGCTTTAACCAATATTTAATTCTTCACTCAAATGGGGAGTAACAATGTGTCCAAGCGTAAGTCGTTTCTCTTGGTGGAGAAAAACCGGATCAAACTTACATTTGTGCAGGTGGGGCTTGAACCACGCGCTGGCAATCGAAAAGGGACTGGCAGAAGTGGGTGAGAAGCGATTTTGATAGTTGCTTATGTTTCTGCCGCATTCATAAACTACACTTAGCTTACGCATAACATTTGGCAGGCGCATGGTGGGGTTACTGACGTGATCATTTTATCTGCCGTATCTATTGAAACTACTGTCACACATAAATAAAATGTTTACAGTTATGAACAGTTTATGAACTACGTTTATTATAATGGAATTAGGGTTGTTTCTGAACTCAGCAAGTCAACAGTCAACCGCGCTCTTTTCGGTCCCGGGGATCGGTTCCCATGCGCTACGTCTGATATTTTATCGTATGACTATTCGACCGACCGCTTCTAAATACATACACTGTTCGACCGACCACTTCCAAGTACATATCCTTTGTAAAGTCCAACGCGCTCTTTCCGATGTGTTCGGGGCCGACTCGCTACGCCTAATTATTTTTAAAGAACACTACGTATCTTACGAGGTGACCTCATCGTCGTAACGTCGCTGTTGGACCTATGACATCGAAATGACATACACTTTATGACGTCAACGGCACCCTTTCCGCACCTGTCGCTCGGTTGGCGAGGAGGGAGGGGGACGCGTAGACGTCTGGGCCAGACTTGTCGGTCGGGCGGGCGTCGCACGGTTGGCGAGGAGGGAGGGGGACGCGTCGAAGTGTGGACCAGACTTAATTGTCGGTCGGGCGGGCGTCGCACGGTTGGCGAGGAGGGAGGACGACGCTTCTACGTCTGACCTGCCTTGTTGCTCGGGCGGGCGTCGCACGGTTGGCGAGGAGGGAGGGGGACGCGTCGAAGTGTGGACCAGACTTTATTGTCGGTCGGGCGGGCGTCGCACGGTTGGCGAGGAGGGAGGACGACGCTTCTACGTCTGACCTGCCTTGTTGCTCGGGCGGGCGTCGCACAGTTGGCGAGGAGGGAGGGGGACGCGTCGAAGTGTGGACCAGACTTAATTGTCGGTCGGGCGGGCGTCGCACGGTTGGCGAGGAGGGAGGACGACGCTTCTACGTCTGACCTGCCTTGTTGCTCGGGCGGGCGTCGCACGGTTGGCGAGGAGGGAGGGGGACGCTTCTACGTCTGACCTGCCTTGTTGCTCGGGCGGGCGTCGCACAGTTGGCGAGGAGGGAGGGGGACGCGTCGAAGTGTGGACCAGACTTAATTGTCGGTCGGGCGGGCGTCGCACGGTTGGCGAGGAGGGAGGACGACGCTTCTACGTCTGACCTGCCTTGTTGCTCGGGCGGGCGTCGCACGGTTGGCGAGGAGGGAGGGGGACGCTTCTACGTTTGACCTGCCTTGTTGCTCGGGCGGGCGTCGCACAGTTGGCGAGGAGGGAGGGGGACGCGTCGAAGTGTGGACCAGACTTAATTGTCGGTCGGGCGGGCGTCGCACGGTTGGCGAGGAGGGAGGGGGACGCTTCTACGTCTGACCTGCCTTGTTGCTCGGGCGGGCGTCGCACAGTTGGCGAGGAGGGAGGGGGACGCGTCGAAGTGTGGACCAGACTTAATTGTCGGTCGGGCGGGCGTCGCACGGTTGGCGAGGAGGGAGGACGACGCTTCTACGTCTGACCTGCCTTGTTGCTCGGGCGGGCGTCGCACGGTTGGTGAGGTGGGAGGGGGACGCTTCTACGTCTGACCTGCCTTGTTGCTCGGACGGGCGTCGCACGGATGGCGAGGAGGGAGGACGACGCTTCTACGTCTCACCTGCCTTGATGCTCGGGCGGGCGTCGCACGGTTGGTGAGGTGGGAGGGGGACGCTTCTACGTCTCACCTGCCTTGATGCTCGGGCGGGCGTCGCACGGTTGGTGAGGAGGGAGGGGGACGCTTCTACGTCTCACCTGCCTTGTTGCTCGGGCGGGCGTCGCACGGATGGCGAGGAGGGAGGACGACGCTTCTACGTCTCACCTGCCTTGATGCTCGGGCGGGCTTCGCACGGTTGGTGAGATGGGAGGGGGACGCTTCTACGTCTGACCTGCCTTGTTGCTCGGGCGGGCGTCGCACGGATGGCGAGGAGGGAGGGGGACGCTTCTACGTCTGGACCAGACTTAATTGTCGGTCGGGCGGGCGTCGCACGGTTGGCGAGGAGGGAGGACGACGCTTCTACGCCTGGACCAGACTTCATTGTCGGTCGGGCGGGCGTCGCACGGTTGGCGAGGAGGGAGGGGTACGCTTCTACGTCTGGACCAGACTTAATTGTCGGTCGGGCGGGCGTCGCACGGTTGGCGAGGAGGGAGGGGGACGCTTCTACGTCTGACCTGCCTTGTTGCTCGGGCGGGCGTCGCACGGTTGGCGAGGAGGGAGGGGGACGCTTCTACGTCTGACCTGCCTTGTTGCTCGGGCGGGCGTCGCACGGATGGCGAGGAGGGAGGGGGACGCTTCTACGTCTGGACCAGACTTAATTGTCGGTCGGGCGGGCGTCGCACGGTTGGCGAGGAGGGAGGACGACGCTTCTACGTCTGGACCAGACTTCATTGTCGGTCGGGCGGGCGTCGCACGGTTGGCGAGGAGGGAGGGGGACGCTTCTACGTCTGGACCAGACTTAATTGTCGGCCGGGCGGGCGTCGCACGGATGGTGAGGAGGGAGGGGGACGCTTCTACGTCTGGACCAGACTTAATTGTCGGTCGGGCGGGCGTCGCACGGTTGGCGAGGAGGGAGGGGGACGCTTCTACGTCTGACCTGCCTTGTTGCTCGGGCGGGCGTCGCACGGTTGGCGAGGTGGGAGGGGGACGCGTCGACATCTGGACCAGACTTAATTGTCGGTCGGGCGGGCGTCGCACGGTTGGCGAGGAGGGAGGGGGACGCGTCGACGTTTGGACCAGACTTGTCGGTCGGGCGGGTGTCGCACGGTTGGCGAGGAGGGACGGGGACGCGTCGACGTCTGCACTAAACTTACACGGTTGGAAAATAAAATATTTGATCTATGGACAATTTCTGTCTGAACAGCTGTATTAATTAAATTTCACTCGCAAACAAACGGTATGTCTATTCGGTCGTTCTTCCATATAAGAGCGAACCATTGTTTCAGCATAGCTCACGTATTACTCACGCCTAACGTTCACTACAATAATACATTTATTGGGTTCTAACATGCAAGATGGACCGTCTATTCATATTCTGGTATTTACCTACTCTATAATCCTCTGGTATATCGGTAGCTTCCGTTAAACACTTCTCCATGTATGGTTCATCATCTAAATCTCATGGGTAGTTGTCAAAAGTCACGTGAAAGGTTTTGCGAGATGTCACAAATTAGCAGTGAATTACATAGATGTTATGGTTTTATATTAATAAGAAAGATAGTTTTGTAAACGAAATCGTATTTTTAATTGGTATTTATGCAAATGTGCTAAATTGCAGTTATATTATCTAAAAAAAGAACATCACGTCTCCGCGACTTGAGGGAAATATTTATCAACATGGAGGACATGGCGACATAAATTACTTTATATGAGGATATTTTGAGTCATTTATGTGTAACCACGGCCGATATCGTGAACGAAATTCTTCTTATTGGTAGCCGTCCCCCTAAGTTACAATAAAAATCTTAGAACATAGACCTGCCTTGCAATGGCTGATGACGCCAGATACTTGAAAAGGTTTGTTTATTGAAGTCCGCCGTGATGTCAATACAAATTGCGATTTATACGGCATGTCCCCAGGCCATGTCACCATGTGACCATGAAATACAACCTGACCTACAGGCACAGCTCTTTCCAGTTAAAATTGTCATTGGTTTGAACGGATTAAATTAGGGACAAATTATGGGGCACAGCGTGTGTCGTACAATACATGGTCCACAGGAACCCCAAGCGCTGGAGGGAGGTGGGGGGGGGGGTCTTTCTATCATGTCGACCCCCCCCTCCCACCTCCCTCCGGCGCTTGGGGTTCCTGTGCATGGTCTATGCCCATTTTGACTGCAGGATGTTTTGCCAGTGGGGGGGAGGGGGGTGTAAAGTTTATATTGGGTATGGTGTAGGGGGTGTGGGGGTTGAAAATGGACTGCAGTTCAAGTTGGCATACACCATTTACAGTCTAATGTCAGTGGCATGAACTAGCTACCAATTAAGTGCGGCATGATTAATCATACGCATTGATGATTAGAGGTGGCTCATTCATATCTTACATTTTTTCAGCTTATATTACAGTAAATTATCATATATTAATTATGGGTAGTCATGGTCAATGCAGGCTAGAGACCAGCCTGCCCGCCGGATGGGTGAGTAGGTTCAATTTGGTGGGTAGATTTTCATTTTGGCAGGTACTCAGGTGCTGTTTCCTGCCTAAAAAAGGACTTTGTCAGAATCATTCCGCTCACAATTTTATATGACATCGAGAACTACTTTTATTTATAAAATTCTAAATTGTGAGACCTGATCAGCTGGCGTCATATTGTGTATTTGCACTGAATCATTTTTTATTGATATATCTTTCTCATCAAGAAAGATTTGTATAGTTCATTTTGTATGTATAGATGTCAAATGAAGGAATCAACATTAACATTTGTCTAGGATAAGTGATTTTGCTTATCAGATAAGTAAATACTTATTTGTACTTGACTTATCAGGACAACTGCTTAGGACAAGTGCTTGCCGTCCAAGTACAAAGTGTTCCAAATAGACTTCTCCCCTCATCCTCTTATACATACACCTAGGATGGATCCCTCATCCTCACACATACACCCAGGATGGACCCCTCCCCCTCACACATACCTATGATTTGCCCTCCTCCCTCCCCTCCCCCCCTCACATACACCGAGGATTCCCCCATCCTACCCTACCCTCACATGCACCCACGTTGAATACCCTCTCCCTCACACTTAGCTAGGAGGGTCTCACACCCCACCCATGATGAATCCAGGATAGAGCCCCTCCCACCTCACACACACCTAGGAGGGACCACTCATCCCCTCCTCTTCATATACACCTGGGATGTACCCCTCTGCCACCCCTCATGCACCTGGGATGAGATTTGGAACACATTTTTTACCAACCACTTGCTAAGTGTAGCTAATTGATTTATCATATCAAAAGTCCCCTGGATCAGTTATTGGTTGTCTATACATTTTTGCAATATATGTTTTGTGTCTCTTCCTCTTGCAGAAAGGTAAAGGGAGGAAATATAGATGTCCATCCAACAGAAAAGGCACTGGTTGTCAATTATGAGTTGGAGGCAACTATCCTTGGAGAAATGGGTGATCCCATGCTGGGGGAGCGTAAGGAATGTCAAAAGATGTGAGTTGTTTCTTTTTTCTGTGTACATTTTCATTTTCTAATTACCTTCTAGTTAATGCATTTTAATTTTGTATGAGTTGATAAATTTTCAGTCCAAATTGTATATTAAAATGTACCAAATAGATTTTATAACTTCAGTTTAATTTTCTCCAGATTTGTACTCTTTGTCAGTTATAACTAGGTATCATTGAATACTTACTTGCTCAGCTGCTGTTGGCACAAACACATGCAGACAGCTCGGCTTTATCATCCTGTTTCTCAACTATAGGTTTCTCAACCATGCCCAGTATCACTTGGATCATATCCAATACCGTTGAGGTGCCTCTGTGATCTTACAGTAGCTAGTACCCATTCCTTATGATAATCATGATCAAGGTGTGAAAAACTAAATGGCTGTATGTCATTGTACGTCATCAATGTTATTGTTATGAATCCACCATTGTTTGCTTTCATTATCTTCAGTATTCGAGTGAAGAGCCTTAACAACAACACAAATATCAAAGCACTTGCCAAGGAGATAATTGATAAGTGTAAACTTATCCACCCCTCCAAGATTTTGGAAGTTGAACAGCTTCTGTTCTATCTGCAGAAGAGGAAGGACAATGCACCAGTGAAAGGTAAACCTCGAGTAAACAATTTATATTGTTCCAGAATGCCTAAAATTGAGTTTGAATGTGCTACGTTGTAAGACTTGGTTTAGGTCATATATTAAAGTCATGATTTTTATTATAATATATCTCTGGGCTACTTGATTGAAAGTTGTTTGATTGGCTCATGTGCATACTATCTAAATAAATCTGTATTGCATACTCAAATTGTTTATTTACTATGTCCCAAAACGAACAACCTAAAATCATTTGTTTACCTATCATTTTTAGTTATTGTCTCGAAATATGTGTGTGCCAAAAACATGACAAAGTGCCATGCTTCCTAATGTACAAATTAGGCGCTTTAGGTCTCCGTTTTTATTGTTTGCATTAACATGTACTATTAGATTTAATTAACCTGCATTCCAACTCTTATCACGGTGAATGATTGAAGCTCATACCTGCTATTCTGCACTGTTATATTCCATTATTATAATTGTCTTTAAGGTGGAAAGCAAGGCGAGCTGACGGGGAAGTTGAAAGACCCGACCTTTGACGGCAACGAGATTGATGAAGTGGCCAATATCGCTGACCTCGAAGAGTATATGGAGCTCCTCTATGAGGACATGCCAGAGAAAGTCAGAGGGTCGGCCCTGATCTTGCAACTCGCTCGAAACCCTGACAATTTGGAAGAACTCTTCCAGAACGGTAAGGGTATCAGCTTACTAAACTTTTCAGATAATTTATAGGGAGCTGGGTGCCAATCATGAAACAACAAAGGTGACGTCGTGTCAACTGGGAGCTACCCAGCAGACATTATGATACACTGGTCGTGACTTCACCGTAGACGGGATAAGATCAGTGTGTTGTGAATTAGGTACATAGATACATGTAATGACTTGTCATTAGCCCTTGTGCTAATGTTTATTGTTGACTTTTATATACCCACGTTAAATGAAACTTTAGCTCATCTTATAACACTGAAATGACGCTGGATACCAGTTTTAGACACACTGATGTTATTATGCCGCCATCGACCGTATGTATGGCTCTCTTCTGACCTGTGTAACGGAGGGCCACACCAATGGACTCATGGTTTGCGGTTAGCGTGACTTTTCATGTATTTAATTGTAGTGTAGTTTATCGTACATTCATAAATTTGATTGCATGCGTCTGTCTTTTTTTGTATGTTACGAGGTATGTTATTCAGGTCTGTCGTATATGGCCATCAGGAAATAACGCATCTGTATGTCTGACCCTGACAGAGGCCATTGTGGGCGCCCTGGCACGTGTTTTACGCGATGACTGGAAGCGCAATGCCGACCTCGCCACCAACATCACCTACATCTTCTTCTGCTTCTCAAGCTTCTCGCAGTTTCACGGTGTCGTGTCACATTTCAAGATTGGTTCCTTGTGCATGGGGATCATAGAACACGAGCTAAAGAAATATGATATGTGGATTGAGGAACTCAAGAATAAGAAGACTGCAGATATCCTTTTTTTGCGTAAAAATCAGCTTTGTTCATATTTGTTACTGTTGCAACTACGTCTTTGTTGCATACTTAGTTGATATACATAATGGATCTTGATCACTTGTATATCTGCACTTGGCTGTGATGAAAGGACCTGTGATGACCCTGCTTACCGGGCATACGGTATATTGTATAAATATATGCTTAACCATTATTGTACTTTCTGGACGTCTCTTGGAGGCAGTCGCAGATGAACATTGCAAATGTTAGGTTATCTAGCCATATGTGGATTATTTTACCTTAGAATTATTGTCCTTCTCGAAATGAAATCCTGCGAATCGGGGAAATGCTAAAACAAGTGAATTAACATATAATTGCTAAACCATGCCTGGCTTTAGAAGGAGCATTCTTTGACTTAAACTTCACTGGATGCTGACAAGAACAATGCAGCTGCCAAGAAGCTGTATGACAAGGCGCACAAACAGTTCAACAGTCTCGTCAAGAAGCAGGAACAACTTATGAGAGGTTAGTTTTGATTACATGGTCCGAGTTTTACTGTTTGTCTTCTTAGCTCAGGTGCAGGCTGGGAAACAGGTTAACAGGTCATCTGGATTTGCGCTCTGGATTTTAACCAAACCCATGTCATTGTCTCGGGAGCTTTCTTGGCTCACTTTATCATTCTTTCCTGTTTTCAAAAGTGGTCTGGACGCTGATATTTCACTTCATTTCATATCTATCACAACCCTAAGCAACTTTTTAGTGTCATTGTCATGGTTGGAGAAGATTAGTTTAAAAATATATGGTTTAAAAATATATAGTTTAAAAATATATAGTTTAAAAATATATTTCAAAATATTAAAAATATTTCCATGGAGGATAGACACGTTGAAGCTGAATTAAATGGCGACATAAAACGGCAGTCTTACCGATGTTACTTTATGGCTCTTCCTTGGACAGATGCCAAATAAAATATGCCCCGGAGCCTGTTTCTGTATCCCAGATTCTAGCTTTGTTACTATTCCTTGGCCTACCCCCGCAGTGTCTTACTACATGCTGCTGAACCTGGCCGAGGACCTCAAGGTTGAGATGAAGATGAGGAACAAGAGTGTTGTGTTGATGTTGTGTCGCACCCTGGACCGGGACAACTTCGAACTTCTCATCCTTGTCGTGTCCTTCCTCAAGAAGCTCAGCATCTTCTGGGAGAACAAGAACGAGATGGTAAGCGAATAGGGTCTGTAGGTGACATCACAGACAGCGCGCGTTCACCTCCAGCGAATCCGGTTTTGGGTACATGACGCTTCACCGCCCCATATACAAAGCATAGGGAGCTCTTTGTAATGGCGTGAAACGCACAGAAAACCAGCGTCTTGCGATTTAAAACTAGTACGAGTATGAAGGTACACCCCCAAACATTTATTCCATATGGCTTTCAAATCTAACATTGCATTCATATCTCAAACATCAGTGAGTCTAGTTTGAGGCCCATAGTAAAATATAGGGACCCGCTGACGCGTTGTACCCAGAATGCTTGTTTCTAAAGGTGAGCGCGCGCTGTCTGTGACGTCACTTACATACCCTATACCGCTCCAGCGGAGAATTTTTTAAAATGTGGGTTGCATTTATTACCTCTTAATATTGTAGGACGTATGTTGTCTTTCTTGGGGTTTTTTTCTATAAAAGTTTATTCATAAAGAGAAATATAATACAAGCAGGTGGTATAGCACGTTGACGGTACATAGGTTACAAGTACTATTGTGTGTATGCTACATTACTTTCTATATTATACTGATAGTTGCTTTAGTAGCGTTATGGTGTCTGGCTGTTTAATCGTGTTTACATATAGCGATGCCCTTGATGCTATGCGTGAGTAAAAAAAACATTATAGAATTCTCCCATAGACGTGGTTTTCTCCAGGAAAGAATCATTACATTGTACTGACAGTTGAACGGATGAGTCTGCAATGAACCCCAGTATCATTCCGATCTGTATGTCTGCTACCAAGACTTCCACTGACACTACGCTGGTTGTGTTAGAATTATAACAATTGCAACATTGGTATTGCGAAAATATCTACAGGGATTTCTTTTGATTAAATTATCTGCTGCAATCTGGTTGCCGGAAATGCGATACATGTAGGCAATACGCATATATCATTCATTTCCTGCAGGCAATGTTAGCCATGTAGTGTGTTTACCTCGTTGAAAGCATGGGGATGCATACTTGGTTTGGGCATTTACATTTCGCAACTTCATGCTTTTCAAGTTGTTTTAGCCAAGCAGTTTTCTTGCTTAAGCGTTGCTGGCAGCGTGGCTAGCATGTTCTGTTCAAACTCCACTCGGTATTTTCCTGTATGTGTTTTATTATATTATAGTTCCAATTCTCTTTCTCTTTTGCCAATTGCATGGATGTAGGCTGAGATCGGAGTAATCGAAAAACTGGCTAAGCTGGTTCCCTGTGAACACGAAGATCTCCTCAACATCACATTGAGATTGTTACTAAACCTGTCGTTTGACGCCAGTCTGAGGAACAAGATGATCAAAATGGGAATATTGCCCAAGTTTGTGGGTTTACTACGTAAGTATCTCTATCTCTTGGCATCAGCATATTCTTATGCTATATTTTCTGGTGCAATTATTCTTGACAAGTCATACTCATTGACATGTCATACATTTCAAATGAAACTATATGAACCATTCGTGGCATATATCAATCTTAAATATATACAGCTATTTTATGTAATACTGTTAAAAAATGTCAGTCATTCGTATCTCTGCATTCCGTCTATTTCATTCCTGTTCTAAAACCGTAAAATACAATTTGGGGTACGTTTCTGAATGAATATTGATGCGGTGTTTTATTTATATATTTTGTTTCGCTCTAGAGAACGAAAACCATTCACTGATTGTTCTCTGCATCCTGTATCACATCAGCATGGACGAGAAAGCCAAGTCGCTCTTTGCCTACACAGATTGTATACCCGTGGTAAGTTGCTTGAATTAATTTTCCGATGCGCTAACTAATGGTCGTAAAATCTTCAAAATGTGACGACCGTGGGGAGGACCACGTCGTCAGAGAAAACACCGGTGGATGCCATCAGTGAATTCAAACAAAAAAGGGGAAAAAATTGCCTCCTTCCAGAATTGAACGCACGATCAGACAATCAAGTCGGACAAACAAAGCCGCATGTCACTTTGTTGTCATTTTCGGAGATGAGTACTTCTCACTTTTACCTACCATTAGCTATAATTGTCAATCGTTACTCACGACTAAAGAAAAAGGACTCAAGTGTAGGCGGGGTTGAGAGTCGGAGTGTGGATCGGTGTATTGAACACGATCAGAAGTCCTTGTTCCACTGACGGAGCTTCCCGACCTTTATATGGCGTGGTGCCGATTGCATGCGCCGGCTTGTGAAATCGCCAAACCCTAGCCGCCAGTTTTTTTTTTGCGGTCCCGCCGGTCCAATGTTTAAAGTAGCCTACTTACATGCGCCATCTTAGATTTTTTGCATTTTAGAATCAAGACTAAAAGTATCTCAAACTTATGATGCGTATGTTTTATATCTCGGTGAGACTGTAAAACAACAATTTCAGCATAAAATTGCGCGGACTGTTTTATCGCGCGCGGACGTCCTAGCGAGTCGCAGTCGACATCACACAGAATACCAAACAGCGAACAGGCGCGCAGAGATAAAAAGCCGACCACGAACTTATGCTACGGTGAAAAAATTTGCTACTCTCCGGATAGCCCACAAGCTTTTAGGATTTAAATTGAAGACAGAATATACTTATATGACATGGAGAAGAGGTTGATAATGCAACAAAATTACTTTAATGGTTATTGAAGTAATAACTTTAGAGCAATGGTGTGTGGTCTGCAGGTGATGAAGATGCTGCTGGATTCCCCAGACCAGCAGGCGGAACTGGACGTGATGGCGCTCTGTATCAACTTGGCCGGCAACAAGCGCTGCGCCCAACTCATCTGTGAGGGCAGCGGGCTGAAGCTACTGATGAAGCGCGCCTTCAAGCACAAGGACCCGGTCCTGATGAAGATGATCAGGAACCTGTCTCAGCACGAGGGGCCGACCAAAAGTCTCTTCATTGTGAGTACACAAGAACGAAGTGCGCTTTATATGTACACCCTGTACTAGTATCACTCTAGGACCGCATCAGTAACTTCGACAAACCCTGTACTTGCCTGGTTCCAGGACTACATCAGTAACTTTGACCCACCCTGTACTTGCCTGGTTCCAGGACTACATCAGTAACTTTGACCCACCCTGTACTTGCCTGGTTCCAGGACTATATCACTGACTTTGACATACCCTTTACTTGCCTGGGTCCCGTACTACATCAGTAACTTTGACACACCCTGTACTTGCCTGGTTCCAGGACTACATCAGTGACTTTGACACACCCTGTACTTGCCTGGTTCCAGGACTACACCAATAACTTTGACACACCCTGTACTTGCCTGGTTCCAGGACTACATCAGTGACTTTGACACACCCTGTACTTGCCTGGTTCCAGGACTACACCAGTAACTTTGACACACCCTATACTTGCCTGGTCCCTAGTACTACATCAGTAACTTTGACACACCCTGTACTTGCCTGGTTCCAGGACTACACCAGTAACTTTGACACACCCTGTACTTGCCTGGTCCCTAGGACTACATCAGTAACTTTGACACACCCTGTACTTGCCTGGTTCCAGGACTACATCAGTCACCTGGCCCAGGCCGTGAGGACGGAGGACAACGAGGAGTTTATTCTGGAGTGTGTCGGGATCCTGGGCAACCTGACCATTCCGGATCTGGACTACGAACTCCTGTTGAGGGAGTACGATCTCGTGCCCTGGATCAAGAGCAAAATCCAGCCTGGTACGTGTGCCGTTTAGTACAGGTCGCGTGAGGTGTATCTATGCGCTAATGCTATTATTGTCATCACCCGTCTTTCAACATTGAACAACCCACTGTTTGATACAGTAAAATTTACACGATTATATTACAAGCGGAAGGCTTACTGGGCTCAGCGACTTCCATTTGACGTAATCTGTCCATGGTCTGGACTCTTAAATCTGTTGATATCTGTAAAGCTTGAAATCGTTCCCGGCCTTCTCGAGTTTAGTTTATCCAACGCATAAATCATCCATCTTTTACGGTTGATTACGCTGAGAAAGCATTGTTAATCTTATATTCCCCGTTAGGAGCTACATGTGTTCATGTTTATGCATTTTCCCCTCACAGAAGAGGCCTCTCTGGTTGTGATTAGGGCGGCCTGATAGCTCAGTGGGTTGAAGCGCCCGTCTTGAGTGCCTGACGGCACGTGGATCGGTGGTTGAGCCCCGCTGCGGCCATGTCTGTTTGGTCACAAGATAAAGATCCCGTGTCTTTCTTCGCAAAAAGTAGGGGGTTACCCCGGGGACATGGCTCCAATCTCCCTTTCTTCTCCCATTGGCGGGATAGGACCAAACGTGGTTAAAGCGTCACGGAAATACAACCAACCTAATCTGCGGCATGTTTCATCCATTCAAACTAAATCTCACCCCGGGCTGGTCCTTGGCTCAGTTTAGCCTTTGTATGCACAGATTCGTTTCTGTCATTTCTCCGCCCACGCTGCAGGTTCCTGTGAAGATGACATGGTTCTGGAGGTCATCATTCTCCTGGGCACCGTCTGCAACGACGACGCATGCGCGAAGATGATGGCTGCATCCGGAAATATCCAGAGCCTGATTGAACTCCTCAACGGTACGGATTACTGCTGGTTCCATGCACCTCAGCGTCGCACGGGATTAATTGATAATCTAATACGTTAATCCCTCTATGTGTCTTTGCCTCCACTGTGCTGTTGCATTCATTGATAATATATATATTGTAGCCCTCTGGTACCTCAATTTATTACGTTCAAATGTGTCCTATTTAAGGAATTAGTACATACATGGCTCACGGGTAAATTACTGAATAAGTACCTGTAAACTGTTACTTTTCAGTAATTTCATTTCGGTTTCTAGTGTTTATCAAACATATATGGCAAAGCTATAAAATCCATCTCTTCTAGACCTTCTGGTAGGAATAAACCTCAATTTGGTTTCAATTTGTTTAATACGTTCTCACGTTATATAATATATATAGATGTCATATTGAATTGCACACATATTTTGGCAAGGTTATTTATGCTCTCTTCCTTTGGTTGTCTCCTCCAGCTAAGCAGGAGGATGACGAGATGGTGTTGCAGATCGTCTACGTCTTCTACCAGATGATATTCCACCAGTCGACTCGCGATGTGATCATCAAGCAGACTCAGGCGCCCGCCTACCTCATCGACCTGATGCACGATAAGAACTCCGAGATCCGCAAAGTCTGTGATAACACCTTGGACATAATCTCGGTCAGTTCTCAAGCATTTCTCTGTCAAAATATATAATTTTCACACGCAAAAATGGCGTATACAGTGACGCCCATAGAACGTTTATCACTATGATATGGTGTTACTGCGGATGTTGTCGCCAGTTCTGTGTATTAGCCATGTAGACTAAATAAACCACGTGCAGAAGTAACCATCATTTCATCTCCTTTCATTTCCTGTAACGTATTATTTTAGTAGAATTTTGTTTATTTATGCATGAATTCCTCCATACATGAAATATGTGACAGAGATTTTATTTATAGTTATATTGGTGAAAACCTGGTTTTGTTTTTCACTATTTCATCAATTACACCAGTGTTAATAACTAATGAATCTGTAGGCAATGACACACTGATTAAGTTGTTTTCATCATGTATAGCGAAGTTTTTCACATGTGATTTGATTACAATTATGTTTTCGTTCAAAATCAAGTTCATGACATCAAAGTACGCAGCAAACTGGTAGCACAGTCCACTCAGTTAATAATAGCTTTATTAAAAAAAAAAAAACCTACACCCCCCCCCTCCTCTCTCATCCCCACCTCCCCCTCATGCAGGAATATGAATTGAATTGAATTGAATTGAAATCATTTATTAGATCAAATTCACAAATACATACACATCACAAAATAAACTTAACGTAATATTCAAAATTGATCGGGGGACTCCCATTAAGACTAAATCGGGTCGCTGTCATGGCTGCCACCTTAATACTTAATGTTTTACTTCTTTCTTTTTGCAGGAATATGACGAGGAGTGGGCCAAGAAGATCCAGTTGGAGAAGTTCCGCTGGCACAACTCTCAGTGGCTGGAGATGGTGGAGACCAGGCAGATGGAGGATGCCAACGAGGGGTTCCTGTACGGGGACGAGGGCATCGGCGCCTACATACAGGACGCCGACATTCTGGATCGCCCGGATCTTTTCTATGGAGCGCCAGGTAAATATTAATCGGTCGTAAACTTACGCCGCGTAAATGTGTTCACAATTTATTTTTTATGGAGTGCCTTATGTATGTTAATATTTATATCATATAAATTACGTCTAATTTGGCTTCCAGGTTGATCGCAATTAAGATGAAATGGGTTGAAAGCGACCATGGTGGATATGTAAATATAGTCACTGTTGCTTATCGCGTCAGATACTGAAATATTTGACTGAAAATGTTCATGTTGTTGAACCCTGCCTGCCACCTGCCTCCAAATATGAAGTTATCAATGCGAATTTATCAGTCAACAAGCGATCCCATGCTTTTACGCTAACATGACCAACGTCTGATTGGTTGGTCAACACTGGAATATTCCAGCATTTTTGTGTTTAACTAGAATTTATATAACGTACTAATTCATGGAAGTTGTTTTTCATTATTTATATTTAAACTACTTACCGTAACCGTTTTAAGATAACCGTCACATTTTCCTTAGTTCTTATTATCAGTAATTTTCTCATGTGCAGTTGCTCGTTGGGCGAAATATGTTTCTGGCACAGAATCTGTTCTGCCACATTAAGTTTGTGCTTTGCTAAAATTTTATTTTTTCGCTGATTCAACGGGTCTGAATTCACCTTAATTATCTTTATATCCATGTCCGTGGACAGAGAATGTTTGTCTCCTCCTGGATTGGAAGGAAAAGGATTTGTGGTTTAGACTGGTGCTGTTACTCATTTGTCTTCCACCAATCATTAATTTGGTTGTCACACCTTGGGAAACCGGTGATACAGGGGAGAAACACCCATGTAAACCGGTATATTACTGGTAGAAACGGATACATTACTGGTATAACCCAGCATATTACTGGAATAAACCGGTATATTACTGGAATAAACCGGTATATTACTGGCATAAACCGGTATATTGCTGGAAGAAACGTGTATATTGCTGGAATAAACCGGTATATTACTGGAATAAACCGGTATATTACTGGAATAAACCGGTATATTACTGGAATAAACCGGTATATTGCTGGAAGAAACCGGTATATTACTGGAATAAACCGGTATATTGCTGGAATAAACCGGTATATTGCTGGAATAAACCGGTATATTGCTGGAATAAACCGGTATATTGCTGGAATAAACCGGTATATTGCTGGAATAAACCGGTATATTGCTGGAATAAACCGATATATTACTGGAATAAACCGGTATATTACTGGAATAAACCGGTATATTGCTGGAATAAACCGGTATATTGCTGGAATAAACCGGTATCTTACTGGAATAAACCGGTATATTGCTGGAATAAACCGGTATATTGCTGGAATAAACCGGTATATTACTGGAATAAACCGGAATATTACTGAAATAAATAAGTATTACTGGAATAAACCAGAAGCTGGAATAAACCAGTATTACTGGACGACACCAGTATTACTGGAATACACCAGTATTGCTGGAATAAACCAGTATTACTGGAATAAACCAGTATTACTGGAATACACCAGTATTACTGGAATAAACCAGTATATCACTTACCAGGCGGACTTCTTCCTTTCAGTCTATGAAACCGGCTGTGAAATGTTTTGTGAGTAGTTTGAATCTGGGAATGTTGCTTGGAGATTGCATCTTGTGTTCGAAAACAATATTCGAGATCGAGAAGATAGATTTTATTATGGAGAGGGGATCGGCAATGAAAGAAAACACACACGATATGCCCGCCACAACCAGCCCCTGGTTGTCATGGTGCTTCGCGAAATGACGCATGTGATTATAGTGGCGGCCTTAAACTGGGATATCTGCTAGGGTTGTTACAAGGCGGTTTCTGTGGATGGGCGCCTCTATATATCCGGTCGTTATCCCCAAGCCCCGCCAGAGATTTTCGGTGTATAGGTTTGACGATATGTACAACGTGTGATATACAGTGCAGACTGAAACGCATGTCTCTGTTATATATTTGCGTCATAAGCATAACGCTACTTAACCAGCATATCAAAAATTCAATTATTCGTTATTGTTTTAACATAAGGATTAAATTACAGAGGTAATCTTGTCACCAGAAGGAAATCAATCTAATTGTATTGGCTGTAGGCTGCAATTATTTAACATGATATATCGGCTTTTCAATCTGAACTGTCAAGGTAATGTATGGCTTGTGCACTGAATGCCCCCCCCCACCCCCTCATCCCACCCTGCATCACCTAGACGCCTCGTATTGCTACCTCAGTGATATGTCACTGCTTACCATCAGCCTTAACTTTGGTATGACGTGTTCCATTGCATTAACCACACAAATAGGGTATAATTAAATACCCCGGTTTATCCCGTGTGTGTTAAATATGCACCAAGACACCTCCCCGCCACCTTGAAATGGCAACGCGAGTGTTGAGACTAAGACATGGGTGGCATTTCACTAAGACCTCGTAACTAACCCCGAAAGGAAATGTTGAATTTGTCATAAATAAGACTTATATGGCAAACTTTTTTTAGGAATACTATATAGCGGAAATTAAATTGCACAAAGATGGCTGCACCCCAATAATCACAGTATAACGCTTATTTCCGCGGCTCGTAAACTTACGATTAGTCGCTAAAGGTAAAAGAAAAACGGTTACGAGCTCGTGCCTCTTAGTGAAACGATCCCCAGGTCTCAGAGACAGTGGAATTGATAGCGCGACGGTGTAATAAGATGGCTGTTAGTGATGTGTATCGCTGTGGATGTCCTCGTACAAGGCACATGGGATTAATGTTAAAGTTTCATATCGAGCTCTTTCCCGCCAAAACTAATCCCAGGCGACATATATATAAAAATTTGCAGAAAACACGATTGTTTTATTCTATTAATTCAGAAACCTAATAAACATCGCCGTTTTGGCTGTGATGTGGTAAACGTGTATATCTCGGGACACCACAGGACTCTGGCGCGGCACTGCTACTTATAACAAAAGCTTCGCGAAGCACACAAACTGATGACGTTTACCACTAAGTTAAAAACCTGCGGTTAATTGATATCACGGGCAAGGCTAAGAGACTCCATTTGCCAGTCTGGCTTGCGTCGAATATAGACAAAAGAAGTCTTGGATGATTCAAGGACTGATTCTTATTTGTATTTCTGCTTTAGTTTTGGCGGGAAAGCGCTCGATATGCAACTTTAAATCTGATGACTATGGTAATGCTCATGGCAAACGTGGGTAGCTGTGAAAGACGCGAAAATATTCTTGTTTCTGCACTCAAACCTCCTCCATTTATCCATCTGTCGATCACAGGAGCGAATTTTGAGCGCTTTATTCAGAGAGAAATTCCGAAGGAAATGACGTCATCGTGGTTAACAGTGGAGTCAGGTACATCTGCGATCTGGCGGTGCCATGGAACGCTTGTTATTGACTTATAAGGACCTTTTCTGTTTACCTAGATGGCAGCTGAGAAACTTGGTTTCGGTTTCATTTTCCTATGTCCGCATGGATTCTTGTATACGATAATTAAGTTGTATAGACATATCAATTCTGCGACGATGGTTCGAGGTGGTTATACCAAGTGACTATTATGATTGGATGTGGTTAGATATCTAATGAATGGAGAGCGAGAGGTTTGTTTATACAGTTTAATAGTTAAGCGTATGATTTAAATGAAAACATGAATGCAGTTGCTTTATATAGTTTTACTGCTAATTTGCATGTTGCTACATATACCGATGTGATTATTTTTGCTGAGATTTGATTTATATGTGTACTATTGGGGCAAACCTGGGTTTTTTTATGTTATCATCTGTGGCGACTGGATGTTTATAGTACATATATACCGGAATGAAAGGCATGGTGGTGTGACTCGTAACGGCTTGAAGGATGCATTATAATGAGGGAGGATTCCCGTGTCATCCCTTAGCTTTTCCTCTCAGGGTGATACTATGAGAGGGTGCTACTTATGATATCTCTACCAAGTATGCTGTTCTAGCCCTGTTATACAGTCCTAAATGCAATTAACCCAGATATCCTATAGTACGATAGTATAGTCCGTGACGTCACAATGGTATTTGCGTGACACGCCAAGCGGCTGTACTGTCCTACTAAACTGGCCGCATAAGAAACAATACGAAATTTATCTATTTGCCACCAGGGTTTTACCTTGCTTTTTGCGATAAAAAATATAGTTCTACTGGTGTAATATAGCACCCCATATCTGTTAATTAGATACAGGTCGATCCCTCAACAAAACAAAGATATTCTACGGAAATATTACTGCAAGAAGCACCTGCGGTCCCTGCGCGTGGCCGATCCTCAAGCCTCGACGCGTCACAACCAACGGGTTCTGTACTGTCTTCTTGGGGGGGGGGTGGAAGGTGGGGGGATACAAACTGATAGAGTATTGTAAAGTGAGAGGGAGAAACGCCTACATAATCTCTCATTAACCTATCGGATTTATTACCTAAGACCTGTTTTCGCCAGTTTCTAAATATTCCACTTGCTCTTATTCCAACCGATTTATTACCTATACCACATTATTTTGTACATGACTTATTCAGCAGCAACGCACCACAGCCGAGTCTGAAAGAACCTTTTTATAATGTTGGGTGATGTCCTGATATAAGAAATGGCTCAGTGGATCACAAATAGTGGTTGACAGTGTATCTAAACAAATAGTTGTAGTCGTACAGTCAAAACCCGTTGGATATGATGAAGACAGCTCCCCTCCACCCCTCAATGGCTCCAACACACACACATGCGGCTTGGAGATATCTGGCAGATATGGATTAAACTAATTCTTGCTTCTCTACCGTCGACAATTTCCTCATGTGTGGTTTTTGTTTGCATTATGTTTATTTTCCCAAGGCCGCGGTTCCATGATCAGACAATCTTGCATGTTATTTAACCCTTGGCCGCGACCGCTTACCAACCAGATCTTGCATGGTCCGTACCAGACATCGTCGCTCTGGTTGTGTTTGCCTGGCTTTCTGCTGTTTGAAGACCTGCCGAAATTATAATAAGTTCTAAGCCCTTGATCCTATCCACATATATATCGGGTGAAATAGACGTATGATGTTAATGGGGAGCCGTTATTCAGCCGGAGAGGAACACTATTGAGTCGTAGTGGTCTTGTTGTAATAATACTATAATAATAATAATAATAATAATAATAAGCAAAACACTTATTATTATTATGGTCTGGTTGATTCATACCAACTGAAATATGAAACCTGGATCTTTTCTTGCTCGCTAACTCTAATTGCCTAATTATCTTTTATGACCTGACGATAGAAAATAACCTTGCTATTACTAATGTTTACAGAACAGGTGAAAAGCAAATCAATATGATGATCATGAATTTGACGCTGTTGTGATACAATCATGTCATATCGACGTCTTCAGATGGCTGCAACTTGTAAAGTTAAGGAGCTGTTCTCTTTTACCCGGGACTTTTGTCTTGCTTGCAGATGGGTATGAGCCGGGCATGATGGACATGTCACCAGAATACCTCGAGGAATATGGTAACGGCAACCCAGAGTTCATGATGTCTCCCGCCTACGGACGACCGGGGTAAGTCCTGCTCTCTCGAAAAGATCGTCGTCAATTCTAGATATGCCAACCACACTGTTGTCGATTGCGCCATATCGAAGCACTCTTTGTGACTGTCTCTATTCTCTACTTCTCACCTTGCTGTATATTGTAATATATGTGATGATTAATTTACTTATTCTGCGAAAATAACGGGATTTGTCCAAGTAATTCAATGCTTTAAGACGCGTATTCTTGTACATAAACATAATGATGCGGCTATGTGACAGCTCCACGTCTTCTACTGTGGGTGTGGTAAGCTTTTTGCAAGTGGGCGATAATACATGAGGGGCGCCCACCTGCTTGTATTCACAAAAGATGGAGGTCAGATAAGGGTCGTGTTTTTAGTTTACCTATGCCGCCTAAGGAGTCCCCACCGTGACAACGCCTCGGACCCTCAGGTAGACAGTATGAACTGACAGTGCTATGTTGTTGATCGTATTTACTATATTGGCCGGTGTAATTGTTGTATCGACAGCATGCGACGAGCGGGAGGCAGGTGAGTCAACGGTCGAGCCAGCTATGGCGTATATACCGTCAAATTTGGCTGGTGCACGGCTTCCCTTGTTTGCCCACTCTGCAGAGATCCACCTCTTAGAAGGCGATTAAAACGACTGCTGTTATAATACAGGGTTTTATCACACAGGGTGATGTCACACAGAATGTTATCACACAGGGTGTTATCACACAGAATGTTATCACAGAAGATGCTATCACACTGAATGTTATCACACAGAACGTTACCACAGAAGATGCTATCACACAGAATGTTATCGCGCAGAATGTTATTATACAGGGTGTTAGCACAGTGTTATCACACAGGGTGTTATCACAGGGTGTTATCACACAGGGTGTTATCACACAGGGTGTTATCACACAGGGTCACAGAATGTTATCACAAAAGATGCTAACACGCAGAATGTTATCACATTGAATGTTTTCACACAGTATGTTGTCACAAAATGTTATCACATATAATGCTATCACACAGAATGTTTTCACACAGAAGGTTATCACACAGAATGTTATCACACAGAATGTTATCACACAGAATGGTATCGCACAGAAGGTTATCACACGGAATGTTATCGCACAGAAGGTTATCACACAGAATGTTATCACACAGAATGTTATCGCACAGAATGTTATCGTACAGAAGGTTATCACACAGAATGTTATCACACAGAATGTTATTACAGAAGATGCTATCGCACATGATGGTGCTTTCAACTCGCTAATGGCATGACAGTAGTAAGTACCTAACCCGAGCTTTTCAGAGCTTTTACTACGACGTCAAGAACCATTACTAAACCTACCCCGCAGCCGAATAACATGCATGGTGAAAAACTGACCGGCGGTGTCATTGGCTTAAATTGATGTTGCAACGAGTGACTCAATAATTAATTTGCCGACCCTGACTCGCTTTGACCTCGTGTTCATAGACAGGGTGGATTGGTGTGGAAGGAGGAGACACTCGTTCCCTCTGTAACGCGAATGCAACCAGATCGATCCGTGGCGTCCGCTGCTTGGTTTTATTTAATGGGTGCTGCAATAATACCCCCTTTGTTTTAATGTTATCTAAGTACTTGCGATGTGTGTGCCTTTATGGAGAGTCACGACTGTGGGTCGATCACAAGCACAGTGTGTTCTCCAGTGGTCTTCTCGGCTCAATTCAGCTTAACGACTTCAAAGCAATCGGTTAGACTCATCCAATGCTAGCATCATTAACTCTCGTGTTACTTATTATATATACATTTGTCCAACAGAAAAATTCAGTGTGACATCTTATTCAGTATGGAGTCAAGCCTGAATCTATGAATCTGACGTAAATTACGGCGACCTGATTGGATCGCGCGATAACGCATATATGTTAGGATATGTGGCAAGGGATCCATTTTAGCCTCGAAGTTTTTACTGCCAAGTCGATGATTGGAGTAGAGAAAATCGATGCTTGTAAAAGACGAAATCGAAAAGTGTAATGGGCAAACTCAATGATTGTAATTGTAAGTCGATTATGATAATATACGAAATGAAAGTTCGTACAAAAGACGTCTTTTCGATGTGTACAATGGACGAAATGGATGTTTACAATGAACGAAATGGATGTTTACAATGAACGAAATGGATGTTAACAATGAACGCAATCAATGATATTGAGGCAGACTCGATGTTTACAATGGACACAATGATATTAAGACAGACTCCATGTTTACAATGGACGAAATTTATGTTTACAATGAACGCAATCAATGATATCAATTAAAATAGACTCGATGTTTGCAATGGACCAAATTGATGTTTACAATGAACGCTGTCAATGATGTTAAGATGGAATCGATGTTTATAATGGACGGACTCACTGACTGTATTTTACACCAGGCGGCAACTACAATGGAACAATGTCTCACTCTATATATAAGAAAGTTAATATTAAAATAGTTGTGTTCTTTTCGTTTGCGCTTACAGAGTGGACGACATCGACCCGTACGAGCGGCCTGAGAACCACGCCGGCTTCGTCATGGACAACCAGGCCGTGGACCCCTACGGACGCCCTCTAGCGAGCGGCCCGGGAGGCTACCCTAACGGCAACTCGGAGGAAGACTACGACTTTGGTTACAGCGGCTATGACCAGAGATAGGATCTGATGCTGAGGAAGGAAGCACACCATGTACTCCATTAAGCCTATGTAGTGGAGACAGTGGAGGCAGTTGATAACAGAAATATGTGGAGAAATGAACTCCCTGCTATGTTCACGTGTTCGTGAAAGCCTTATTGAGCTCCAGATTAATATACGTTTATTTACATTCAACTCGCTGGTAGACTCACTCAGTGCCACTCTAGTTTATGTACCTGGTTCTCTCATTACACGCTTACATTTCGCTAGGCGCAGCTGGTTTCTGTGGCCGCTTGGTTATCGTTTAAGTCACCACTGAGGTCGCCTGTTGGCTGAGTTGGTAGCGGGCTATTGTCGGGTTGTGCCATGCCATACAACACTAGAAGGGCGTCAGTAAGTAGTTTGTGTGAACAACGGGAATAAGGGATCTCCTAACGCATCCGCAGCTAAGTTTCCCGAATTTATAATTATATCCTAAGCAACAGTATTCTCAGCATTTAGGGTTACTTATTGAAACAAACTGAGACCGTGCTCATTGGTAGCACGGATCAACTTACGTGTCAGCCAGTGCATCACTGATATAGATAAGCTGGAGTGTCAGCGGATTTCTGTCTGATATTATAGATAAGCTTGAGTGTCAGCAAGTGTCTAATATTGATAACTGGAGTGTCAGCAAGTGTCTCATATTGCTAAACTTGAGGGCCAGCAGGAATTTCTCTGATATTATAGATAAGCTTAAGTGTCAGCAAGTGTCTAATATTGCTAAACGTGAGGGCCAGCATGAGTTTCTCTGATATTATAGATAAGCTTGACTGTCAGCAGGTGTCTAACATAGATAAACTTGACGGCCAACAGGTGTTTCTCTAATATTATACATAAGCTTAAGTGTACATATAGAGGTCTTGCTGTCACCCAACATTGCATGTTCCCTGGTGACCTATAGTATTCAGTGTACACATGTACAGGTCCTGATGTCATATGTACGCTTGAGAACAGATCTCCGGCATTATCAATTGTGATAACTAGATCCATTCGGTGTCAAATCTCATTTTTTATTTTTATTAAGTTATTGAATAATAAGATGTCTACTCCATCGAACGAACCGTCTTGTATTGTGTATATTCATGCGATTCATATTTGTGGCGTGAAGTTTTAATTCGTTAATAATTAGTTTGCTGCCCCAGAGGTCATGGCGGGAACCTGGAAACTTCAAGGGCGCAACTATTTGCGCTGAAACCAGCAAATAGTGATTGAAGGCGAATCAAGAAAGGACGTGGAGAATACCGGCAAATGTTAATATCCTTAATCGAAATTTAAAATCCACCAATTTACATTACTTATCTTACCCAGTGTATCCATTATGTACTAAATATTGTCGACTTACCAGTTTAATCCCCCATGCCAAATTATGTTATGCCGAAAACCGCGTTAAACTAAAAGACAAAATCTCTAATTATTTGTCGCGAGCGTTCATAGTACATAACTCGGCCCCGCACCTGCAGTTTACGGTAGTTACTACTAATGCTGGTATTCCCATACTTGTAATCAAAGGAACCAAGCCCGAACACTTTCCTGTGAGACAAAAAAAATCCTTTATTGAATTGTTCAATACAACCGAGCACACGCGATACAAGTGATGCGTGACGAATAGTGGCGGCAAGGGTTGCCATGGGGACTGACCAAACAAACGCATGTGTGCATCTATCCAACTTCCCACTACTTACTCCATTCAGGGCGAAGTGGCATCGATCGTTATCTCCCTTTGGTCTATAATGTTACAGTAATATACAGAGCCCATTGACTATTGTGTATAGGCTTTGGCATGTTAATTTGAGCCACACATGATATAAACAACAACAGGGAGGGAGGGAGGGGGGGGGGGGGGAGGTTTCACAGTCGAGAGAAGAGTTCCATATATAATGATACTACACATATTTTACCATTCATATAATGGTCTTAAATGTATATATCCTGGTACCATCCATATAATGCTAATATATATAGTGATACCATTCATGTAATGATACTATATATAAAACCATTCATGTATTGATACTATATATATATATATATAGTGGTACAAGTTGTATAATACTAATATATATATAGTAACATTCATATAATGCTACTATATAGTGATACGATATATATATATATATATATATATATATAGTGGTACCAGTTATATAATACTATTATATATATATAGTACCAGTCATTTAATGATATTTTATGCATATATTGGTACCATGCATATATATATATATAGTGGTACCATTTTCATATAATGACACTATATATATAGTGGTACCATTTCATATAATGACACTATGTATATATAGTGGTACCATTTTCATATAATGACACTATATATATAGTGGTACCATTTTCATATAATGACACTATATATATAGCGGTACCATTTTCATATAATGACACTATATATATAGCGGTACCATTTTCATATAATGACACTATATATATAGCGGTACCATTTTCATATAATGACACTATATATATAGTGGTACCATTTTCATATAATGACTATATATATAGTGGTACCATTTTCATATAATGACACTATATATATAGTGGTACCATTTTCATATAATGACACTATATATATAGCGGTACCATTTTCATATAATGACACTATATATATAGCGGTATCATTTTCATATAATGACACTATATATATAGCGGTACCATTTTCATATAATGACACTATATATATAGTGGTACCATTTTCATATAATGACACTATATATATAGCGGTATCATTTTCATATAATGACACTATATATATAGCGGTACCATTTTCATATCATGACACTATATATATAGTGGTACCATTTTCATATAATGACACTATATATATAGCGGTACCATTTTCATATAATGACACTATATATATAGTGGTACCATTTTCATATAATGACACTATATATATAGTGGTACCATTTTCATATAATGACACTATATATATAGTGGCACCATTCATATGAAGATACTGTATCTAGAGACTCGCTACACATACGGTAGTGTACATATATGGTACATAAGTTATACGTTGCTTGGTTGTCACATAACAACGTGCAGCGAATTGCTCGTACGCCTCGACGTGGATAACAAGTGCCCCTTGCCAGTTAGATCCAGTTAACACAGTAATTACATTGCGCCCCCTCTCCTCTGCTTGGCCGCCGCGGCAAACATGTTAAAAATACTTGGTTTGTTCAACTCAACTTGTGCAAAAATTCAACGGAACTTTCCATAGCATACCCAACACGCAGTCATTGTAGCATGGCTCACACGCGTAGCAGTTAAACGCACAGCTGAAGAATACACATCGAAGCGAATGCGACAATAGTGGACATAACGGTATAGGTCAGTATAGTTAGCAATACTGCTTGCGTAGCCTGAGAAGTTGGCAAAGGACGTACTTATGTATGCTTTAAGACATGCAGTGGGATTAATGTACCCAGAGCTACACACAACGCCTAGGTTAATGTACCCACAGAGATAGACACCACGCCTAGGTTAATGTACTCACAGAGCTAGACACCACGCCTAGGTTAATGTACCCACAGAGCTAGACGCAACGCCTAGGTTAATGTACCCACAGAGCTAGACACAACGCCTAGGTTAATGTACCCACAGAGATAGACACAACGCCTAGGTTAATGTACCCACAGAGCTAGACACAACGCCTAGGTTAATGTACCCACAGAGATAGACACAACGCCTAGGTTAATGTACCCACAGAGATAGACACAACGCCTAGGTTAATGTACCCACAGAGCTACACACAACGCCTAGGTTAATGTACCCACAGAGATAGACACAACGCCTAGGTTAATGTACCCACAGAGCTAGACACAACGCCTAGGTTAATGTACCCACAGAGCTAGACACAACGCCTAGGTTAATGTACCTACAGAGCTAGACACAACGCCTAGGTTAATGTACCCACAGAGCTAGACACAACGCCTAGGTTAATGTACCCACAGAGATAGACACAACGCCTAGGTTAATGTACTCACAGAGCTAGACACAACGCCTAGGTTAATGTACCCACAGAGATAGACACAACGCCTAGGTTAATGTACTCACAGAGCTAGACACAACGCCTAGGTTAATGTACCCACAGAGATAGACACAACGCCTAGGTTAATGTACCCACAGAGCTAGACACAACGCCTAGGTTAATGTACCCACAGAGATAGACACAACGCCTAGGTTAATGTACCCACAGAGCTAGACACAACGCCTAGGTTAATGTACCCACAGAGCTAGACACAACGCCTAGGTTAATGTACCCACAGAGCTACACACAACGCCTAGGTTAATGTACCCACAGAGTTAGACACAACGCCTAGGTTAATGTACCTACAGAGCTAGACACAACGCCTAGGTTAATGTACCCACAGAGATAGACACAACGCCTAGGTTAATGTACCCACAGAGCTAGACACAACGCCTAGGTTAATGTACCCACAGAGCTAGACACATCGCCTAGGTTAATGTACCCACAGAGCTAGACACAACGCCTAGATTAATGTACCCACAGAGCTAGACACCACGCCTAGGTTAATGTACCCACAGAGATAGACACAACGCCTAGGTTAATGTACTCACAGAGCTAGACACAACGCCTAGGTTAATGTACCCACAGAGCTAGACACCACGCCTAGGTTAATGTACCCACAGAGCTAGACACAACGCCTAGGTTAATGTACCCACAGAGCTAGACACAACGCCTAGATTAATGTACCCACAGAGCTAGACACAACGCCTAGGTTAATGTACCCACAGAGCTAGACACACCGCCTCGGTTAATGTACCCACAGAGCTAGACACAACGCCTAGGTTAATGTACTCACAGAGCTAGACACAACGCCTAGGTTAATGTACTCACAGAGCTAGACACAACGCCTAGGTTAATGTACTCACAGAGCTAGACACAACGCCTAGGTTAATGTACTCACAGAGCTAGACACAACGCCTAGGTTAATGTACTCACAGAGCTAGACACAACGCCTAGGTTAATGTACCCACAGAGCTAGACGCAACGCCTAGGTTAATGTACTCACAGAGCTAGACACAACGCCTAGGTTAATGTACCCACAGAGCTAGACACAACGCCTAGGTTAATGTACCCACAGAGCTAGACACAACGCCTAGGTTAATGTACCCACAGAGCTAGACACAACGCCTAGGTTAATGTACCCACAGAGCTAGACACAACGCCTAGGTTAATGTACTCACAGAGCTAGACACAACGCCTAGGTAATGTACCCACAGAGCTACACACAACGCCTAGGTTAATGTACCCACAGAGATAGACACAACGCCTAGGTTAATGTACCCACAGAGCTAGACACAACGCCTAGGTTAATGTACCCACAGAGCTAGACACAACGCCTAGGTTAATGTACTCACAGAGCTAGACACAACGCCTAGGTTAATGTACCCACAGAGCTAGACGCAACGCCTAGGTTAATGTACCCACAGAGCTAGGCGCAACGCCTAGGTTAATGTACCCACAGAGCTAGACACACCGCCTCGGTTAATGTATCCACAGAGCTAGACACACCGCCTAGGTTAATGTACCCACAGAGCTACACACAACGCCTAGGTTAATGTACCCACAGAGCTAGACACAACGCCTAGGTTAATGTACTCACAGAGCTAGACACAACGCCTAGGTTAATGTACCCACAGAGCTAGACACAACGCCTAGGTTAATGTACCCACAGAGCTAGACACACCGCCTAGGTTAATGTACTCACAGAGCTAGACACAACGCCTAGGTTAATGTACCCACAGAGCTAGACACAACGCCTAGGTTAATGTACCCACAGAGCTAGACACAACGCCTAGGTTAATGTACTCACAGAGCTAGACACAACGCCTAGGTTAATGTACTCACAGAGCTAGACACAACGCCTAGGTTAATGTATCCACAGAGCTAGACACAACGCCTAGGTTAATGTACCCACAGAGCTAGACACAACGCCTAGGTTAATGTACCCACAGAGCTAGACGCAACGCCTAGGTTAATGTACCCACAGAGCTAGACACACCGCCTCGGTTAATGTACCCACAGAGCTAGACACAACGCCTAGGTTAATGTACTCACAGAGCTAGACACAACGCCTCGGTTAATGTACCTACAGAGCTAGACACAACGCCTAGGTTATTGTACCCACAGAGCTAGACACACCGCCTAGGTTAATGTACCCACAGAGCTAGACACAACGCCTAGGTTAATGTACCCACAGAGCTAGATACAACGCCTAAGTTAGTTTACCCCCAGAGCTAGACACAACGCCTAGGTTAATGTACCCACAGAGCTAGACACAACGCCTAGGTTAATGTACCCACAGAGATAGACACAACGCCTAGGTTAATGTACCCACAGAGCTAGACACAACGCCTAGGTTAATGTACCCACAGAGCTAGACACAACGCCTAGGTTAATGTACCCACAGAGATAGACACAACGCCTAGGGTAATGTACCCACAGAGTTAGACACAACGCCTAGGGTAATGTACCCGCAGAGTGAGTCCTTGCAGTCAGTACACTAAACTAGGCTTACAGACGCGATCTACGTTTAGTAAAAATAAGACGTAGGCAAGCCAATATAGGTACGTTGACGTCAACTAAACCACGCCTAGAGATAACAGACGTAGTACGTCAACTAAACCACACCTAGAGATAACAGACGAAGTACGTCAACTAAACCACGCATAGTGACCACCGTGACCACGCCGCTTGGTTGAAAGCCTTCACATCACATGTTACTGAAGTTCGACAAGTCGGCAACTCGAGCGCCATGTGCAATTGGTGGATTTGTGTGCGCATACATTTGCATAGAAAGTGTCGCAATCAATCAAACAATCACACATGCTGGGACACAATAGAACAGTTCGTGCCGTAACCGGACAAGCCAATTTGCTGAACTCAAAACGCACGTTACGTTTACAAGCATTAACGCGAAACTAAGCACACCTTTTTTTTCTTAACAAAATTGCCAGCTACCTTAACTAAGCCAAGAATGTAAAGCGACTACAGTTGGGATACAACCCCATGTGACGATAAAAACTTGCAACAGCTCACTGGTGTTCATAATCGACGTCCACATCAACAAGTAGGGTTCGACAGTCACATTCCAGTGATAGATTGTTGAAACAAAAGAAAACTGACCCCCTGATTGACTGATTACCACTCCCATATCTATACATATTTAGTATTCGTCAGTCGCCATAACATCGGGACTTTGGCGGGCAGGCTGCCGCAAGGAGTGTATATAAAAACAACCGCCACTGTAAGCTTCGCGCCCACTAAAATACTAACGTCTCGGGGTCGCCTACCCGGCATGGTGACCAGATCAGATACACGTTTGGCGTCACACGAATTTCTTCAGATTCCCATGCGACGCAGATCATACCAGTCTTCATGGTCCACGAAGGGGGTCAGAGATATATATATAATACAGACCCCTAGATATACAAATCAGAAGCACGTATTATCGGTAAACACATAATTACGCAAAAAAAAGCGAAGTCAAAACAACGGTTAAAATGCCCTGATCAAGTTCATCCTTCCCCCAACAGACGCCCACTAATGATTAACCTGCAAGGGACTGGATGGAAGTGAATAGATATCCCAAGTACGAGCCACGGTACAAATAGCGAGCACACGACCCGGGCTGCACGGGTTAGTATTATGGTGGCCTTTACACCAGTTAGCTGCCATGGAGTCTGCAATACCATAAGACATACTGGGACAATAGTAAAAGTTTTGGTTCAGAAGTGGTCCGAAGAACAAACAAAAAAAAAGCATTTTCGAGAGATTCACAACGGGATCACGTGACCGTAGGGCGGCCCGGGGGGGTTCCATCAGTAGCACTGTTATATGTATACGTAAACCAAGGCGAGGAGCATTAAATCAATTGAGACTACATCAAACCAAAAAAATCTGCATTGTCGTGGAGGCCACAGTCAGCCATGAGAGGTGAGCATTTCAAATTTGGGAGTTGTACATCAAAACTCCCCGCAAAAAAAATTATATTGAGATTGCGTATGGTATTTTACCTGGGAAAACAACCTGCCAGTCAGTTAGAGATTCTTACCAGTGATCTCACTTTAGTTTAAGTCTAGTTTATATCCCGCTCAGGGGGGCTAACAGACCGTTAAAGCCCTAAATACCGAACTGATAGGATCCACAGTAATGTTGAACGGCGAGCACTAATTGAGCAGAACACAGTAAATAACCTTACAAATTCGCTTTATCCACCTTATTTACAAGCGAAAAAAACACCAATATACAGAATGTCGCATGGCTTCAAACATGGCATGATTATGCAAGATTTACATGAATTAACCGCGTGTATATTACTACGCGCGCACGCAGACCATGCCGACAATGCCAGACGACTTCTTTGAAACCAGAGCACACCCCAGAATTCAAGCTGCGCATTGATAAAACATTCACCAAGTCACTTACTTCTTAAAGCCGGTCATACGTATGGATGAAATACGTCCCAAAGGAACAAATGCTGTATCAGCAGCTTTAATAGAAATCGTATGTAGCTACCTCTACTACTACTGAGACTCTCCGCCCACGATTAGAGGGGGATGTGGCGAACCAACACATGAATCCATGAGTCACGAGACAACGTTTAGAGGTAACCATCAGCGAGCCAATCACATCGATTGGATAAACTTTCAAGTGTCATAGATTCTTAGAAAAATACTTACTTCATTAAAACACATAATGATCTAAATTATTTGCCAATATAAAAGGGACTTTTTCGATAAGAACTACAACAACGCTATATTTGTATAAAATAGTACCTGATATTTCACGCAAAAGCGGTTTACCTTTGATCTATGGCACTTCGTTTCGCTAATCAGAAGATACTCGCCTGGTCGTGTAAATATCTCCCTTCGGTAAACAGATCTGTAACTTTCTCAAGGCACTTGGGAAAATTTGGCAAATTTGGCTCGCAACCCGAGATATGAAAATACATGAAACGGAAAATCCCACACAATGTTGGGTGAGTTCCGGTCTAGTTCCTGAATAAAAGTCACGATGTTATAAACCCTGCCAGTGTCAAGACAAATCTACGTAATATCGCTCAATAACATAAAAACAACCGCTACGATCACGGGTACCGGGAAACTCGACCAATTTGTTCAACGCACAACACAGATACATATAAATCTGGTGACGCAATCATTCTAGGAGGTCGCTTGGGCTAAATGTATTCAGGCTCTGCACAATCGGTGACCTGTCATATCGGTAGCTAAAGCCAGTGCATCTTAAATACGTGTATATATATAATACGCATAATATCAATTAAGGTCGGACGTCGTAATTGTCGACTTCAATCAGATACGTTAAAATCGCGTGGCACCAATTCCTTAGAACAAAGACAAAAATTAGTTCGCATGTGCTTACAAATTGCATTAGTAAAGAGATCATGAAAGACCTGAATAGAATGGGTTTTGCCTGGGATAACGAAACGCATATCAGGTGTGGACAAGACCTTAATACTAGCAACACCCAGAGCATCAAACAACTCGTGATCTCCAGCACTATAGCCGGGCATACAAATAAAACGCCAAAGCAGCCACGCGCGGACTCAAGTCAAGTCGCGCAAGAAAAGCTAAATCCAAACATCAACGCCGAAACGTTGGGTAACAAACTGGCCGTAAAAGAGCACACAAACAGTCCCTTCAATAATAGCAACCCATTAAGAATTCATGGCACATATCTTGACGCGCACATCCGCTTTGACCTTGAAATCAGACTTGAAGGTCATGACCTATAAGTGACCGTGAATACGTCACCGCCGCGGATTCGGCCACCTATTTGTCAGCCTCGTTCTCGAGCAATTTCTTCGACTCGGACTCCTTCTCATCGGCAGCCGCCACATCGGCGTCCTTGACCTTGGCGTCTTTCTCCCGCTTGGCGCCGTCGCCGCCGCCGCTGCCCTGGCTGCTGCCGCGCTCGGCCGGCTTGGTCTCGTCCTCGAAGTGCACGAGGCGGCTGGCGTCCGTGCCGTTCTCCTCGGGGGCCGCCGGCTGGGCGTCGCCCCCCGCCTCCGCCGCCGGGCGGAAGGCGACCAGCTCCGCCCCGCCCGCCTCGTTGGCGAACACGTCGTCGTCGCCCAGAGTATCGCCGCTGGTGTGCTTTTTCTTGTAGGAGCCGCCGCTGGAGTAGCGGCGGCGGTCGGCCGGCAGGGCGGGCCCCCACTGCTCGCTCGGGTAGACCAGCCCGGTCAGGACGTCCTCGCGGGCCATGGGGTCGTTCTTCATCGCCACGCACGTCTGTGTATGGGGGGGGGGGGTACGGGTGGAGGGGGGGGATGGGGGGCAGGGACAGGAAGGAAGTCATTTAGTACAGTTTAAAATCATAATGATACCGACGAGTTCACGACGATAAAATTTAAACAAATAGTTCTCCAGCATACTGAATTTTCATGAGAAGTAACGACCACCTAACTGCCGCTACCCGCGTGTCGCGGCCGGGGCCTACTCACCGACGGCCTGTGGATCTTGCGGAGGACTTGGATAATCATGACGAGCGGGATGAGGGAGACGGGGCAGAGGGCGAGCGCCAGCCCGATGCTCTCCGCCCAGGGCGGGAAGTAGTAGTCTCCGTAGTAGGCCGGCACGTACTTGGCGCCCAGGAATGCGATCACCAACTGCGGAAACAAAACACGACGCTCACTCTACTGTCAGGTGTACCACCGGGGCTGCCGTCAGGTGTACAGGGGCTATCGTCAGGTGTACCGGGGCTATCGTCAGGTGCACCGGGGCTATCATTAGGTGCACCGGGGCTATCAGGTGTCCGGGGCTGCCGTCAGGTGTACCGGGGCTATCATCAGGTGCACCGGGGCTATCATTAGGTGCACCGGGGTTATCGTCAGGTGTACCGGGGTTATCGGCAGGTGTACCGGGGCTATCGGCAGGTGTACCGGGGGTATCATCAGTTGTACCGTGGTTATCGTTAGGTGCACCGAGGCTATAGTCAGGTGTACCGGGGCTATCATCAGGTGTACCGGGGCTATCGTCAGGTGTACTGGGGCTATCGTCCGGTGTACCGGGGCTATCGTCAGGTGTGCCGGGGCTATCGTCAGGTGTACCGATATGAAAACGGCTATGGCAAGGAATGAATTCCATGTCGGGAATAAGGGTCATTAAATGGGGTCACTGAAGGCCTCTTATAAGGTCTCTGCCTAGGTGGTCACTGAAGACGGTCCCTGAAGGTCATTGATGGGGGTCACAAAAGGGGGTCACCGAAGGGGTCACTGAAGGTGGTCACTGAAGGGATCATTGATGGGGTTCACTGAATGAGTCACTGAAGGTCATTGTTGGGGGTCACTGAAGGTGGTCACTGAAGGGATCATTAATGGGGTTCACTGAATGAGTCACTGAAGGTCATTGTTGGGGGTCACTGAAGGTGGTCACTGAATGAGTCACTGAAGGTCATTGTTGGGGGTCACTGAAGGGGTACTGAAGGGTTACTGAAGGAGTCAATGATGGAAACCACTGATGGGAACCACTGAAAGGGGGTCACTGAAGGGGGTCACTGAAGGTGGCCACTGAAGACGTTACTGATGGTGGCCACTGAATAGGTCACTGAAGGGGTCACTCACCAGCAGCATGGCGGGGGTCACCCCATACCAGGACACCATGAAGTACTTGTGGGGCGGTGATCCCAGCATGACCTCGATGTCAGCGGCAAAGCGCGCGTAGCCTTGAAGAGAACACACAGACCATCAAGAGACTGCACAACGAACAACGTGTATCTATACTGTACTTGGTTGGATCAATACGTTAAAACAGAACAAAAAACACACAATTTTCGTACACTAGAGTACATTAATGACTTTTGGCCAAGTTAGCGTGTAGTCAAGTTAGCAGAAATGGATTAGAGGGTCCCAGTTTACACTACTCTCATTGACGCCACACGGCGCTCTCATTGACGCCACACGGCACTCTCATTGACGCCACACGGCGCTCTCTTTGACGCCACACGGCGCTCTCATTGACGCCACACGGCGCTCTGATTGCTGCAACACGGCGCTCTCATTGACGCCACACGGCGCTCTCATTGACGCCACACGGCGCTCTCTTTGACGCCACACGGCGCTCTCATTGACGCCACACGGCGCTCTCATTGCCGCCACACGGCGCTCTCATTGACGCCACGCGGCGCTCTCATTGACGCCACGCGGCGCTCTCATTGACGCCACACGGCGCTCTCATTGCCGCCACACGGCGCTCTCATTGACGCCACGCGGCGCTCTCATTGACGCCACGCGGCGCTCTCATTGACGCCACACGACGTTCTCATTGCCGCCACACGGCGCTCTCATTGACGCCACGCGGCGCTCTCATTGACGCCACGCGGCGCTCTCAGCTGTACTCACCGTACACGTAGATAATGGCGACGATCTCGAAGAAGGAGATGACAGAGAAGCTGAAGAGGAGGGTGTACCAGTCCATGAGCGTGACCACGTAGATACCGCCCTGAAACAGACACGCCGTCTCTACACCACGCCCATCAGACACAACGCGGACACGTGGGTCGTACAGGCGCGCGAAAACAATGCCCGGCTTACCGGCTTAGAAGATAGATTTAGCAGTCTCAGGTACCGCGCTGGGTTCCACCCAGCTTGGGAAAGGTGAGAAACCGCATACCACGGCGTGGGTAGCAAAATTATAACAGTAAATCATGTCATTACGAGTCGACCCAATAACCAAGTTTCTAAGGTCAAGAGTCGACCAAATAACCACGTTTCACGGGCCCCGGAACGTCCCAATAACCACGTTTCACGTGTCACGGGGTCGACCCAGTAATCACGTTTCACAGGTCACGGGGTCGACCCAATAACCACGATTCACAGGTCAAGGGGCCGACCCAATAACCACGTTTCACAGGTCACGGGGTCGACCCAATAACCACGTATCACAAATCGAGAGTCGACCCAATAACCACGTCCCATTACCCACGTTTCGCAGGTGACGGGTAGGTAGAATGGGCCCCGTATCTAGGCTCCCTGTCAGCTGGATGGGTGAACACACATCGGCCACCAACCTGCATAACGACGGGCACGCCCATCAGGAACATCATGCCGCACAGACCCAGGGTGAAGAGGCGACGGCGGGGGCGCAGGAAGTCAGGGTACTCGTCAATGATGCCAGCAGCTATGGTCTCCACCTGACCGAACTGTGGGCGAGGAGAGGACACAGATTATAACATGGTCTAACATACAGTGCCTCAGAACAGGTATCACTGCGTTTTTTACTGTAGACCTGCGGCCGTGGATACGTATATTATCTGAAGGCAAACTCCTTAATCAAATACAATTTACACAACTAAAACAATTACCATTGTGATATTTCAGAAGAACCTGATATGGGCTTTGTTCTAATCGTTTCCACTAAACTTGGCTTAAACTGAATAATGACCATTAAAATAAAACGCCCATTTTGTTTGGTTAAGTTAAGACCCGGTACATGTAACAACATATACGATCATTCGCAATACCGCCCACTATCAAAACTCCCTGTCGAGGCAATGTACATATTAATGTTATTCACTCACCAGGCTTTCGAGGCCAGATACATGTTAATGTTATTCACTCACCAGGCTGTCGAGGCCAGGTGCATGTTAATTTATTCAATCACCAGGATCTCTAAGCCAGGCACATGTTAGTGCTATTCACTCACCAGGCTGTCGAGGCCAGCTACGTGTTAATGTTATGCACTCAGCAGGTTGTCGAGGCCAGGTACATGTTAATGCCATTCACTCACCAGGCTGTCGAGGCCAGGTACATATTAATGTTATTCACTCAGCAGGATGTCGAGGCCAAGTACATGTTAATGCCATTCACTCACCAGGTTGTCGAGGCCAGGTATACGTTAATGTTATTTACTCACCAGGATGTCGAGGCCAGGAACATGTTAATGTTAATTACTCACCAGGCTGTCGAGGCCAGGTACATATTAATGTTATTCACTCACCAGGCTGTCGAGGCCAGGTACATGTTAATATTATTCACTCACCAGGCTGTCGAGGCCAGGTACATGTTAATGTTATTCACTCACCAGGCTGTCGAGACCAGGTACATATTAATGTTATTCACTCACCAGGCTGTCGAGGCCAGGTACATGCTAACGCCATTCACTCACCAGGCTGTCGAGGCCAGGTACATGTTAATCACTCACCAGGCTGTCGAGGCCAGGTACATGTTAATGTTATTCACTCACCAGGCTGTCGAGACCAGGTACATGTTAATGTTATTCACTCACCAGGCTGTCGAGACCAGGTACATATTAATGTTATTCACTCACCAGGCTGTCGAGGCCAGGTACATGCTAACGCCATTCACTCACCAGGCTGTCGAGGCCAGGTACATGTTAATCACTCACAAGGCTGTCGAGGCCAGGTACATGTTAATGTTATTCACTCACCAGGCTGTCGAGGCCAGGTACATGCTAATGCCATTCACTCACCAGGCTGTCGAGGCCAGGTACATGTTAATGTTATTCACTCACCAGGCTGTCGAGGCCAGGTACATGCTAATGCCATTCACTCACCAGGCTGTCGAGGCCAGGTACATGCTAATGCCATTCACTCACCAGGCTGTCGAGGCCAGGAACATGTTAATGTTATTCACTCACCAGGCTGTCGGGGCCAGGTACATGTTAAGGTAAGCCACCCATAATGAGCCTCGGCGATTTTGAGCAGACCTCGGTAAACATCGGCAAACATCGGCGGGCTGTAGCCCTGATATTTTAAGCAGTCTTTAATGAAACAAAGCACGAATAAAACACAGCAAAAGAAGTGGTGACATAGGTAAAATAAATAGAACATCGTATAATAAACTTCGGCGATTTAGAGAAGACCTCGGTAAACATCGACAAACATCGGCGGGTGTCAGTGAAAGGGGAATTCCTCACTCGTTACGTCATTCACAGGGAATCCCCAATTCGTGACGTCATTCACAGGGTATTTCCCCGAGAAAGGCTCTTTGTGATAAATTCCGAATATTCAAGAAAAAAACATGGAGAAAACGTGTAAATAGTTCAGAAAACATTCGTGTAGATCATAATTATATCGGAGACCAGTATATATAACCAGATTTATTAAAATGTGAGCACAAGGCGTAAATTACTGATAATTGGTGTGAAATAAGCTGCTCCAAAAAATATTTCTTAAATAACCTTTTCAAGTTTCAGGACGTGTTTCTCGGGAAATTTGCACGGCTACCTATATTTTTCTTTATTTTTATTACAAGAACTATGTTTTTAGAAGTTGTTAAACGTGGTTTGATGTCAGGATTTTCATTTTTGATGAAATTATAGCCAATTTTGTGAAGGTGGTGATTTCGAATTTTGGCAAAAACGGTCCTGTTTTTGCATTACTGCACTTTATTATTGCCATTCTGTTATTGTTTGTGGCTACTATTTACATTGTTGAATATCATTCCTGTATTGCACTAGGTTTAAGCTTTCCAAAGAGCTATTACTAAAATGAAATGTTGGTGTTTTAGGCCACTTTAGTGCACATACAGGCTAAATTGGGCCAAGGAACCTCCCGGGATGATGAAGGATGAAGGAATGAAACATGCCCCAGATTAGGTGCCCGAGCCCGGATTCGAACCCAGGACCTATTGATCTGCGGTCTAGTGCGCTAGCTATTACTGATGATAATGACTTAATATTGAGCTGAAATGTAGCAAAATTACATATATCCCGGTAGGTGTCAAGTTTTGGTCATTTTGTGAAATGGGGCTATACTTGGAAAATGGAGAATATTTTTTTAACTGGACGGTAAAGTATCCTAAAATTCACCAGAAGGTGTGTAATTGGGTATACTTTCATAAAAAGAGTTCTTTTACCTTGCTATTATGGGTGGCTCACCTTAATGCTATTCACTCACCAGGCTGTCGAGGCCAGGTACATGTTAATGTTATTCACTCACCAGGCTGTCAAGGCCAGGTACATGTTAATGCCATTCACTCACCAGGCTGTCGAGGCCAGGTACATGTTAATGTTATTCACTCACCAGGCTGTCGAGGCCGGGTACATGTTAACGTTATTCACTCACCAGGCTGTCGAGGCCAGGTACATGTTAATGTTATTCACTCACCAGGCTGTCGAGGCCAGGTACATATTAATGTTATTCACTCACCAGGCTGTCGAGGCCAGGTACATATTAATGTTATTCACTCACCAGGCTGTCAAGGCCAGGTACATGTTAATGCCATTCACTCACCAGGCTGTCGAGGCCGGGTACATGTTAACGTTATTCACTCACCAGGCTGTCGAGGCCAGGTACATATTAATGTTATTCACTCACCAGGCTGTCAAGGCCAGGTACATGTTAATGCCATTCACTCACCAGGCTGTCGAGGCCGGGTACATGTTAACGTTATTCACTCACCAGGCTGTCGAGGCCAGGTACATGTTAATGTTATTCACTCACCAGGCTGTCGAGGCCGACGGTGAACATCATGAAGAAGAAGCAGATAGACCAGAAGGGAGCGCCTGGGATGAGGGCCAGACCCTCAGGGTAGGCCACAAAGGCAAGCCCAGGACCTGGGGAACACACACATCAGACAGTGAACACCCAATACAACCAAAAGGGCAGGAACGAAGCACTGTCGTGTCTTCATATCATTAGAGTGGTCTCTAACTATCACACTACAAAGACGCAAATGCAAAAATATACCATGGACAACAGAAATTCATTTTAAGATTATATCCTAAAATATTGGGAAACTGAATTCAATTCTTCATCGTAAATGGTCATCGCAATAGACCAATCCAGGCTGTCAATCGTTTATTGGCGTTACTGTTGCTTTCATCTAATCATGTGGCGAAAAAAGCTCTTCCACGAGCGTCATGTCAAACAAGCCGGACAAATAAAGCAGCGTGTCACTTTCTTGTCAGTTTCAGAGATGAGTACTTCTCATTTACGTACGTATGATTAGCTGATCATTGTCAATTTCATACTCAAGAATAACGAAAAAGGACTCAAGCGTAGGCGGGGCTTAGCTCGGAGTGTGGAACAGTGTATAACGTAAGTAAGCTGCTTATTTATCCATATTTCCCCAACAGTGAGTCAAGTTGCCTGACTGAGAGTGGCGGAAGTATCGTTGCTTCTCCTGGAGCTCCCATTGAGTGGCTCCACACTGACTTGTGTTGTAGGCGCCACTTTCGCGGAGCGCTGATCAGTCGGTTCTCGATATACACGGACATGAAAGTACCTTTTTTGGTGACGACTTCCACATCGACCCCTTTGATGTAGGCCATGTAGCCTAAGACGCTAAAGATGACGAAGCCTGAGTATATACTGGTGAGTGCATTCCCCAGACCCACCACGAACGAATCCCTGCAGAAAAAACGAGAACAAGTATATAGCATGTGGTCAATGAACCCAGATCGATTGGTCTGTTGACACATCGCGTCAAGAGGGGGAGGAGAAGGGAAGGGGGGGGGGGTTGCAGGGGGAGCGGCGGTGTGTCCAAAAATGACAAAATACAAGAATATATCCTGCACATATATCATATATATAGATCTATGTTTGGGGCTAAAATTACCGAGTAAAAAGTAAGCAAGGGCAAATCCAAATCCAAATCTGCAGAACATTATTGTACATATCTCGTCTGCCATCTAGAGACCAATGTGGGTAGAGCTTCTATAAGACCAACTCGGGATTATTAAAAAAGAAAAGAAAAGAGATGCGCGAAAGGACAGAAACTGCCTGAGACAATAAAATAAGATCCCCCATATTAGGTGCCCGGTCCCGGATTCGAGCCCATGATCTATCTAATTGACCTGCGGTCCAGTGCGCTAACCACTACATCAGCGAGGCCCCCCCAACAGATACGGCCTCCTAGCCGGACGTACCTGTTACACTTGTTGGTGAAGCGGCTATAGCTGGAGAGCGTGATCCAGCCTCCGCCTCCCAGGGAGAGGGATGCCACAGCCTGGGCGCCGGCCTCTCCCCACACCTACAGGGACAGACACAGGCACCCACTCAGACATGCATCATCGAGAAAACCATCTCATGTGCTTGGTTGGTATAGGTTTTACTATATCATTCCTAATTACCACTTTTCTGTTCATTGAAATAATACGACACTCGTAAATATCTAAAATAGAAAATTCATATGACGGTATCGGGGAAGTACAGTATAATTTCTAAATAGATAAGCAGATTTTTATAATGTAATTTAATGATAATGTAATGAATTTAGATGACGGTATCGTCGAAGAAGAGTATAATTTCTAAATAGATATCTAGATGTTGGTAATGTAAGCAAGAATTCTGAACAGATTTTGTGTTTCTTTATAATGGTGTGTTGGCGGCCCATACATACCATGATGTGAGGCGCAGTCATTAAACAAATATAACTTATAATGGTGTGTTGGCGGCCCATACATACCATGATGTGAGGCGCAGTCATTAAACAAATATAACTTATAATGGTGTGTTGGCGGCCCATACATACCATGATGTGAGGCGCAGTCATTAAACAAATATAACTTATAATGGTGTGTTGGCGGCCCATACATACCATGATGTGAGGCGCAGTCATTAAACAAATATAACTTATAATGGTGTGTTGGCGGCCCATACATACCATGATGTGGGGCGCAGTCATTAAACAAATATAACTTATAATGGTGTGTTGGCGGCCCATACATACCATGATGTGGGGCGCAGTCATTAAACAACCAATAACTTATAATGGTGTGTTGGCGGCCCATACATACCATGATGTGAGGCGCAGTCATTAAACAAATATAACTTATAATGGTGTGTTGGCGGCCCATACATACCATGATGTGGGGCAAAGTCAATAAGCAAATAATAAATGAGCGCGCTGCTGACCTGGAGCTTGAGGAGCTTCTTCCACTCCGGTTTGAGGTAGTAGACGATACCATTCACCGCTCCAGGCAGCGTGACCCCACGTACCAACAACACCGTCAGGATCAGGTACGAGAAGATGGTCGTGAATATCACAGCCTGTAAACAAACACCAGGAACAGGTACGAGAAGATGGTCGTGAATATCACAGCCTGTAAACAAACACCAGGATCAGGTACGAGAAGATGGTCGTGAATATCACAGCCTGTAAACAAACACCAGGATCAGGTACGAGAAGATGGTCGTGAATATCACGGCCTGTAAACAAACACCAGGATCAGGTACGAGAAGATGGTCGTGAATATCACAGCCTGTAAACAAACACCAGGATGAGGGACGAGAAGATGGTCGTGATATCACAGCCTGTAAACAAACACCAGGATCAGGTACGAGAAGATGGTCGTGAATATCACAGCCTGTAAACAAACACCAGGATGAGGGACGAGAAGATGGTCGTGATATCACAGCCTGTAAACAAACACCAGGATCAGGTACGAGAAGATGGTCGTGAATATCACAGCCTGTAAACAAACACCAGGATGAGGGACGAGAAGATGGTCGTGATATCACAGCCTGTAAACAAACACCAGGATCAGGTACGAGAAGATGGTCGTGAATATCAAAGCCTGTAAACAAAAACCAGGATGAGGGACGAGAAGATGGTCGTGAATATCACAGCCTGTAAACAAACACCAGGATGAGGGACGAGAAGATGGTCGTGAATATCACAGCCTGTAAACAAACACCAGGATGAGGGACGAGAAGATGGTCGTGATATCACAGCCTGTAAACAAACACCAGGATCAGGTACGAGAAAATGGTCGTGAATATCACAGCCTGTAAACAAACACCAGGATGAGGGACGAGAAGATGGTCGTGAATATCACAGCCTGTAAACAAACACCAGGATCAGGTACGAGAAGATGGTCGTGAATATCACAGCCTGTAAACAAACACCAGGATCAGGTACGAGAAGATGGTCGTGAATATCACAGCCTGTAAACAAACACCAGGATGAGGGACGAGAAGATGGTCGTGATATCACAGCCTGTAAACAAACACCAGGATCAGGTACGAGAAGATGGTCGTGAATATCACAGCCTGTAAACAAACACCAGGATGAGGGACGAGAAGATGGTCGTGATATCACAGCCTGTAAACAAACACCAGGATCAGGTACGAGAAGATGGTCGTGAATATCACAGCCTGTAAACAAACACCAGGATGAGGGACGAGAAGATGGTCGTGATATCACAGCCTGTAAACAAACACCAGGATCAGGTACGAGAAGATGGTCGTGAATATCACAGCCTGTAAACAAACACCAGGATGAGGGACGAGAAGATGGTCGTGATATCACAGCCTGTAAACAAACACCAGGATCAGGGACGAGAAGATGGTCGTGATATCACAGCCTGTAAAAAAACAATCTCCTCGTTGGTAAATAGCACTAGCACTAGTGTGCACTTGTGTGCTAATATTAACGCTTCTTGTGTCCTATTTAATACAGACGTTAAACAAACCATTCTCTAATAATAATTTATAAGAGTTCGGTTTTAATGCCTACCAACATTGCCCCGTACACTACTTGTTGGAACTGTTTTTTCAGTTGCAGGGTTCATACTACGTCACCTTGCATTTAGATTTAAAGCTGCTCATGTAGCAATTTTTTACTTAAATTATGGTTTTCGAAATTTTGGAAACACATTTAGAACACATCGTCTGACTGTATAAAGGTAACCTTAATGAAAAATAGATCTGTCATCGCGTGATGAAAGGTATAAAACTGCCGCAGTATGCATATTTCGATGACGTAGTACACAAGAAAACCACACTTTTTCACATAGGATGCACTAATTTGCTTAACTCAACATATCTGGGTTTTTATTGCATACAATAGGGCTGTACAGTTCTCGCGAGTTCTATTTCCGGTTTAGGTCTTTTGGGGACAAACAAAAAAACACGTGCTCTTAGAACGAGTGCGCATCACGCTGGTGCCTTGTTGCAACTGCGTGACTCACACTCATTGTAGGTTACACACCAATAGGTCGTGCGTAGAAAAGTATATACCGTCAAGTAGTGCCTAAAATATGATCGTATATCAGGGTTATATGGTTACTGGTTACTTCTTTCTTTGTATATATTGTTTCTTTTACTAATGTTTGGCCAGATTACTGCCTGTTGCATTAACCTGTGGCGTATTTAATCATGTTTGCGGACGTTACGGGTGCGTGGTTCGGTCGACCTCATCACATGCTGATTCGCTGGGTGTTTAATTTTCGGCGGGTCGCGCTAGGGGGGGTGTCCTACTATGGGCTGTAGCTAAAAATATCGCACGTGAACCTATGTTCTGTTTGTTGTTAAAATAAAGTTGGATACTTTCTCTAGAATTTGCTATGGCCCATATAGTCAAACATGGTTACCGATTTTTTTCTAGCATGGGGTTGAAAATTTGGGTTTTTGCATTACTTAACCTGGGGATGGTTTCTATTGGTGTGTAACCTTAAGGCAGTCTCGCTGTCTGGCGTTACCTGCGTGCAATACCGGTATAAGTAATATATTTATTGGTTTTATATGTGATTTTCTTCGGTAGCATTATACCGAAATGTGTTCTTTGCCTTCTTGGACAAAAAAAACATTAAAATATCGCGACTCTTATCTGCAGTGGCGCCATCTAGCGGCCATACTGGGAAGGTTTCATCTGTCTGTTCCATTTGTTGACGGTTGGTACCACCCTGTCGTCTGCTAGGCCTTAATAGACCAAACTATCGTTTATCTAACAACAAATGTGGCTCCAAGATTTCGCCAAAGGGGCGGAAGGTGACGATTTCGTTAAGGTGGTGGGGGGGGGGGCGTCGGGGGGGGGGGGTGGGGCAGGCCAAAGCATAAAACAGTCTCATGGTTATAATTAAGCCGTGGATAGATCGACCGAAAGAGGACCAGTAAGTGTTATACATATGGATTTCACACTGTTATTGTGTCGTCATTTTTGTATATGGGTTGACCAAATTGTGTACTTTATATGGAAATTGTGCTTTCTGTTCGGGGTATCTGTTGAAGATGAAGGAAGATGAAAATGTCATCTGCTTAAGGTTACACACCAATAGGTCGTGCGTAGAAAAGTATATACCGTCAAGTAGTGCCTAAAATATGATCGTATATCAGGGTTATATGGTTGCTGGTTACTTCTTTCTTTGTATATATTGTTTCTTTTACTAATGTTTGGCCAGATTACTGCCTGTTGCATTAATCTGTGGCGTATTTAATCATGTTTGCGGACGTTACGGGTGCGTGGTTCGGTCGACCTCATCACATGCTGATTCGCTGGGTGTTTAATTTTCGGCGGGTCGCGCTAGGGGGGGTGTCCTACTATGGGCTGTAGCTAAAAATATCGCACGTGAACCTATGTTCTGTTTGTTGTTAAAATAAAGTTGGATACTTTCTCTAGAATTTGCTATGGCTCATATAGTCAAACAAGGTTACCGATTTTTTTCTAGCATGGGGTTGAAAATTTGGGTTTTTGCATTACTTAACCTGGGGATGGTTTCTATTGGTGTGTAACCTTAAGGCAGTCTCGCTGTCTGGCGTTACCTGCGTGCAATACCGGTATAAGTAATATATTTATTGGTTTTATATGTGATTTTCTTCGGTAGCATTATACCGAAATGTGTTCTTTGCCTTCTTGGACAAAAAAAACATTAAAATATCGCGACTCTTATCTGCAGTGGCGCCATCTAGCGGCCATACTGGGAAGGTTTCATCTGTCTGTTCCATTTGTTGACGGTTGGTACCACCCTGTCGTCTGCTAGGCCTTAATAGACCAAACTATCGTTTATCTAACAAGTGTGGCTCCAAGATTTCGCCAAAGGGGCGGAAGGTGACGACTTCGTTAAGGTGGTGGGGGGGGGGGGGCGTCGGGGGGGGGGGGGGGGGGCAGGCCAAAGCATAAAACAGTCTCATGGTTATAATTAAGCCGTGGATAGATCGACCGAAAGAGGACCAGTAAGTGTTATACATATGGATTTCACACTGTTATTGTGTCGTCATTTTTGTATATGGGTTGACCAAATAGTGTACTTTATATGGACATTGTGCTTTCTGTTCGGGGTATCTGTTGAAGATGAAGGAAGATGAAAATGTCATCTGCTTAAGGTTACACACCAATAGGTCGTGCGTAGAAAAGTATATACCGTCAAGTAGTGCCTAAAATATGATCGTATATCAGGGTTATATGGTTACTGGTTACTTCTTTCTTTGTATATATTGTTTCTTTTACTAATGTTTGGCCAGATTACTGCCTGTTGCATTAATCTGTGGCGTATTTAATCATGTTTGCGGACGTTACGGGTGCGTGGTTCGGTCGACCTCATCACATGCTGATTCGCTGGGTGTTTAATTTTCGGCGGGTCGCGCTAGGGGGGGGTGTCATACTATGGGCTGTAGCTAAAAATATCGCACGTGAAATGTTCTGTTTGTTGTTAAAATAAAGTTGGATACTTTCTCTAGAATTTGCTATGGCCCATATAGTCAAACATGGTTACCGATTTTTTTCTAGCATGGGGTTGAAAATTTGGGTTTTTGCATTACTTAACCTGGGGATGGTTTCTATTGGTGTGTAACCTGTAGTCAACGTTTTAGTGTTCGGAACCGGCCGGCTGCGCGGTTTGTGCGTGAAGAATCGAGTGGGCGTGAAACTATTTTTTGTTTGCTTTGGTCCAGGCATGGTAAACTATAAAATCATAATATAATTAAAGATAAGACATTTATCTCTCCATAATGCATGTGGTCCGTTCGATGAGACTGTTGGAAGCGTTGTATTTTGAGCCAAATCATCGATGTTTACAGTTATACGACAAACGGAGCACCATTGTCCTCACCTGCTCAGTCCATATAAGGAGCGTTGTTACGTAACCATAGATACCGCGCGCAGACACGCGCGTCATGATGATTATTACCTCATACGACATGGAAAACCCCGCGCAGCACGTTAGATCTCCTGACACTGACAGTCACTCATGAGACAACCGCATTCTGGTTTATCAACTGCCTAACCGCTCATACATTACATAAATCTACTCGGATGGTTATAATTCGGATATGCACATAACTTCAGTGGTTATTTGTGCTTCCAAGGACAGCTTTAGCCGATCTTGTGTGTGAGGTGGGCAGCACGTACAGGCCGTTGATGCTAGGCATTGACGTAGAGCATAGGTATTCCTGTCTCGTGGGGTCTCGATAAAATCCCGAAGTGACTGTACAGCCCTATAGATGTACTTCTATGCTAAGAATATAAATACATCATTTCCAATCAAAATAGTTTTTACATTTTCCAAGAAAAATATTGCTGGGTGAGTAACTTCAACTATTTTATGTTGGAGACACGAGTGCGCTGCGTGGTTATCGTCGTGGCCACACTTACTTTGCCCATAGACTTGATTCCCTTGAAGAGACACATGAAGCAGGTGAACCAGGAGACAGCCAGGCACACGATGAGCGGCCACTGGATGTTACCCATGTCGTGGATACCCGTCGTCATGTTCAACAGATGGTTTCTAGGGAAGTGAAAGGAAATGTTGGGATATTAGGATGGCCAAATTGAGCCAAGAAACCTCCGGGGGACCAGGCTTCCTGCCAGAGTTCGTACCTGCGACCTGTTGATCTGTAGCTCAACCTGCATACCAACTGAGCGACAGTTCAATGACATGCAACTGGTTCAGCCATTGTAAAATAACAAATTTTGGTTGAATAATTGTTTTTCGCGAGAAATCCATCTTCAATTCTTTTCTTCATTAGAAAGAAAAGTAGTATGCGCATAAAAGGATAAAAAATAGAAAGAATACGAGTGGCAAACAGCAGTTCTAAAAAGTTCTACAAAGTGAATGTTTTCAAACTTAAAAAATTTACTTTGCGCCAATATTTGCGCCGTATTTCACGTATGTTTTCGGACACTTAAAAATAATTGTTTTTCTGGCTGTCCGAATATTTACAGTCAATAAAATGGACTCCCGCATCTACTGTCCGAAAACATACATACATAACAAAATATCGATTAAGAATTACTACATTGCGAGTCGACTGATGCCGATTATATCACTTAACACCCAGGTATTGCTGCTTCACACCTTAACAGCGGCTAAGGTGATCAAGAGTATAATATTGTTTTGAAGATACTCGGAGTGCAATCTGCTAGCGTCAGATCTCTCATCTGTTACAGGAGATAAAATATACTCGATAACTTTAATGTCAATGAAGATATGGCTTTAGGCAAACAGTGGTTATGAATTGCAATCAGTGACAATGAACTGCAATCATCGTGCCAAATATAACGGTAACTTCTGAGAGATAAAACACAGTTACAAGAACAAAGGGGATTCCCATCCGAGAGGTGCCATATATATAGCTGCGCATACGATCCTGTGACAGTTGTTCGGAAAACGATATAGAGCATGGATCAATTCTTGAGAAACTTTGATTCTGCAGCCGACGCGCCGCAGTCTTCGGTAAAATAAATTAATCAAATACTTTCATGCATTCTGTGATTTAAGGCTTGTTTACTTTCGCGGTTTATAAACAACTCCTCCGCCGACTGACTCGTCCGCCGGCCAGCACAATGGAGACCAAAGCCCAGCTCATTACTTAGCAACCAAGGTGTTGCTCTTTCACACCGGATACACGGCACAAATAACCCCGTAGACAGGGACTTGCCCCTCTCGCCGAAAGCCTGCAATCACAAGCAGTGAAGTGCAATCATGGGGGCCGGCACTACGCAATAACAAAGGAGCCTAGAAGCATTGTTAATTTAGGTCCGATAGTGTCCGAAAATATACATACAATTGAAAAATTATCTGCGTTGTGTGTCCGAAAACTTACAGTACACTAAATTTATCCTATTTCTGCCTTTGAGGGGTGTCCGAAAACATAGTGTCCGAAAACATACGTGAAATACGGTACAACAATTCCGTTGCTAGTGTTTCTTATTGTCAGCGTTGTTTCAGGATACGTTAGAGTAGTGTAGTATGCCCAGTACATGAAAACAAAATATTACTTACTCAAAGTACTCCTCTGTTGGAGTCTTAAGAGCCGTCCTGTTGTAGCTACAAGTCTCATTTAATGTAGTGTTCAAGGAGCTAGCCTCTGTAAACGAAAACCAAAGCGGATTATGAATGAACTATAACCATTAAAGTGTATAATAAGCTAAATGTGCCCATAGTCTTACTCTTACATAGGCTCTGTTCGCTTGGCTTGAGACGGACATGGTGGTCTGTCAATCATACTACGCCAATGGGAAAGGTCAAGGATGTATCAAAGCCATGTATTGGGTGTCTATTTGAAACAGATGTCTAAGATCTATCGTTATACACATATACGTCACAGAAGTCCTAGGACCAGTAAGTGATTTTTCTACCACATTACAAAGGCCGATTGCTATGATAGGTTCAATACAACAGGACTTGCTTTGATGAAATGAAATTGTGGTTGCCTATTTTTCAATACGATACAGGTACCGAATAACAGATGAAAGCTACGTCATCAGTACGCATATAACTGCGGTACGGTACTATAGAATCAACGATAAAAACAGAACCACGAAATAGCGCAAACAGGTCCTACCACATCTATACTGGATGCACTTGTCTGTGTTCCAAATATTGTTGCAATGTGACCACGGCAAGACAGATGTGATGGAGGCAAACAGGTAATACAGGGCGTAGGCGATGAGGACGTTGTAGTAAGTGTTAACCAAGATCATCACCACTACAATGGCATACCCGATTCCTGAAAACAAAAGCCATATTACATTATTCATATATGATATATAAACTTTTCGTTTCTTCTCAGGTGACATACTAAGCACAACATACCAAGACTAACAACGGCAGCCTGCACTGGCTACATGATCGACTTTTCTAAATATATCTCACAACAGTGCCGATGGATCTTACAAGATACTTGGTATGCACTGAGGTTAATTTGGCCACAGTAAAATCACCGTACTGGAAGGATAAGAATAGTTTATCAAAGCGTAATTAACTGATTTGCACAAAAACGTAGTCATAGAGCTATTGGCACATTAAAAGCGCAGTACATACCTTTAAATATTGGACTAATTCTCCAAATAGTTACTGGTCCCAAAGAAGCAAACTGGCCGAAAGCCATCTCAAGGAACATCATCGGAAAGCCAATCAGGATCAGAGCCAGAATGTATGGTATCAGGAACGCTCCTGAAATTAATGTAAGTTGTGTTAGCTTCCACTTTAATGTCACCAAAGAGGGTGCATTTTTAATATTTAACCATTATTGTCTCTATACTATTAGCAATTGGGTGGCTTCACCATAAATTAAACAAATAATCGCCTGCATACAAATTGTACCACACTATGGTCTTACTTTTTGTAAAGGAGAGAACCTTTGACTGATAAACTAAATCATGTGGCACACCACTTGTTGTGGGTTTTGGCAGATGCAAAGCTTGTGAAACACAAAATTGGGAGCACACTGTTCACTTACCACCACCATTTCGGTAGCAAAGATAAGGAAATCTCCATACATTGCCCAACCCTACGGCATAGCCGAGAGCGGCAAAGAAGTATTCCACTTTGCGAGACCATGTCTCTCTGTCACTGCCACTGGAGTGCCTTCTCCGCCGTCGACTAGCAAAGCTCTCGCCAGCGGGTGCTTTCTCCTAAAAAATATACATTGTTCAAACATTTTATTCCTAACTAACGTAAAGTTGTTCCTGGGGGTAAAAGCCAAGCCAGGGTTTTGGCTGAGGGTAAGAAGTCAAGCCAGGCTGGTGGCTGAGGGTAAGAAGCCAAGCCAGGGTTCTGGCTGAGGGTAAGAAGCCAAGCCAGGGTTCTGGCTGAGGGTAAGAAGCCAAGCCAGGGTTCCAGCTGAGGATAACAAGCCAAGCCAGGGTTGTGGCTGAGGGTAAGAAGCCAAGCCAGGGTTGTGGCTGAGGGTTAGAAGTCAAGCCAGGGTTGTGGCTGAGGGTAAGAAGCCAAGCCAGGGTTGTGGCTGATGGTAAGAAGCCAAGCCAGGGTTGTGGCTGAGGGTAAGAAGCCAAGCCAGGGTTGTGGCTGAGGGTAAGAAGTCAAGCCAAGGTTGTAGCTGGGGTAAGAAGCCAAGCCAGAGTTGTGGCTGAGGGTAAGAAGCCAAGCCAGGGTTGTGGCTGAAGGTAAGAAGCCAAGCCAGGTTTATGGCTAAGGATAAGAAGCCAAGCCAGGCTTCTGGCTAAGGGTAAAAAGCCAAGCCAGGGTTATGGCTGAGGGTAAGAAGCCAAGCCAGGGTTGTGGCTGAGGGTAAGAAGCCAAGCCAGGGTTCTGGCTGAGGGTAAGAAGCCAAGCCAGGCTCCTGGCTGAGGGTAAGAAGCCAAGCCAGGGTTGTGGCTGAGGGTAAGAAGCCAAGCCAGGTTTGTGGCTGAGGGTAAGAAGCCAAGCCAGTGTTGTGGCTGAGGGTAAGAAGCCAAGCCAGGGTTGTGGCTGAGGGTAAGAAGCCAAGCCAGGTTTGTGGCTGAGGGTAAGAAGCCAAGCCAGGTTTGTGGCTGAGGGTAAGAAGCCAAGCCAGTGTTGTGGCTGAGGGTAAGAAGCCAAGCCAGTGTTGTGGCTGAGGGTAAGAAGTCAAGCCAAAGTTGTAGCTGAGGGTAAGAAGCCAAGCCAGGGTTGTGGCTGAAGGTAAGAAGCCAAGCCAGGGTTGTGGCTGAGAGTAAGTAGCCAAGCCAGGGTTGTACCTGAGGGTAAGAAGCCAAGCCAGGGTGGTGGCTGAGGGTAAGAAGCCAAGCCAGGCTTCTGGCTGAGGGTAAGAAGCTAAGCCACGCTTGTGGCAGAGGGTAAGAAGCCAAGCCAGTGTTATGGCAGAGGGTAAGAAGCCAAGCCAGGGTTCTGGCTGAGGGTAAGAAACCTAGCCAAGGGTTGTGGCTGAGGGTAAGAAGTCAAGCCAAGGTTGTAGCTCAGGGTAAGAAGCCAAGCCAGGGCTGTGGCTGAAGGTAAGAAGCCAAGCCAGGGTTGTGGTTGAGAGTAAGAAGCCTAGCCAGGGTTATGGCTAAGGGTAAAATGCCAAGCCAGGGTTATAGCTGATGGTAAGAAGCCAAGCCAGGGTTGTGGTTGAGGGTAAGAAACCTAGCCAGGGTTATGGCTGAGGGTAAGAAGGCAAGCCAAGGTTGTTGCTGAGGGTAAGAAGCCAAGCCAGGGTGGTGAATGAGGGTACAAAGCCTAGCCAGGGTTGTGGCTGAGGGTAAGAAGCCAAGCCAGGGTTGTGGCTAGGGTAAGAAGCCAAGCCAGGGTTGTGACTAAGGGTAAGAAGCCTAGCCAGGGTTCTGGTTGAGGGTAAGAAGTCAAGCCAGGATTGTGGCTGAGGGTAAGAAGCCAAGCCAGGGTTGTGGCTGAGGGTAACAAGCCAAGCCAGGGTTGTGGCTGAGGGTAAGAAGTCAAGACAAGGTTGTAGCTGGGGTAAGAAGCCAAGCCAGAGTTGTGGCTGAGGGTAAGAACCCAAGCCAGGCTTCTGACTGAGGATAAGAAGCCAAGCCAGGCTTCTGGCTGAGGGTAAGAAGCCAAGCCAGGGTTATGGCTGAGGGTAAGAAACCAAACCAGGGTTGTGGCTGAGGGTAAGAAGCCAAGCCAGGGTTGTGGCTGAGGGTAAGAACCCAAGCCAGGGTTGTGGCTGAGGGTAAGAAGCCAAGCCAGGGTTGTGGCTGAGGGTTAGAAGTCAAGCCAGGGTTGTGGCTGAGGGTAAGAAGCCAAGCCAGGGTTGTGGCTGATGGTAAGAAGCCAAGCCAGGGTTCTGGCTGAGGGTAAGAAGCCAAGCCAGGGTTGAGGCTGAGGGTAAGAAGTCAAGCCAAGGTTGTAGCTGGGGTAAGAAGCCAAGCCAGGGTTGTGGCTGAAGGTAAGAAGCCAAGCCAGGTTTATGGCTAAGGATAAGAAGCCAAGCCAGGCTTCTGGCTAAGGGTAAAAAGCCAAGCCAGGGTTATGGCTGAGGGTAAGAAGCCAAGCCAGGGTTGTGGCTGAGGGTAAGAAGCCAAGCCAGGGTTGTGGCTGAGGGTAAGAAGCCAAGCCAGGCTTCTGGCTGAGGGTAAGAAGCCAAGCCAGGGTTGTGGCTGAGGGTAAGAAGCCAAGCCAGGTTTGTGGCTGAGGGTAAGAAGCCAAGCCAGTGTTGTGGCTGAGGGTAAGAAGCCAAGCCAGGGTTGTGGCTGAGGGTAAGAAGCCAAGCCAGGTTTGTGGCTGAGGGTAAGAAGCCAAGCCAGGGTTGTGGCTGAGGGTAAGAAGCCAAGCCAGTGTTGTGGCTGAGGGTAAGAAGCCAAGCCAGTGTTGTGGCTGAGGGTAAGAAGTCAAGCCAAGGTTGTAGCTGAGGGTAAGAAGCCAAGCCAAGGTTGTGGCTGAAGGTAAGAAGCCAAGCCAGGGTTGTGGCTCCGGGTAAGAAGCCAAGCCAGGCTTCTGGCTGAGGGTAAGAAGCTAAGCCAAGCTTGTGGCAGAGGGTAAGAAGCCAAGCAAGTGTTATGGCAGAGGGTAAGAAGCCAAGCCAGGGTTCTGGCTGAGGGTAAGAAACCTAGCCAAGGGTTGTGGCTGAGGGTAAGAAGTCAAGCCAAGGTTGTAGCTCAGGGTAAGAAGCCAAGCCAGGGTTGTGGCTAAAGGTAAGAAGCCAAGCCAGGGTTGTGGTTGAGGGTAAGAAGCCTAGCCAGGGTTATGGCTAAGGGTAAAATGCCAAGCCAGGGTTATAGCTGATGGTAAGAAGCCAAGCCAGGGTTGTGGTTGAGGGTAAGAAGCCTAGCCAGGGTTATGGCTGAGGGTAAGAAGGCAAGCCAGGGTTGTTGCTGAGGGTAAGAAGCCAAGCCAGGGTGGTGAGTGAGGGTACAAAGCCTAGCCAGGGTTGTGGCTGAGGGTAAGAAGCCAAGCCAGGGTTGTGGCTAGGGTAAGAAGCCAAGCCAGGGTTGTGACTAAGGGTAAGAAGCCTAGCCAGGGTTATAGCTGAGGATAAGAAGCTAAGCCAGAGTTGTACCTGAAGATAAGAAATTCTGTTAAAATTGTGAAGGCCTTTGCTTTAATCCTTTTTAATCCAAGGTTAAATAATTATTTTATTGACAAATTAAATATAATAGTTATTTTTAATTTACTTATTAATATTATTGATATAATAAATTAAATATTATTGATTTAATAAATTAAATATCATTTACATAATAAATTAAACATCATCTACATTTAAATTTAAGCTATATATAATTGCTATATGCATTGAAATGAAATGGTGTTTTAGGCAATTTATATACAGTTTCAAACCCTTTTAAACGCAAAATTAGGCCAGCTATATTTGATCAGCAACTTTAAGTTTATACTTATATTATCATTCAGTTTATTTTAGTAAATACATATAACACTCTTTCAAAAAGCAATACCCTAATGGATTGAACTTCAAATGTGTTGAGAGGCTCTCAAACTTGGGCATAAGTAGCTGGCAAGGATTTGAAAGAGAAGAAATGCCAACGGCCTTGACATTGGGGCCTTGATCTGGGCTTGGCTTGGCCAGTTGGGCTGCACAGAGTGCACTGTAAGTGCTCTTGAAAGCAAAGAATGTTGCATGATAAGAGTTGTTAGATCACTGATAGGTACTCAAGTCTCAGATCTCAACGAGTCTATGCCGATCGCTATCTTCGCCTGATGTAATTATATCGCAAAGGTCTCGTTTTAGGACAACATGCGGGTGGAAAACACCCACTAGCGCCACCTGTTGGTCGTCATTTGCAGCCGAAGCGCACATGCCGTGATCGACAATTCATCAACTAAACTTTCGGACTGATACCAAATGCAATAACTAAATTAAACATTTCACAGTCATTGTCAAACCCTAATGTTATACATGCACACCTCTGGTGGATCCGGCGTAGTTGAGAACAGGGAAAACAATCCTCTTCTACCCCGCATGTTTTCGTTTTAATCAGACAAAGCAACGGTCATAACTTGTCGTTGAATGGATTTAGCCGGTCGCGCTTTTCTGGAGCTTCGTTTACGAGTGCACTGCGCCGCACGCGCCGCACGCGTCGCTTTGCGGTCAGTGAATGAGTCAGTGCATGAGTAGTGCATGAGTGTGCTTGGAGTGTGCCCCGAACGGAACCCCCGAACTGGTCCATGACAGGCGGTGGTCAATTGGTTGGCATGGCACGTGACGGGGGATGGGCTGGGGGGGGGGGGGAGTGAGGTCGAGATAGATTGGGTTACATAAGTGAAACCAATATTTTAGCAGCTATAGGCGAGGACACCGCATGTTAATAAAGACTGAGGCTGGATCCTTGCATCGGAAAATATATATATATAACTTGCCACCATAACCAGACTTGAACCAAGGATAGTGTATAATACTATTGTGAGCTATTACACCATCCTTGCTTGAACCCAGGGTTGTGAGGCGTACCCCAAAAAACTCATTTATTCACCGGGATCGATTTAATTCTCTCGATCGATCTCTCCCATAAGGACAATTTAAGTTGTGGGAATGCACCTCGTTAAACGTACGCCTCTCTGCCGTTTTACTTCGTGGCACTGTGCCAATGAGGCGAAACGTCTTCAATGTTATCAGCTGTTGTTAATTTATGTAAGGGGCATCTGGGCCAAAATTCGACATGATTTATTTTTCATTAGGTTCCGTTGTGTGGAAGGGGTAAATGGCGACACAGGCATAGTTGAAAGATCAACATTTGACATTGACACCGAAATTCCGCCACTGAGAATATGAAAAAGAGATATCGACACCGATTAAAAAAAAAACTTAACCAAAAAGCGACACGGAACGTCATGAAAAACATTGAGAATTTTGAAAAATGGACACTGGGCACCCCCTTTCAGACCCCCGTAGATGCGCGTCATTTACAAATGATTGATGAACATTGATGAACGAACATTCAAGTCTTCGGGGGGTATAATTTGTCAACATTAGTTCGGCATTGTCATTTGACGCAGTGACAAGCTAATTGATTTGAAACCGCAGGATAGGCTATTTAAGGGGGACCCTTTCAAGATTGTACTATGCAAAATTTGTCAAGGCAAGATTTGAGAAAGCTGAATTATATGCATTGCGACATTTTACAATTGTCAGTTCAACAGAATTAGCTGTGCTGTGAGCTAAGATGAGCCGATTTAGACAGATACACCATAACCGTAATCAGATACCGTTTTGATTGATCTAGTAGGCCTATATATCTATCATGAGACGCTTGCTCTTATTTAGTCCCACTTCGAATGTCCCGTTGCATAACAAATAAGACGGGAGGGTATACCTTTTGCCATCTCAGCGATTGGCACCCAGGAATCAAGAGATTCGCGATTAGTGAAATTTGTGTAACGTACACAACCACATCTTTAGGTGTCGATGCTTGAAAGCGATAACCCTTAGTGTTAATCGGCTTTTGTGTATTAACAGTCAGCAGTATTGTTCAGTCTTGAGTAGTCCTTGAGTAGTAGGAGATTCGATATGACTCTCACTAATTCTTGGGAATTCGCGATACATGCGGGGTATACGCGATACATACGGGGTATACCCCCGCCCCCCCCCCCGCCCCCACTCCAACCATCCCCCCATATAAGAGACAGATACAGCAAAAAGTGTTTTCACATCCTCGTTTTAGTTTATTTTTTGTTTTCTCGTGAATTTCTATGTGTTTCATTAAATACTGTCTATTTTGGTACCCAGTGGCATCTAATTAAGTTCTGGATTCCATAATTAATGATACTTATAATCCTGATCCGGCCAAATGACAACACAACCGACCGCACGGCCGACGGTGAGAAACATCGTTGATTTCGCATGGATATAACGGCATTCTTCCCCCCAAAATACGACATCGGGATAACGTCATTGAGTTAAATCTGCTTGCTGGGGAAACTTATGGCGCGCTCTGAGAACCGCCCACCGAACTTGAAGAAACTTCCCTGTTTTCAACTAGATCTATTTCTCAAAGTGGAGCGATGTTCTGGACATACGAAAATATTATTTTGTCTGGACCCTATGCAATAATAGAAAAACGATTGTTTTGGAAAATGACATTGGCAGGAACTACCAGAACAGTCACATTTTCCGAAGACGTCAAGCTGTGGCAGAGCAGGTCAGCCGTAGTCAACCGTATAGCCTATACACAGGCTATAGGGCCTAGCCATGAATCCATGGCTATGGTTGAAGAATCTAATCTTAGCCATGTGGCATTCTATAGTGAGAAATCAATTTCACATGACAAATTGAATTGTTTAAGTATAGCTTTCATTTGTAGTTTCAAAAAGTTAGAAGTACTTTCCTATAGTACATAATCACTCATGCATGAACTCTTCCAAAGTTGTTAAAGTCTTTAAAAGGAGCAATAATTGCCTACTGGCATGTACAAAGATGGACAACAATTAACATGCCATCATTTTTGATTACAGGAGGTTGATCAATGCACAGTTTACTGATGACTTCCTGTGTAGGGATCTTGGCGCAAGTGCCCCCAGGCAAGCCTGCTTCTCTAGGGGCACAACGGTAACAATGTTAAAATCCTTCGACGTTAGTAGGGAATCGACTGTAGCTTTTATTATAATGCGGGCGCGTACAATAATAGTGCTTACGTATTCTATATACCTTGTTCTATCATCTGAGATCAAAAAAGTGTGTCGACACTAGGTTGTTTTGATTATATTTTCGCGAAGAAATGTTGGAGCACATAACTGTTCCCGACCAGCCATCCGCCATATTTGTTTTTGGCGGATGTCGGTACCTGTGAATGCGAGTTGGTTCCTCCTCTCCGTTAGCATATGACTCTCCGCTAGAGGGCCTTGTCAGTCGCTCACTTTGAACTTAAGGACAACAGCAGCGCCCTCTTTCACAGGTCATTGACTGTTACAAAGTTTGGGACCCAGGCTACATATGGTTCAAATGGTGGCGGGATTCGCCAGGTGGCGCTGCATACACATGGCGGTTGGTAGGGAAAAGTCGCATGCTCCAACATTTGTTCGCGAAAATATGACTGGAACAATCTAGTGTTGACACACTTTCTTGATGTCAGAAGATAAAACAAGGTATATAGAATACGTGAGCACTATTATTGTACGCGCCCGCATTATAATAAAAGCTACAGTCGATTCCCTACTAACGTCGAAGAATTTTAACATTGTTACCGTTGTGCCCCTAGAGAAGCGGGCTTGCCTGGGGGCACTTGCGCCAAGTAGGGATCCAGTGATTGGGTCAGTGAAAGCACAGGCGCCTCAATCATGGAGGGGGGGGGGTGGGGGGCAGCTACACCCATATGTCATATAAAGAGATCTCTATTTATATGACATATGGGTGTAGTCCCCCTTCCCCCTCCAGCCCCACCCACCCACGATTGAGGTGCCTCTGGTGACAGACAGGAGTATTTATGCCTTTCAAGACAGTTTACTTATGTGATTAGTCATTAGTTATCAGGAAGTAATTGAAAAGAGATAAGATTGTTTCTGTTATAATGCTTTTCTCATAGCAATCGGAGAATGAGAGTTACACTTGGTCAAAGTCAAACCACCCTGAAATGGGGTTGTTCCAGACCTAAATTTTACTGTAGAAGGCCTCTAGGCTGTGTCTCACACACGGCCAATGGTTCTGGGGATCATTTCACTAAGAGTTGCGAGCTCTTAACCTCTTAATCGCTCTGAACCCTATCTTCTACATGCTAATTTAATGACAGATCGTGATTTTACGAGCCACTGAATTGAGAGTTATACTGTGATTATTGGGGTGCAGCCATCTTTGTGCAATTTATTTTCCCCCAATATTATTCAAAATCATGTTTGCCATATATTTATGATAAATTCAACATATTTGATGTCTCTCCGGGCCGGCAATCCAATTTTTTAATTTTACGAGCAAAAGTTGCGAGATCTTAGTGAAATGATCCCCAGGGCTATCAACACTCACAGTAAATTAGAGAAGAGGGGAGAGAGGTATGGGGCCCCTCAGCATATATTTTTTTTACATGCTGTAGGGCCCCTTACCCCCCCCCCCCCCACATTGATTTACTGTGCCTGTGTCAACACTGGTCAAATTAACTCTGTGTTCACAGAAGTCATAGCCTTGGCTGAGGATAACAAATTACATGTTTAGCGTCTTCTGGAATGCAGAAGAAGATTGGTGACATTGTGCTACTGTTCATCAATATAATATCGAAGAACATGGACTATAGAGAGAGCGTGAGTTAGTTTATACACGAGGGCATGCATCAGACATGGTGACCAAGTGAGACAGTTTATAGGACACTCATCAGACACGGCGACAACGTGAGACAGTTTATACATGAGAACGCACATCAGACACGGCGACAACGTGAGACAGTTTATACATTAGGACACACATCAGACACGGCGACAACGTGAGACAGTTTATACATTAGAACGCACATCAGACACGGCGACAACGTGAGACAGTTTATACATTAGGACGCACATCAGACACGGCGACAACGCGAGACAGTTTATACATTAGGACACACATCAGTCACGGCGACAACGTGAGACAGTTTATACATTAGAACGCACATCAGACACGGCGACAACGTGAGACAGTTTATACATTAGGACACACATCAGACACGGTGACAACGTGAGACAGTTTATACATTAGGACGCACATCAGACACGGCGACAACGTGAGACCGTTTATATATCAGGACACACATCAGACACGGCGACAACGTGAGACAGTTTATACATTAGAACGCACATCAAACACGACGACAACGTGAGACAGTTTATACATGAGGACACACATCAGACACGGCGACAACGTGAGACAGTTTATACATTAGGACGCACATCAGACACGGCGACAACGTGAGACAGTTTATACATTAGGACACGCATCAGACACGGCGACAACGTGAGACAGTTTATACATTAGGACACACATCAGACACGGCGACAACGTGAGACAGTTTATACATCAGGACACACATCAGACACGGCGACAACGTGAGACAGTTTATACATTAGGACACACATCAGACACGGCGACAACGTGAGACAGTTTATACATCAGAACACTCATCAGACACGGCGACAACGTGAGGCAGTTATACATTTGGACGCACATCAGACACGGCGACAACGTGAGACAGTTTATACATTAGGACGCACATCAGACACGGCGACAACGTGAGACAGTTTATACATTAGGACACATCAGACACGGCGACAACGTGAGACAGTTTATACATTAGGACGCACATCAGACACGGCGACAACGTGAGACAGTTTATACATTAGGACGAACATCAGACACGGCGACAACGTGAGACAGTTTATACATTTGGACGCACATCAGACACGGCGACAACGTGAGACAGTTTATACATTAGAACGCACATCAGACACGGCGACAACGTGAGACAGTTTATACATGAGGACACACATCAGACACGGCGACAACGTGAGACAGTTTATACATTAGGACGCACATCAGACACGGCGACAACGTGAGACAGTTTATACATTAGGACACGCATCAGACACGGCGACAACGTCAGACAGTTTATACATTAGGACACACATCAGACACGGCGACAACGTGAGACAGTTTATACATCAGGACACACATCAGACACGGCGACAACGTGACAGTTTATACATTAGGACGCACATCAGACACGGCGACAACGTGAGACAGTTTATACATCAGAACACTCATCAGACACGGCGACAACGTGAGACAGTTATACATTAGGACGAACATCAGACACGGCGACAACGTGAGACAGTTTATACATTAGGACGCACATCAGACACGGCGACAACGTGAGACCGTTTATATATCAGGACACACATCAGACACGGCGACAACGTGAGACAGTTTATACATTAGAACGCACATCAGACACGGCGACAACGTGAGACAGTTTATACATGAGGACACACATCAGACACGGCGACAACGTGAGACAGTTTATACATTAGGACGCAAATCAGACACGGCGACAACGTGAGACAATTTATACATTAGGACACGCATCAGACACGGCGACAACGTGAGACAGTTTATACATTAGGACACACATCAGACACGGCGACAACGTGAGACAGTTTATACATCAGGACACACATCAGACACGGCGACAACGTGAGACAGTTTATACATTACGAGGCACATCAGACACGGTGACAACGTGAGACAGTTTATACATCGGAACACTCATCAGACACGGCGACAACGTGAGGCAGTTATACATTAGGACGCATATCAGACACGGCGACAACGTGAGACAGTTTATACATTAGGGCGCACATCAGACACGGCGACAACGTGAGACAGTTTATACATTAGGACACACATCAGACACGGCGACAACGTGAGACAGTTTATACATTAGGACACACATCAGACACGGCGACAACGTGAGACAGTTTATACATTAGGACGCACATCAGACACGGCGACAACGTGAGACAGTTTATACATTAGGACGCACATCAGACACGGCGACAACGTGAGACAGTTTATACATTTGGACGCACATCAGACACGGCGACAACGTGAGACAGTTTATACATTAGAACGCACATCAGACACGGCGACAACGTGAGACAGTTTATACATGAGGACACACATCAGACACGGCGACAACGTGAGACAGTTTATACATTAGGACGCACATCAGACACGGCGACAACGTGAGACAGTTTATACATTAGGACACGCATCAGACACGGCGACAACGTCAGACAGTTTATACATTAGGACACACATCAGACACGGCGACAACGTGAGACAGTTTATACATCAGGACACACATCAGACACGGCGACAACGTGACAGTTTATACATTAGGACGCACATCAGACACGGCGACAACGTGAGACAGTTTATACATCAGAACACTCATCAGACACGGCGACAACGTGAGGCAGTTATACATTAGGACGATCATCAGACACGGCGACAACGTGAGACAGTTTATACATTAGGACGCACATCAGACACGGCGACAACGTGAGACAGTTTATACATTAGGACACACATCAGACACGGCGACAACGTGAGACAGTTTATACATTAGGACACACATCAGACACGGCGACAACGTGAGACAGTTTATACATTAGGACGCACATCAGACACGGCGACAACGTGAGACAGTTTATACATTAGGACACACATCAGACACGGCGACGTGAGACAGTTTATACATTAGGACACACATCAGACACGGCGACAACGTGAGACAGTTTATACATTAGGACGCACATCAGACACGGCGACAACGTGAGACAGTTTATACATTAGGACGCACATCAGACACGGCGACAACGTGAGACAGTTTATACATTAGGACACACATCAGACACGGCGACAACGTGAGACAGTTTATACATTAGGACACACATCAGACACGGCGACAACGTGAGACAGTTTATATGTGGCCAAGTACAGTTAGAAACTGAACTAAAACCACAACCGGTGTGATTTCCGTTGTTTATTAACTCGGTAGAAAACGGTGGCCCGGTAATCTAAGTAAGTATGGATCCTGTGGTGATCCACCGTAAGGCGTCCCTTTACTCTCCCGCTGATCCAGAAACCGCAGTCAAACTGACGCTACAGTTCAAACCGCGCGGTTTTGTCTGGATCGCTAGGGATTGTGGGTAACGGGACTACTTAAGTCGGCGGACCACCAGAGAGGCGGACCACTGCGCGAGCGTATTAGTACGCGGCAGATACCTGTCCGGAGCCGTCCGGAATCTTCCGACATACTCCGAACCTACCCGGTTACATATACATCAGGACACGTTTCGACGTTAGGCGAAAAGCCACCCTCCCCACATCTGCGATCATAACGTCTTCGAATTAGATGAACCGGACCGTTATGATATCTTGTGACTACGCTTACTAATATTCTCGTCTTACTCAATTCTTCCCTCTTATGCGGTTATCAGACTGCTATCGTTAGTGACAGTTGGAAGTCAAAATCGCCATATCTGATTAACAGATCTTAAGCGTGCATTTTTGTATGTAGAGTCTAGCTTAAACTAGGGGAGGCACTGTTAATTAAATATGGTGCGGAGGTCCCGCGGGTGCCCCTTAATGCCAGGGGGAGCAAACATTTGTGATACCCCTATACTATAGAGCGGATATTTGAAAACCTGCGACCGGCCAGGGGGGTGAAGAGGGCTTTTATGATTTGCGTTTATGGAGCGGGTTTTCCGCGAAAAAATACCCCGGGGGGGTGGTACTTAATACATTGCTGTGGGAAGGGGGGGGGGGGTCCGCGGTAAAGCACCCCCCTCCCCTTTTCACCGCCCAAATCTGCTCGGTCGGGGCGTTTTATGGGCAAAATCCGCTAGGAAGCGGTACGTTTTCGCGGCAACCCGCTCTATGAACGCACATTTTCAAAGCCCCCCCGCCCCCCCTGGTCGCAAGTCTTTTCATCACGAATGTCCGCTCCCTCAGGCATTAAAAGGCATCCGCCGACCCCCCCGCCCCCCCCCACCAGATTCGTATAGCTGTGCCCCCTCTCCCCCCCAACGAAACCTTAAATGACTAGAAATTGTGGATTGTGTGCGAAATCTCGAGGTTAACGTATACATATGTGACCTAACACATAAAAAAAATGATGTCACCAGAGGCGTTTACATTTCGAAACTAACTTCTTGGAAGTATAATTTTCATAACGGATTAACCGAATATTATCAACTAGATCTAGAAACGTTACTTCTGTATATGCCGCGATTATTCGATCGTGTTGGTGTTCTAAGAACTCAAAAAAATAGTAGCTGATATCGACCTATGATTAACCCAGTGTAAAGGAGTAAACCGGATACAAATCCTGACGCACCAGGCTGGGCTCCTGTTTAGTCCGCTTTATGTCTACCATCACCCTCCGACCATTTCACCCCTGCCGCAGCCACTCTAGTGCACACCGAAAGGTCCTTTGGTTTCCTTCAGACAGCTATATAATATTAATATATGGAGTCAACCTGTTTGGGAAGCGCTGATATATGGTCGCTTGTGCTTTGCCAACTCCCAGCAGCAGGGGTGAGCTTTTACTATGTAAATATGTGATTCCAGATCTGTATGCTTTGGTTTGGGCTGTCAAACTTCGGTGTCTTAAGGTTATTAATTGAGGGGGTGGCTTTGGGTGACATCAAGGGGTGACATGAACGTTGCGAAATACTGACTGGTGGTGGGGCGGATCCAGGAATTTGGAAGGGATGGGGGGGTCCATTTAAATTTGCGACCCGGAGTGGGGTCCATTGAAACGTGCGACGGGTCCGGGGGAGGGGGGGGGGGGGGAGTCCACTGCGCCTCGGATAGCGTTCTTCCTCAAATGGGGGGTGTCCGGACCCTCTGGACCGCCCCCCCCCCACCTGGACCGCCCCCCCCCCCCTGGATCTCCTCTTGCATAATATAACGTCCGTAAAAGTCCCCCGTATAAGCAACCATTCGTAGACAGTTATAGATAGTTTGATCTGGTTTGTGTGGCTCTTTTATTGTCTGTCCATATTTAGGAACAAACCAGAAACGCGGGAAGATGCTTGAAGGCCGCCAAGAAGCTGCCATGGGCTTGCTCGATATCTTCAGCATGGCGCGCCATCTAGCGAATGATATCCGCTAAAATCGATCACCTAGATGCTATATGTTCCACAGAGAAATCAGTCAATAATTTGAGGCTAGGCATCAAACATTGTCGGCCGAACGCCGTATCTTGCTCCACAATCGATACTGCGGCGGTCCTCTGGTAATCTGGGCCTTGAGTGAAGAGCCGGGAGCTATGTTTATAAACACAAGCCACGTGGACATCTTGTAAATAAAGCGTGACGTAGTGCATCCCGAGAGCCAATCGCCGCGCGTCACTGCTGTGACGTCAGCCTTCAGCTGGCACTGACACGACAGAACGATGGGGTGAAATACGGACGTCATGCCTCGAAATTAACCTTCTTGTGAGGACCTGCGACTCAACAGAACTGATTGGAATAGACAAAGTGAACGTTCATACCCACTGGAACCTAATAATGTTAAACAGTCGCATTAAGCGGTCACGAAATCCGTGAAGAGATACCTTTTTTTCGATAATTTACCCCCATGTGCGACTCAGACAAAGACTGAGAGCGCCAGCTGTTTCTGTGCGACTGCGACCTACACAGACCGAAACCCACTGTCAACAAGGGGACCTAATACCCCCCTTCGTGTCATTGTGCGTGCAATAACCCTATCACTGCTGGGAAAAGCTGACATCCTTCAACATGGGCTACTGGTTGCAGCTACGTCTCATACTGTGGAAGAATTTTACAGTTAAAAGAAGAACCCCAGTGAGTTTTTATTGACATGTTGGCAGTGTGTACATAAAGGCCTGATGCATGATAAAAGACGGGACACATTTTTTTTGTTTTTTGTTCTTGTTTCACCAAAGACTTGAAACAATTATTTAAACAGAACCCATTAAACAGATTAAAATATGGTTTAGTGTAATTAGATTGCAGATTGATATCTTATAAGTTTAATTAATTATTTTTTTATAAATTAATTTTTATTAAATTCAATTCTTTCAAATTTAAATCAAAGATATTTCTAATTCCAGTATGGGTTGGTTTATAGTTTATAGATTCCTGAAAGTTAGTATACTTAGAGTAGAAATGCTCTGAAGTAATGGAGGATATATGTATTATGTGAAGCTCTTTTCCTGTTGATTTAGTGCAGTATATATCTACTATTGAGTTTATTGCAGAAAACTAATTATCTATGTTTCCATAATAAATTAAACCTAAATGTTGGAGCTGCTCATACAGCGACTTTTCCCCTGACTATATGATGTTTGAAATATACATTGTGGACGTATTAAACTGATTGTGAATAGGGCTGAGGGTAAATCACCGATTTAGTTCCGATTTGCCGATCCCCTTCCGATCCAAAGTTTACGGTGGGGTGATACTAAAAAGAACTGGTTTATATGGATAGAGTACATGTTAATTGCTATTATACTCTGTTTTCAGGACGATATGGTGTATCCAAAGTAAATATTATAGCAATTTTTGTGCCATGACACTGCTCAAACAGGTTACGCGCGCGGTGAGATTTGAGCAGTGTCATGGCAGCCGGATCAGCACAAAAATGTCTGGCTGGTTGTAAAAAGGCTCTAATATTCATTTTGGATGCACAATATCATCCTGAAAACGGAGTCTGATAGCAATTAACATGCACTCTATCCATATAAACCACTCTTTTTAACATTGCCCCACTGTAAACTGTAGATCGGAAGAGGATCGGAAGAACATCAGGCATTTAACATGACCCTTGTGAATATCAGTTCTATGCGAAGTTGATGATGGCTTCCAGTCAACAATAATTGCTGTATGAGTAACTTTAAAATTAATATCCAGATAATATAAATTAGCCAATTCAGTAAGCTAGTTTTATACAGTTTTAAAATTACAATCAACATTTGTTCCAGCTGTGTTGTTGTTATTGTAAAGAATATATATATTAAAACTGATAATTTTCACTGCAGCTTTTAATATATGCCAAAAGCCTAGGCTTTTCAAATGGCTAGTGGCAATTAAGAGTTTCAATGGTTATATCTACGTTCATAGATGTGTTTAATATGGTGAAAGGATGGTTACCCACAATTTAAGTATTTAAACTTTCGTAACTTTTCATTGCCATTGAAAGGATGGCATTATTGTTGTGTGTTGGCTAGTACTCAGGATGGGCCTGATGGGAGAAATTATTGATTACTTGACTCGCAACAAATAAAATCAATTTAGCCATTGATTTCCATTGTGAAGCTATGACAAACAGTCTGACTGATCAGGTAACCATCAAGTTATTATAAAACATATTTTGTTGGTCTGTTTATTGCACTGATGCCACTTTCATGGAATGGTCTGTATCCAAAGATCATTTGTAGTCGAAAAGAACATGCCACTGTAAATAAATTTATTGCTCTTTCATTGCAAGGAAATGCCAATTAAATGTCTGTAGAGATTAGAGTCAACGCTTGCACAATTATGGCCCTATCTGTAACACCAAGCCATCCATCCATCCATTCAATTAATCCTTTATACAGGCATGTAAATATGTCCCCATGGTATGTGATGAGTCATGGGTGTAAATGTGTGTTGGGCTTTTTCCTCCACAGCTGGTGTTACTGTTCGAGGTCAGCATTCCTCTGGTACTCTTTGTCATCCTTCTTATCATCCGACACAAGGAGCCAGCAGCCCCGCGAGATGCCAGTAAGTCAATCAGACATGTTGCTCAGTTACACCATATTCTTGGCAGGTTGCTCATGAATCATGCATGTGTTTGTGCGTAATTACATCCACTTGTCAATGAGATACACTGGACAAATGGATACTGTGATGCAGATAAAGAATGAGCTCCTTATATGGCTACAAGTGGTGATAATAGTGTGATAATCTTTTGCTGCACCGCTATTCTGCTATTGTCGAGCTAGGCAAGCCCACTTAAGCGCCCTGTGTATGGTTCAAATCCATGCACCTGTGGCAATGTCCATGTGTGTGCAAGATAGGGATCCTTTCGTCGCAAGGAGTATGCGGTTAGTTACTCCTGGGGACAGGACAGGACGCTGCCTTGACCCTACCCATTGTAGCCATATGAGTTACATAGGTTTAAAGCTTCCTACCAAGACTAAAAACCGAGTGCTTGGCGTCCAAGATGTTGAGGGGGCCCCCCGATAGCTCAGTGGGTTAGAGCGTTCGCCTTGAGTACTCTAGCCACCTGAGAGCCTAACGGCACGTGGGTCGGTGGTTCTCACCCCGCTGTGGTCATGTCTGTATGGTCGCGGGATAAAGATCCCATATCCTTTTTCGCAAAGAGTAGGGGGTTACCCACGGGGACATGGCTCCACTCTCCCTTCCTTCTTCCATTGACGCGATATGATGAAAAGTGGTTAAAGCGTCCTGAATATACAACCAACCAACCAACCAAGATGTTGATAAATCATGCTCGTTCGGCATACCCCCAAAAGCCTCACTGTGTGTTCTGTGTATTCGTGTCACCTCTCTGTAACGTCTTCAGCTTTAACTTTTGTAACGCATGGATACGAATACTGCAACTACTTTTTGCGGATTAACTGAGCCGGGGTACCGTGCCCCGGTCTGTGTTAGTGTGTCGGCCCGCTTTCCTATGTGTTTCCGTCCCCGTTGCCGGGGTTGTTTTTATTCATTCCATTCCGTAGCGTGATGGAATCACGACATGTAGAATAAGAAAACAACCAGAGCGCTAGCAAATGTCATGAATTGTTAAATGTTCTCGGGTGGTATTGCGATAGAGGCCGGTCCGATCGTTAAGCCATAAAGACGTTTTTTAGACCCCCCCGACCCTCCTCTCTCTCCCCCCCCCCCTCCCTCCCCGTCATCCCGAGACTAATACGCCAATATCGCGTCCTGATCGACAAGGGTGCTTGAGACGCGTCATGTAAGCCAAGTCATTAAGAACAGGAACCAGGCTTATATTCCATGATAGTTTCTTTTTGTGTTGGGTGAGGGGGGGGGGGGGGGAGGGTAGTAATGCTGACGTCGTTGGATGCGGCGCTGCATATTTGATATGGCACAGCACCCACACAATATATGATGTCTGGGCAAAACTGGAATTAGTGGAGGTCACGATTGGCAGGCTAAGCTGCAAATCAACGGGTCATCCGTGGGTTTTCGCGCCTTGGCACCTACAGCTGGGGTATGGGTCAGGAAACTCCATTATCGACACCCTGGGAGGTTTTTTTCTGGGCCCAGCATAAAAGTGGCCCCAACACCCAATTATTTCATTTGGCGATTATCTAACGGTTAACGGGCGCGGGTTACGATCATAACTATCTACTCATCCCAACAACCTATGTGCCTGGCCGCGCTGTGCTCACGTGAAGGAACATTAGGTTGTTGAAAGCACCCCGGGGTGGAGAAATATGTGAAAAGAGATGGTGTTTTAGGCCGCTATTGTGTACACAAGGGCTAAATTGGGCCAATGAACTATAAGCGACCCTGTTTGGGGGTTATACAGTAAACAGATACCAGCCCAGGGTTTATATGCAGGGCGCCGGTCAAGCGGAGCGTGCCGCGCGTCGACCGGTTTCGATCGTGGCTAGTTGACCCGGCCAACCGTCATGTACATACAGCACAATTACTGTACTCTACAATTCACTGCCCGCTGGGTTGTGGCAGACATGTTTCAACGTGATAGCACTGTCTCAATGGTATATGTACAATATAGATAACAGCTTATAAATGGGAACTTATTTATTGTGTTTCTAATTTCGGCCTTAAACCAATTCATATCATTTCCCCCCACTGTTATAACGAATATATGGCTTGGTCCACTTGCTTGGTGCTGTGTTGCGTGTTTGAAGAGCTCGTTTGAAGGGAAATTTGCTCGGCCAACTGCCAGGCCCCGGGGCAAACGGCTATCAAGGACACTACCAAGGGGGGGGGGGTACCTTTTCCGGTCTCTACGATTGACATCAAGGAATTCTTGGAGATGCGCGATCAGCTGTTGGCAATTTTGGGGGATCGTTATCCGTACAATTCCTGGTTCAACGCGAAGACCCTTTGCCTATTTACCGCGATCCGCTATAGCAGTCTGTGAATTCCTCGATATTCGTGATATCACTATTTTTTTCTTCGTGCCCAGCTTTAGCATGTCCTAATCTTGAAGATTCGATATTGCTCTCCCTAATTCTTGGGGATTCGCGATTCAGGGGGCGTACCCCCCCCCCCCCCCCCCCCGCCGACCAAGGACCAAATATTTGTTCATACTTCTACCCACGTTGCATCTTCGACATCGACATGGAGTGATCCAGCACGGCATACTACCAGTCTGCTGGCCTCATCTCATGGAGACAACCTGTCGTGCATAATGTAGTGGCATATCACGATTTGATCACGGAACATGTTCGCCCGGGAGAAGAGGGTTAGAGGCTCGAGATAAATTCGAGGTGTTAGATGTACGTCCATATTGACGCCTTGCCCAGTGAGAACGACCGGCTCTGTATGTGTTAAATGTCTGAAAGACCGTTGTCTATAAGACAACCACCCGTGTATTGCGTCGTAAATGTAACGATCTAGCCCAGACGAGTGTGAGGGGGATTTGGCATTTACAATTCCACATCATAATGCCCAAGCGATGATAATCGGTTGTATTGATTTCCCGTCGTTGTGGAATGCCGAGAAGAGTTGAGTGATGGTTACGTTCACCGACCGGTACATGGTATCGTCGTTATGGAAACGTCGATATCGTTTGTGGCAGTCAGAGGGCTGACGACGGTCGTATCCCTGACGACCGTCGTAACCATGACGACCGTCGTAGCCCTGACGACCGTCGTACCCCTGCCGACCGTCGTAGCCCTGACGACCGTCGTACCCCTGCCGACCGTCGTAGCCCTGACGACCGTCGTACCCCTGCCGACCGTCGTAGCCCTGACGACCGTCGTACCCCTGACGACCGTCGTACCCCTGACGACCGTCGTACCCCTGACGACCGTCGTACCCCTGACAACCGTCGTACCCCGCCAATTAATGTTGTCCAGCTGCTGAACACTTGGACAACATATAGAGGGGGCATTCCTTGCTTGGGTGGATAATTGACTCGGCCACCTTCACCCCACCCCGCCAACCAACACCCCACCCCGCCAACCAACACCCCACCCCACCCTACCCCCATTCCCGTCCACGTGGTATACATGTTAGGCGTCCGGCCAGCACGTGGCGGCAACTGCCGCTTCGCCGGTCCCGGGCCGGTTCCCCGTCCGTTCCCACCGCGACCGGCGGTACAGCCCCGTGGGTACAGCCCAGTTAGCTGGTTAGCAGCCCAGTTAACACCCTTTGCTACGTTCATTAGTCATCGCCAGAAACGTTATCAACCCACCCCCTTAAGTGGCTGCATATACACCTGAAGCAGGGACGTGTGCAGGAATTCCACAAAGGGTAGGCAAAAAAATGGAGGGGGAGGGGGGGGGGGGAGCAAAATGACTAAAAATGCGTGTAAAAGCCCGAGACGTAGGTGACCGGGGTGGCCAGAATTTAAAAGGGGAAAGGGTCGGGGGGGTGGGGGGTAAGGTATAACGTAGGGTCTGAAAGGGAAGGGGGGCACGTGCCCCCTGTGCCCCCACCCCTGGCCAAGCGGCACATAACTTGAAAATGATGGGCGCACAGATATACCCTAGGTTCTGAAAGGGGGGCATGTGCCCCCTGTCCACCCTCCCCGCCCAGGACACGCCCGTATAAACTTGTAACAAATGTGGTTTTAAATGAAGGCACACGCCTGGAGGCTCACTTAGTTGTATACTGACCACGCCCGGACACCACGATGTACTTCCCCAGTCTGGTTACAATTTAGCGTTTCGTTCTAGCTAGTTAACTTTGTTAAACAGCGGCGGTACCTCAGTTGGAAGTACCTCACGTCCCGCTGACAGTTTTCACTAGTGCATGTTTTGCATGTGGCGGCGTAAGTGTCACGTGTGGCGGCGTAAGTGTCACGTGTGGCGGCGTAAGTGTCACGTGTGGCGGCGTAAGTGTCACGTGTGGCTGCTGTCATTCCTGTCATGTGGCTGCTGTCAGCCCTGTCATGTGGCTGCTGTCATTCATGTCACGTGGCTGCTGTCAGCCCTGTCGTATGGCTGCTGCCAGCCCTGCCATGTCATGTGGCTGCTGTCAGCCCTGTCATGTGGCTGCTGTCAGCCCTGTCATGTGGCTGCTGTCAGCCCTGTCATGTGGCTGTTGTCAGCCGTCATGTGGCTGCTGTCAGCCCTGTTATGTGGCTGTTGTCAACCCTGTCATGTGGCTGCTTTCAGCCCTGTCGTGTGGCTGCTGTCAGCCCTGTCGTGTAGCTGCTGTCAGCCCTGTCATGTGGCTGCTGTCAGCCCTACCCTGTCATGTGGCTGCTGTCAGCTCTGTCAGGTCGGTGGGTGCGCGCAGTAGGCCTCTATTAGCAGAGTCATAAATTACTACTAGACTTTCCTGTGTGAGGGTGATGTCATCAGTTCAAAGTTTCAAAGTCTCAAACCTGTTATCGTCACCACCAAACATACGATGACGTAACCTTGCGTATGTTATAGTTTTAGCACCCCTCTCCCTCCCCCCTACCCCCTCTTCTACACCCCCACCCCCTCTCGATCCTACGCCCCCTAATCTCCCCCTCGTCCCCTGTACACGACACGACGAGGGCGGTAGACAGGGAAATCTGACATAAAAGATATTAGTACACCAAGCTTGGTGCAAAGATAGTACTACACCAATCTTGGTGTACTACTATCTTTGCTGACATGGCAAGCGAGCCACCTGCCGGTTTAGTTAGAAACCAGAAGCCAGAATCTTCACGCTTGCCATTGCGAATAATAGTATGTCCCACGTCCCTCTTGTATTTTCAAACGAAATCTATTCAATAAATTGGTTGTGCCACTGTCTGCCACCGGCCTATCATCTCTCGATTGCTTTAATATAGAAGACAAGAATTCCAGAATTACCTGTCCCGGACTGACAGATTGCGACAGGGTTTTGCCCGAAGTCACGCATCGGTCCTATTTCGTACCTGAATATACGGGCATCGTGGGATTGGGGTTCAAGCGTCGACCAATCAGGAACAGACATACCTGGCCACGTGATCACCCGGCTAACTCGTTCGTCAGATGTTACCAAGCTTTGAGAGCTGGTTTTACTGTAACTACCTGATACCTGTCACTACCTGATACCTGTCATTCTTCTTTCTACCTGGTAAAAGTCCCTTCAGAACGGACAGAATTTATATTCTCCCGCCCGCAACGCCCCACCCCCATCCCAGGGGGGCACTACATTTAGTTAGGTATATACATATGTGCTGCCCAAATGACCCCTTTTTTCTCTCAATCCTCGGAGCATAAATCTATAATTTCTCTCGATGTGCCCAAGTGTTCAAATAATTTTTTTTGACTATATATTCCAGTTGATATCGAAATTGACATGACTCTCAGAGTCTAATTTGGATGCCTTTTTTAAGAAAAAATTATCTTATCTAGTGTTCAATGGGCCATAAAGATCAATAGTTATTAGTTATTATAAAATGGTTTAAAGCGTAATATATACTGACAGCTTAATGTTGAAGCTTCTTGCGTTTTCTGCTCAGAAAGTTGTCTCGAAAGCTGTCAGCGCTTCTCACGTGACATGACTCACTGTCACAAGTAAACGCTTCTACCGGTTTTCAAAAAAGGCGATACGAACCATACCAGCGACCGAATCAGATGACCCGTCGAGCTTACTAACAAGTCTCCAGCCCGTCGGGTTTAAGATGTCACCGTGGCAAAGTGTGCACAACCGCGCATCACCCCCCCCCCCATCTCCCCCGGTCGCAAGTTTGAGCTGCGTCTGCCCCTCCCCTCCCCCCCTCCCCCAACAACCCCCTACTTTGATTTTGCTTCCGACGGTGCTAGCAAGGGTTGTCATGGAGATCACTCTGAAGAACTCACTCATGCCGAAGCAGTCTTATGTGGGGGATAATTTTCTATTCGGGATGACGCATTCGAGATAATCTATTTCACACCTACAGGTTGATCTGAACCCACGGGTTAGCCGGGTCGATGGAGTCCATATTGGGCTCTAAATCTATCATCGATTTTTCAATTAATAGTCACGTCAACCTTTTTCTCTTGGCAAGATTTCGTTTTTTTTCTAGTCCCATTGACTGTGTCACACATGTGTTTCTCAGTCTTTATATATGTCCTTGTTGGTTAGCTATATCAGTCGGGTACGGACCGCTGCAAGGTTTATTCCTGTCAATCTGATTGCCTTGTTATATCTCTCGTTTAATGTGCCCTGTTTTTCATATGTTGTGCTTGACTGATGGTTTTTTATAAACATGGTGGACAGTGCTGACTGTGACACCGTCCTGGCCGGTCGCCCAACGTTGCCCGTCAGTCAATGGCAGACCCAGTGAGAAGCCGTGACCGACAGGTTGGGACTGTCTGCGTGGCAATCCGCTAGATGTGTGGCTGCGAGGCAGTCTGGCGCAATCACCATCACTGTGGGTGTGGGTGGCACGGGGTGGGCAAGGAAAGGATGCGCTTTGGAGGCTGCTGGCGGACTGGCTGGCGGGCTGGCCCGCCACTCTCCCGCTAGAGGCCGCTGCATGCATGTGTCAGTCAGCGGTCTGTCTGTCCTTGCCGCTGATGGGAGAGTGGGATAGTGGTCGTCAGCGGTTCGTGTGCTTTGAGGGCCTGGGAGTACAGGGTTAGATAGTGACTGGGAGGTGTGCGTGAGCACTGTCCGATGGGGGTGGGGGGAGCAGACAGTCGGAGAGAGAGAGAGAGGGAGGGAGGCGTATGGACATACGAGGGGGCCAGTTGCACGTGGCAAGAAGCGTGGGGAGAGGGAGATGAGAGAGGTTAAGGCTTGGGTTTGAAGATTTCATTGGTGACGTTCCAACACACCATGGGCTGCCTGGTACACTTAGTGAGCTGACACTGGACATAGCACTGCCTGGTACACTTAGTGAGCTGACACTAGACATAACACTGCCTGGTCCACTTAGTGAGCTGACACTGGACATAACACTGCCTGATACATTTATTGAACTGACCATGCATGGACACTACACTGCCTGGTACACTTAGTGAGCTGACACTGGACATAACACTGCCTGGTACACTTAGTGAGCTGACACTGGACATAACACTGCCTGGTACATTTATTGAACTGACACTGGACATAACACTGCCTGGTACATTTATTGAACTGACACTGGACATAACACTGCCTTGTACATTTATTGAACTGACACTGGACATAACACTGCCTGGTACATTTATTGAACTGACACTGGACATAACACTGCCTGGTACATTTATTGAACTGACCATGCATGGACACTACACTGCCTGGTACACTTAGTGAACTGACACTGGACATAACACTGCCTGGTACATTTATTGAACTGACACTGGACATAACACTGCCTGGTACATTTATTGAACTGACACTGGACATAACACTGCCTGGTACATTTATTGAACTGACACTGGACATAACACTGCCTGGTACATTTATTGAACTGACACTGGACATAACACTGCCTGGTACATTTATTGAACTGACACTGGACATAACACTGCCTGGTACATTTATTGAACTGACCATGCATGGACACTACACTGCCTGGTACACTTAGTGAACTGACACTGGACATAACACTGCCTGGTACATTTATTGAACTGACACTGGACATAACACTGCCTGGCACATTTATTGAACTGACACTGGACATAACACTGCCTGGTACATTTATTGAACTGACACTGGACATAACACTGCCTGGTACATTTATTGAACTGACACTGGACATAACACTGCCTGGTACATTTATTGAACTGACACTGGACATAACACTGCCTGGTACATTTATTGAACTGACCATGCATGGACACTACACTGCCTGGTACACTTAGTGAACTGACCATAGACTACACTGCCTGGTACACTTAGTGAACTGACCATAGACTACACTGCCTGGTACACTTATTGAACTGACCATGGACACTACACTGCCTGGTACATTTATTGAACTAACCATGACCAATACACTGCCTGGTACACTTATTGAACTGACCATGGACACTACACTGCCTGGTACATTTATTGAACTAACCATGACCAATACACTGTCTGGTACACTTATTGAACTGACCATGGACTCTACACTGCCTGGTACACTTATTGAACTGACCATAGACTACACTGCCTGGTACACTTATTGAACTGACCATGGACACTACACTGCCTGGTACATTTATTGAACTAACCATGACCAATACACTGCCTGGTACACTTATTGAACTGACCATAGACTACACTGCGTGGTACACTTAGTGAAGTGACCATGACCAATACACTGCCTGGTACACTTATTGAACTGACCATGGGCACTACACTGTCTGGTACACTTAGTGAACTGACCATGGACTCTACACTGCCTGGTACACTTATTGAACTGACCATGGGCACTACACTGTCTGGTACACTTAGTGAACTGACCATGGACTCTACACTGCCTGGTACACTTATTGAACTGACCATGGACACTACACCGCCTGGCGCTGTACTGAGAGCGCTTTATGGACTTAAGAGTCGATGTAGTTATTGTCCAAGCACCCCCCTACCCCCAATCTCTCCCCTACTCTTTTTGGGTGCAACGGCACGTGGATCGATGTGGCCATTTCTGTGTGGTCGCAGGATAAAGATCCCATGTCCTTCTTCGCAAAGAGTAGGGGGTTACCCCCGGTACTTAGTTCCACTCTCCCTTCCTTCTCCCATTGACGCGATATGACCAAAAGTGGTTAAAGCGTCCTTGAATATACAACCAACCTTTTGGGTGCGTTGGTTCCAAATACAATAGTCGGGGACCTGCTGGAACGGGACTAATGAGGGAGGGTGGTGGCTGAAGGAGGGGGGGGGGCGGTTACCGAGATGACCCAATTGATTATCGCGCACATTGAGTTACCTTCACTGACTCACAAAGGGACACGGATGATCATGATATTTTCTGGGAAGCCCCTTGCACTTAACCTAATCAATCACCCAACCCAAGGCCATCGAGGGGCCTTCAACCTGCCTGCGAGACCAGGAGGAGCGGTTGTCAGGGCGAGACTGTCCACGGAACAGGTGGCCGTGAGATCCCCATGCCCAGTGGACACGGTAACTCAGTGGACTTAGAGTGCTCTGGCCACCTGATAGCCTAACGGCACGTGGATCAGCACGTGGATCGGCACTTCATACCTAATCACTAGGGTTGTACGAGTGGTTCATAGATAGGGAGGATTCAATCATACTTTAATTCCGGTTCGTCTACCTTCTTAGCACTACGTAGAAAATCGAGAGATCATTTTCCCGTCGAAAAACATAAATATTCTTTGAGCTGATTAAGAATATTAAAGAATATCACAGCAAATTAAAAACAACCCAGTGGGGCCATGACTGCTGCCGCCACCAGCGTGAGAGGTTATGATGAACATGGATCCCTAACACACAAGTTACGACAGTACTATAAAGACGTCCCAGGCCCGAAAGCCCGCATCAATTGTTGTGCAAATTCCGTCCGACGAGCGGATGGAATTTAGTTCCACTGCTACACATCGTTGTTGGTCGCTGTTCGACCAGGGATTCATGCTGTTTTCCACACATGGAGAAAATACCTCAATTCGGTTAAAGAGGGAGCTGGGAGGAGAGGGTGGGGGAATAGGTGGAATAGGTCCGAGGCCCGGGTACGTTGGTAAGTCTTGGTCCAGTTTAACCTTTGTGTCCAAACAAGCGGCCAAAACAACACCCAATACATTGTATTCAGTGAAAAATATTGATTGACTAAACCGAGTTGTAATGTGTAAGACGGGATCGCCTAACGATAAGGCCTGACGGGTGTACTCAGCCATATCGGTCGACCTCACCCTTACCTTATCGACCCGTCACAGGGGGCCCACAAGTCTATAGTGCCAACCTTGGCGCGGTGCGCGAGGGGACGTCTGTTCTCTAACCTGGCAAGAGCTAGCTAATCCTAATCTAAGCTAGAGCGACCGAGGTGACGTCCAACGCACTCCCCACCCATATCGACCTTGCGGAAATAGTGTGCTAGGTGGCAGTGGGACACACGTCCCAGCGCGTATCGCCGAGGTCAGGGCTCCACAAACACCCCTCACCTTAGGTGACCCGACCTCCTTGGCTGCTCAAGATTATCGGGGGTTGTCATTGGCTTGAAGGACACGTGAAGATCGTGTCGTGTGTACCAGGTGTGATACACGGGGATTGATGGCTTGCTTGCAATCTTATATTTCTGCCGATTAAGTCTAATGTGTCCCATGCACAAAGTGTCATATCTAAGCTATAGATCATATATATGTTATGTTATGGCAGCCAGGTTATATATAACGATAAAGGCGTTAAGTAGTCTTGTCTCAAGTTCGGTATCCCGCACAAGTCTTGTCAAGTACACGGGTCGGGCCCGCTGATGAGCTCTGTGCTTACAGTGCTTTGTTCTACCGCTCTTTGTTCTCCAGGCCACAGCCAGGCCTATCCTAATAACGAACACCCCCTTTGTTCTACAGGTCACAGCCAGGCCTACCCTAATAACGAACACCCCCTTAGTTCTACAGGTCACAGCCAGGCCTACCCTAATAACGAACACCCCATTTGTTCTACAGATCACAGCCAGGCCTACCCTAATAACGAACACCCCCTTAGTTCTACAGATCACAGCCAGGCCTACCCTAATAACGTACACCCCCTTTGTTATACAGGTCACAGCCAGGCCTACCCTTATAACGAACACCCCCTTTGTTCTACAGGTCACAGCCAGGCCTACCCTTATAACGAACTCCCCCTTTGTTCTACAGGTCACAGCCAAGCCTATCCTAATAACGAACACCCCCTTTGTTCTAAAGGCCACAGCCAGGCCTACCCTTATAACGAACACCCCCTTTGTTATACAGGTCACAGCCAGGCCTACCCTTATAACGAACACCCCCTTTGTTATACAGGTCACAGCCAGGCCTACCCTAATAACGAACACCCCCTTAGTTCTACAGGTCACAGCCAGGCCTACCCTAATAACGAACACCCCCTACCACCTTTGTTCCCCAGGCCACAGCCAGGCCTACCCTAATAACGAACACCCCTTTTGTTATACAGGTCACAGCCAGGCCTACCCTAATAACGAACACCCCCTTAGTTCTACAGGTCACAGCCAGGCCTACCCTAATAACGAACACCCCCTACCACCTTTGTTCCACAGGTCACAGCCAGGCCTACCCTAATAACGAACACCCCCTTAGTTCTACAGGCCACAGCCAGGCCTACCCTTATAACGAACACCCCCTTTGTTATACAGGTCACAGCCAGGCCTACCCTTATAACGAACACCCCCTTTGTTATACAGGTCACAGCCAGGCCTACCCTAATAACGAACACCCCCTTAGTTCTACAGGTCACAGCCAGGCCTACCCTAATAACGAACACCCCCTACCACCTTTGTTCCCCAGGCCACAGCCAGGCCTACCCTAATAACGAACACCCCTTTTGTTATACAGGTCACAGCCAGGCCTACCCTAATAACGAACACCCCCTTAGTTCTACAGGTCACAGCCAGGCCTACCCTAATAACGAACACCCCCTACCACCTTTGTTCCACAGGTCACAGCCAGGCCTACCCTAATAACGAACACCCCCTTAGTTCTACAGGTCACAGCCAGGCCTACCCTAATAACGAACACCCCCTACCCCCTTTGTTCTACAGGTCACAGCCAGGCCTACCTTAATAACGAACACCCCCTTTGTTATACAGGTCACAGCCAGGCCTACCCTAATAACGAACACCCCCTTAGTTCTACAGGTCACAGCCAGGCCTACCCTAATAACGAACACCCCCTTTGTTCTACAGGTCACAGCCAGGCCTACCCTAATAACGAACACCCCCTTTGTTATACAGGTCACAGCCAATCGTACCCGCTGCCATCGGCCGGTCTGGCGCCCATCATGCAGATGTTCTGCGATGGTGGGGAGTCGACTCCAGGGGAACCATTCAAAACCTACCCAAACTCGTCGTAAGTATTATTACTTTACAACCTAAATCATCGAAATTACATTTTTTGTGAATTTTGCTTTAGTGCAAATGAAATAGCTCCGACGCACGGAAGTTAAAGAAATAAAATAAAATACTTCCAATTTGTATTGTTATTCAGTTAATTATTTTATACGTTACAATAACATTGGTCCCCTTTTTTCAGAATACTCCAGTTTCTGGAGAGCTTCCAGAACATCTCGGAGCACAACAACTTCTTTGATCCTGGATTCCAGCCAGAAGATATGGCACATCTACCTGAGTTATACAGAACCATCATCGAAGATCCCATTGCGTTACGCGACACGTTTAGGAAGGCGCAAAGTAAGTTTACGTATATAGATATCCTCATGTATTGATATCTTGTATCAATTATTTATCGCTTTGCTGTTTTCTCTATTTTGTTTAAAGCAATTAACTAAGACCAAGTAACTAAGCGCAGAGATAGGAATCCCATTTACATGTGGGGATCAAGTAACTTTATAAAGATAAGTTCATTCCTATGCCTCACAATTTGCTATGAAAGGATTCCGAACGGCCAAGATTTATCTACTGCTATAATTGCCTTTGTTATGTCGCTAGAGTTAATTTTAACATTAATTTCATCAGGTTACAGATAAGAAGTCGAAAGGTATGCACAATCTAACTAGTAGTCCTAGATCCACCACTGCATATTATAATTATTATTATATCGTTATTCCTGATTCGATCCTGTCTGTTTTAGACATAAGCCTGGACAGCTTGTTTACAAGCAAGGATGAACTGCTGAGAACTCTTGTGGTCAACTTCTCCATACCCGCCCCGGACGTTCAAGCTCTGCTCAACTCTGACGTCAACTTCACCGAGGTACGACCACGTGGCGCCGGCCACTATGTAGTGGGCGATAATACCGTCGAGTAACCTTAAGATTACATTGAGGTACGACCACGTGGCGCGGGTCACTTTGTAGTGGGCGATAATACCGTTCGGGTAATCTTAAGATTACATTGAGGTACGACCACGTGGCGCGGGTCTCTTTGTAGGGAGCGATAATACCGTTCGGTTAATCTTAAGATTACATTGAGGTACGAACACGTGGCCGGGCCACTATATAGTGCGCGATAATACGATCGGGTAACCTTAAGATTACATTGAGGTATGACCACGTGACTCAGGCCACCGTGTAGGAGGCGATAATAAACCTTTTGCTGTTAACATATCTAAGACATACGGACCTCTATTTCTGTATGTTGTAGGTCGCTTGCCGTTAGCTTACCTAAGAAAACATATTTAACCTGTATTCCTGTACGTTGTAGGTGTACCGGTTGCTGTTCAGCGGGTCGTTAGCTTACGTAAGAAAACATATTTAACCTATATTCCTGTACGTTGTAGGTGTACCGGTTGCTGTTCAGCGGGGACGACGGCGGGGGATCAAACAACTCGCCCTTCACTCGCTTCAAGAGGGACTTACCCTCTCCGCTCTCATGGAAAGACACTTCAGCTAAATGGGGTCAGCTTCCTGACCTTGAAAGCCACATCCCTGACCTTGGGCTACCGCTAGGACACCTGGGCGGCCTGCCGACCAACCCGTTCTCTGGAGCCAGTATTTTGCCGCGGCTAAACCACGGATTGATCTTCAAGGTGCTCAAGGACAATCCGGCACTGTTGCTGGATCCAGAAGTGCGTGACGTCATGGGATCCCTGCTGGGGTTCTCCGGCAAGCGGCCCGAGGATCTGGATCCAGTAGAAGTGGCCGATGTACTGAAGGTAAATCAGATAGTCATAAACCGTTGGGAGATCGAACTTTTTCAAAAATGATTTCGCAAAGAGTAGAGGGTTACTTGCGGGGATCTCGCAACCAGGATCCGTGGAAAGTGGTGGGGTGGGGGGGGGCCCTCCGTAGTGTAGTCGTTAGCGCACTGTCAATAGGTCCTGGGTTCGAATCCTGGCTCGGGCAGGCATGTTCGGTGTCTCATCGTCTGGGAGTTTTCTTGACCTAGTTTAGCCCTTATGTGTACAAAAGCGACTTTGAACATCACGTCCTTTCATTTCATTCCTGCCTTGACCCTTTACATTGTCCCGATATGACCTAGAGATCAAACTTAAACCAACAAGTAAGAGTGAGTTAATTTTGGGAGCTATTTCGCCACGTTACATGTATGCTATATACTGATGAGCTACGAATGATAAGAGCATACCATAGACCATATACCGACACGAATACATGGTAAATGCGGCAGCGACTGCATGTGACTGATACTTACTTGGAATGTCTGTCTGGTTCAATATTATTTTAATGTGACATGTAAATTCCGTGTACAGGGTATATAGATATGCACTATCAGCTCCGTAATTGGTGGAGATACGGCTAAGGACAGTAGTCTTAAGCCGTTTGAGCCTGTGTAAGCCTGGAGTGTGCTGCGAGCCATTGTAAACCCCTTCGTTACAGAAACTGTTGCTGAATGGGGATGCCCTTCACCACATGGTGTGTGACGATCAGGACGAGTTAAACCGGCTGCTGATACCGCCGTCAGCAAGCGACAAGACACGCATTGTAAGTGGGAGACATGTTACACCCGCCCCCCCCCCCCCCCCACACACACACACCTGTGTACTCGGAGGTCCGCCTCTCTCCCAGAATGGTCCCGCCGTTACCCCCCCCCCCCCCACCCCTCTCTCCCAATGCCCGGAACGGCTACCCAAATGGTCTGGTGGTAAGCGCTCGTTCGACTTTGTTGAGTGAACTCTGCCAGGCCAGCCATCTTGCCGGAGTTCGCGCCCCACTATGTGCATGTCTGTCTGTATAGGATGAAGATATCATGTCCATTTTCGAGGGATTCAATTGTCGTATCTACTTTATTCCTTTCATAGCCTTACATGAAAGTGTAGTTCTCATGCGAGGAATCAACCGCCCTCGGAAACGACAAACTCAAAGTACCTCGGACACTAAATTATTATAGACTTTTGTTGCCGGAAAGAGCGGACGCCGCACTCCCCGTTTCACATGCAAGTTAACTTACTACCCCGAAATTATGATACCAGGCATTCCCCTCTAGCCCTGAAACATGCCTCTCTGGGCACGCTCGGTAAACCGGAGCCACAGATGTATCCATCGTGCCCAGAGAGCCATGTTTCAGGACTAAAGTATCCCCCTCGGCCGCTGAGTCCGGCCGCTGCCAGTTCTGATCTCTGGATCCTTGCAGACTGAGGCCAACTTGATCCTGTGTGACATGAGTCGCTCCCAGTGGCAGCAGCTGTCCGTGTTCCTGAAGAGGACGCTCAGTTCAGAGAAGGTGTCTCAACAGGTGGGTGCTCGGCCACACTGGCGCTTACCCCTTCATGTGATTGGTGTTGCTATAGCAATGCCCACGAGACGTTGTGACGACGTGTGACCACAGCCTCCAGTAGAAACACACTTATACAAACTGTAATCGCAATAGAAGTGTGCGCTAAAAATCTTTCCCAACATAAATGTAATGGCGATGTGATATATTAATACTTACTTTGTTCCTACTTGATCATAGTTGAGTGGATATGTGATTTCACCCGAACAGATCTCCTGTGGTCTCACATTTTACATGTTTGACCTGCTGTTTAACAGTATCTTATAGTATTCAATTTGTTTCTGTAGTTGGATCTACAACACATGAACTTAACGGCTTCTCGCATTCGAATCGCTAGATTCGTGACCAACGTAAGTAATGGAAAATATGCTAAGATCAATGTTTTATAAAACATTTAACATGTTTGGGCGCAATAATAAGATCGCAGAAACGTCGGTCTGTCCCATGAAACTCTGTTCTGACTACGTACGGGGATTAAATTACTTAATATTTATTACTTAATTTTTTTTTTTTTATTTCATTATTTGTTGTATTAGCTCTTATCGTCTGTATCGTATAAGTCATATCGACAGTATGTCTATCGTCAATTAAGTAATCATTACCGAGAAAGCGACCACACAGCTACTAATGAAGGGATCCTGATCAATTCGTTACTTGTTATTTTGAACATATCCTATGTTACATACTGTGTTACTGTACTTTGTCAAATGATCCACACTGCTTCTGATTATGTACTGTGGACGACAGCTGCAAGAATTCATCGTCTTTGAGAAGAACATGGCTGAGGTGAGTGCTCTGGCGCGCGACTTCCCCCACACACCCTGCCACGAGGAGGGCACCGTGCCCAGCACCCTCAGCTCCCAGGACGTCACCATGGTTACGCAGAAGACGCGCGAAGCGACGACAGAGCGGACAGAAGACGGTGACGGGGGACACCACGATAAGGTAGGCCATGCCGAGGTAATCTCAGCCATCTTACCGCCACAAAGTAGATATTATACGAGTCTGGCGTTTCGAATCAAGTTCGTTTTGTGACTCACCCGGTTTCCACGTGTCACTTGGCATCATCAATGACACTTGCTATAATAACTTTTATAATATTACATTGATGCAAGCGGTTCATTGCAGGGAATAAATCGAAAAATCGTAAATCGTTGGTCCCGAAGCGAGAAAAGTCAAAAATCACACGCTGACCGTCGGGTGGCGCTGCGGTCCGTCTGGCGCGTGAAAACGACGGGAGTGTACCCTCTGTATAAAATGGACCTAAGGTAGTAGCATCTAATCGTATTTGGCTACGTTCGAAATCGACGCTTTGTTTGACATTGCCACATGAAACAAAATGTGTATTGACGTACATGTGTAAACAATGAGGGATGTTTGACTGGAACTTGAACGGGTCAACCAAGGTTTAACCCTCACCAAATGTTACTTCTGAACAGCCTGACAACAACTTTGGCGGTTTCCTCAGCCTCTGGATTTCCATGCAGACGACATTTTGCGGTCGATCCTATATATCCGAGGAAGGATTGGCCAAGTTTGCCAAGTCGGCGAAACTAGGTAAAGTTATGAACTTATCTGCAGTGTTATGCAAATACCGCATAAATCCATAAAATAAATAAACAGAATTAAGATGTTGGTACTGTTGGTCGTCGTGGCAGTAACGTTGTGGCCTGAATCGTGACCTCGTTGTACAGACCAATGGAAGCGGTGCATGCAGGAGGCAGTAGAGAGGTTTATATCGCAATAATTCAATGTCGGACTTTCATTTCAGCGGACTTAGGTCTGTCGTCGAGCCAGATGTACAGTATCGGAATCCTTGCGCATGCGCTCTACAGCAACCCACGCATCCTGTACGCCCCTAACAACACGAACGCCAACCTGATCATCAGCAAGGTAGAAACACGTGTTCCCATTATATACAGTTACCTACTATTGGCAACCGCCCTTGTTTTAAATCATCGTTTTGTTACATCGGAAGTTCGGCCGATGTCAGAACAGTGTTTTTCTTGTCCTAGACCCGTCATCATTCATCGATCGCCCTGGGAGGTTTCTTCACCCATGTTAGGCCTCATATACAGAAAATTGGCCGAACACACCCAAATGTCATTTTATTTTCCTAGGTTCCATCTGGCGTGACTGTTTTCATCTCCTTAGATGAGAATAAAGTATAAATATTTTCGTTGTTTAATAAATATATTTATTTATGTAATATATTTATGCCTATTGTATGTCATGCTAAACTTCTACATGTAGTCTCGTCTCTGTAGTCCCACGAAGGAGATTTTTCACGCGGCAATATCTGCCGTTGCGACCCCCAACACTGGTTGTGTGTCATCTTGTGACATCTTGAGCTCATGCTTTACATTGTTAAATACTATCTACATGGCGACATATGCCCCAGACCTGTTTTGACCGTCTGTACGCGCTCCTCAGGCCAATGAGACATTTGCCCTGCTCGACCTGGTGTCGGAGTACGCCCGGAAGTGGCTGGAGTCGTCGGCAGACATCCGGGCATTCCTACTGAAGAACGACACCGAGGCCAACCTCAAGTCCATCCGGCAGGTAGGACGCCGTGGGCACTGTGGCTGATCAGAGCCGGTCGGCCGCCTTATATTGTGCTCTGCTATACGTATGAAAGCATGCTGATAGTTTGCCAATAGTTAAATCTTGATGGGGGATAAGATAAGATAAGATAAAGTTTTATATAACGTCGGTATGTATGGGGATTGTGTCTTACCGTTATTCTTTCGACGTTGACAACCAAGTTCACTATATATATTGTTCAATACATACTGCTAATTCATAAATGTGACCTGTATGTGTGATTTGTTTTCCTTCATCTGCAGTCAAGATATTGACTTCATTTATAGCTTACCAATGACTGATTGTTTATGCATGGAAGTGACAAATCCCAGTGATATCTCTGCAAGACAATTTACGAATTAAGCATTTCATCATACATTTGAACCTAGCTGAGTGCAAGTATAGAAGCACCACTCGACAGTCACTGCGTCCCTTCCAGATGCAGCAGGAACTGCGTGCTCTACCCGGATTGGCTGCCATGATCAACACTTCCGACATCCGGCGGTTTATCGAGAACTCGACGGTGCCTGACCGGAACTACTTTCTGGGGCAGCTGGATATCGTGGACAACGCGGCGTGCGGCTGGCTCAAGATGATCGACGGGATCAGCCTCAACGTCTTCCAGGGCTTCCAGTCAGAGGATGAGCTCGTCGACTACTTCCTCAATGACGCCTACAGCGACAATGTCACCGTGTTCGCCAGTGAGTACCGTACTTCTCTATGTTCAGGTCGGCCCGATAGCTCAGTGGGCTAGAGCGCTCGCATTGAGTGCTCTGGCCACCCGAGAGCCTAACGGCACGTGGATCGGTGGTTCGAGCCCTGCTGTGGCCATGTCTGTGTGGTCGCAGGATAAAGATCCCATGCTTTTCATCGCAAAGAGTAAGAGGGTTATTCCCGGGGACATGGCTCCACTCTCCCATTGACGCGATATGACCAAAAGTGGTTAAAGGGTCCTGAATATACAACCAACCAACCAACCAACCAACCAATGTTCATAAAATCAAAGGAAATGATGGTTGTTTTAGGTCAAGGAAGCCCAGGGAACAATGAATAGTCTGGGTGAGGTTCCGCGACCGGATAGTATTATTATCTCAAGTTAAAAAAATACCGCATATATTCATAGATGGTTGTATCAACTATTTCATTTTTTGTACGCTTGTTTTAAACAAGAACATTCGACTTAACCTACGCCTATGACATGTTTGTTTACTTGGTATGCATAACTTATTGACAATAAACGTTATTATTATTTTTTAATCTATTTTTTATCGGTTTTACTATCATAACTATTTTGTATTAATTTTTTTTATCATTTGATCAAGATCTTTACCATCAAACCCAGTAATCATAGAAGAAAAAGTACTAATTATAACCGGTATTCTTTCATTATTTGTTATAGGTACACAGATACCACAATTGTTAAAGCAATATATTCCGTAATTTTTTGTATTACCAACCTCTTCTCCATGTCAAATAAGTATATTCTGTCTTGAATTTAAATTCTAAAGGCCTGCGGGTTATCCGGAGAGAACCAGTTTGGTCAACGGCTTTATATCCCTGCGCGCCTGTTCGCAGTTCGCTATTTTGTGTGATGTCGACCGCGGCACGCTATCACGTCCGCGCGCGATATAAATAAACCGCGCAGTTTTATCTTGAAATGTTTGTTTTACAGACTCAAAGAGATATAAAACATATGCATCATAAATTATAAGATATGTTTAGTCTTGATTCTGAAATGTAACAAACCTAAGATGGCGCATGTAAGTATATTGCTTTAAATCAATGACTTTTCTCTTGCCGCAGGTGTTGTCTTCCTGAACCTGAACGACAGCGGTCCAATCCCGCCGCACGTGGTCTACAAGTTACGGCAGAACACGACCTTCACCCCGACCACCAAGCTGGTCCGCGACCGCTACTGGTACCCCGGCCACTACGGATCCACATTTCGATACTACCAGTTCGGATTCGTCTGGATACAGGTAAACTGCTCGCAGAGACAGAGGAGTGTCATATAGTCTTTTATCTCAGATATTATCACCCTTTAACGGTTCTTGTTTGCGTTGTCGGGCTAGAAACCTATACAGATGGCACGTGACTTTGGTTATGTTACACACCAGTAATTTTGTGTTATATAAGTTATGACAGGATTATGCCGCTTATACCATTGCTGCATTTATAGCAGCCCGTAAGGCTGGGCCAACCTGATATTTGGTATTGTTTGTACATCCTGTATATATTTTGGCATGTCACTATAACAAACATATTTGAACTTGATATATCTGATTAAAGTTTTGTTCACTTCCCACCCTTTTTCTTTTGATTTCGATAGCTCACTTGTGAACTCATGAAACATGAACAAAACAAGAAAACGTTTTTATTATCTTGTGCATTATTGCGCATTTGTGAGCAGGTTGAAATATTAAGCGCTGTCTTTGTTACCTAATGTTAATTTCCTGTCTGTGATGGCGACAGGACATCATCGAGAGGGCCATCGTGGACATCCAAGTGGGTCATGACGTCATAGAGCCGGGTTCCTACATATGGGAGGTCCCGTACCCCTGCTACAAGGAGGACCAGTAAGAACCTTACAAATAATTCTTTATTGTGCATTCATATAGCGAGCAGACAGCGCCTGGTACAGCGAGGGAAGGAGGAGCAAAGCCTCTTCTCTTTAAATATAGGCATTTTATATTTTGCGAAAAAGTAGCATTATAGAGATAGGACAAATTAAGTGTGGCATAATATTTAAATTTTGTTTTTAAAATTCATGCAATACATTTTTGTTCTTTGAAATTCATGCAATACATTTTTGTTCTTCGAAAAAATAATTTTAGCTTAAACATGTCATCGCTGATTGTAGACTGTATTCTGTGTTTGAAAGCTTAGCTGTATTATCATGTTTATGTTATTCTTCCCGTTGGAACAAAGTGTAAGTTGTCCCATAATATATGTGAATGTTTGAATGACTTGGCAGCTGTAAATGTTTAGTATTTCTCATTCAGCACGTGTAAAGTCGGGGCCACCTTTATTTGTAGGTTCCTGTTTATGATTGAGCACGTGATGCCGCTGTGTCTGACCATCTCCTGGGTGTACACGGTGGCCATGCTGGTGCAGGGCATTGTGTACGAGAAGGAGCAGAGGCTGAAAGAGGTAGGGGCCCTGCGCTTGCTAGTCGCCGCCATTCCGCGTATACTGAAGAAACATACGGGTGTCGCGTTTTGCATTTTTGCATTTCTTCACACCAACCGCAGTTTTCAAGTACATGCCAAGCATATTATCCCTTCTCAAAGCCATTTCTGTATGATTATTGTTGCCTAGCGTGTTTTATTGAAATTCAATTCATGCAATGCATTTTTGTTATTTTGAAAAAATAAATGTCGTCGACTTGTCCTGCATACGGACGCCGGTGTACATGATGTCTTGGTGTGTGATTGACAGGTGATGCGGACGATGGGGCTGAACAACTCGGTGCACTGGCTGGCCTGGTTTATCACCACCTTCTCGCAGATGTCCATCACCATGGCCATCCTGACGGTCATGCTAAAGTACGGAGGCGTCCTGCAGTACAGCAACGTGTGGCTCATATTCCTTATGATGCAGGTCTTCGCTATAGCAACCATAGCGTTCTCGTAAGTATAGGCACTTGCTGTAGAGCGGCGCGTGCTAGTCATGTACAACACAGAGTATTTTTTATGTTCATTTTTTTAAATATACATGTATAACAGTTTAGTACTAGTTGTGAAATCATTTCTTAAAATTACCAAATCATATCATGTTAAATTGTTTTCATATCTGATACGAAAACAGGTTAGGTTCCAGAGTTATAACTTTTTGAAAGATGTTTAGTAGCTAATAACGTGTGTAAATTATTTTTCCTTTAACAATAAGCCGCCGATTTATTAGGTTTGTCCCAGTTTAACCCTTGTGTGCACAAAAGCGGCTTAAAACACCACTTTATTTTATTTCACACCGTGCCCTACGAATATCCATGTTTGAAGTCAGTTGACCATTATTTTATTGTTTTTTAGGTTTTTGGTCAGCGTCTGCTACTCCAAGGCCAAGGTGGCCGCAGCGTGCGCGGGGATCCTTTATTTTCTAACCTACGTCCCCTACATCTACGTGGCGATCCGAGAGGAGGCGGCTGGCGACAAGATCTCGGCCTGGATCAAGGCGATTGCTGTGAGTAATGTCCTCTTCTCTCTGGGAAATGCTTCATATATATGTCGTGTCCTCATCCCTAGAGGTTCTCTGGCAGGCTTACATAGACCACGTGGCTCCTCAGGTGATATAAAACACCAACTCATCCGTCAATACACCTATAGGAGATAACTGGGGCCTCTCTGGTGTAGTGGTTAGCGCACTGGACCGCAGATCAATAGGTCCTGGATTCGAAAATCCGCCCTGGTGTAGTGGTTAGCGCACCAGACCGCAGATCAATAGGTCCTGGGTTCGAAAATCCGCCCTGGTGTAGTGGTTAGCGCACTGGACCGCAGATCAATAGGTCCTGGGTTCGGAAATCCTCCCTGGTGTAGTGGTTAGCGCACCAGACCGCAGATCAATAGGTCCTGGGTTCGAAAATCCGCCCTGGTGTAGTGGTTAGCGCACCAGACCGCAGATCAATAGGTCCTGGGTTCGAAAATCCTCCCTGGTGTAGTGGTTAGCGCACTGGACCGCAGATCAATAGGTCCTGGGTTCGGAAATCAGCCCTGGTGTAGTGGTTAGCGCACCAGACCGCAGATCAATAGGTCCTGGGTTCGAAAATCCTCCCTGGTGTAGTGGTTAGCGCACTGGACCGCAGATCAATAGGTCCTGGGTTCGAAAATCCTCCCTGGTGTAGTGGTTAGCGCACCAGACCGCAGATCAATAGGTCCTGGGTTCGAAAATCCTCCCTGGTGTAGTGGTTAGCGCACTAGACCGCAGATCAATAGGTCCTGGGTTCGAAAATCCGCCCTGGTGTAGTGGTTAGCGCACTGGACCGCAGATCAATAGGTCCTGGGTTCGAAAATCCTCCCTGGTGTAGTGGTTAGCGCACCAGACCGCAGATCAATAGGTCCTGGGTTCGAAAATCCGCCCTGGTGTAGTGGTTAGCGCACTGGACCGCAGATCAATAGGTCCTGGGTTCGGAAATCCTCCCTGGTGTAGTGGTTAGCGCACTGGACCGCAGATCAATAGGTCCTGGGTTCGGAAATCAGCCCTGGTGTAGTGGTTAGCGCACCAGACCGCAGATCAATAGGTCCTGGGTTCGAAAATCCTCCCTGGTGTAGTGGTTAGCGCACTGGACCGCAGATCAATAGGTCCTGGGTTCGAAAATCCTCCCTGGTGTAGTGGTTAGCGCACCAGACCGCAGATCAATAGGTCCTGGGTTCGAAAATCCTCCCTGGTGTAGTGGTTAGCGCACTAGACCGCAGATCAATAGGTCCTGGGTTCGGAAATCCGCCCTGGTGTAGTGGTTAGCGCACTGGACCGCAGATCAATAGGTCCTGGGTTCGAAAATCCTCCCTGGTGTAGTGGTTAGCGCACTGGACCGCAGATCAATAGGTCCTGGGTTCGGAAATTCTCCCTGGTTTAATGGTTAGCGCACTGGGCCGCAGATCAATAGGTCCTGGGTTCGAAAATCCGCCCTGGTGTAGTGGTTAGCGCACCAGACCGCAGATCAATAGGTCCTGGGTTCGGAAATCCGCCCTGGTGTAGTGGTTAGCGCACTAGACCGCAGATCAATAGGTCCTGGGTTCGAAAATCCGCCCTGGTGTAGTGGTTAGCGCACTGGACCGCAGATCAATAGGTCCTGGGTTCGAAAATCCGCCCTGGTGTAGTGGTTAGCGCACCAGACCGCAGATCAATAGGTCCTGGGTTCGGAAATCCGCCCTGGTGTAGTGGTTAGCGCACTGGACCGCAGATCAATAGGTCCTGGGTTCGAAAATCCGCCCTGGTGTAGTGGTTAGCGCACTGGACCGCAGATCAATAGGTCCTGGGTTCGAAAATCCGCCCTGGTGTAGTGGTTAGCGCACTGGACCGCAGATCAATAGGTCCTGGGTTCGAAAATCCGCCCTGGTGTAGTGGTTAGCGCACCAGACCGCAGATCAATAGGTCCTGGGTTCGAAAATCCTCCCTGGTGTAGTGGTTAGCGCACTGGACCGCAGATCAATAGGTCCTGGGTTCGGAAATCAGCCCTGGTGTAGTGGTTAGCGCACCAGACCGCAGATCAATAGGTCCTGGGTTCGAAAATCCTCCCTGGTGTAGTGGTTAGCGCACTGGACCGCAGATCAATAGGTCCTGGGTTCGGAAATTCTCCCTGGTTTAATGGTTAGCGCACTGGGCCGCAGATCAATAGGTCCTGGGTTCGAAAATCCTCCCTGGTGTAGTGGTTAGCGCACCAGACCGCAGATCAATAGGTCCTGGGTTCGGAAATCCGCCCTGGTGTAGTGGTTAGCGCACCAGACCGCAGATCAATAGGTCCTGGGTTCGAAAATCCGCCCTGGTGTAGTGGTTAGCGCACCAGACCGCAGATCAATAGGTCCTGGGTTCGGAAATCCGCCCTGGTGTAGTGGTTAGCGCACTGGACCGCAGATCAATAGGTCCTGGGTTCGAAAATCCGCCCTGGTGTAGTGGTTAGCGCACTGGACCGCAGATCAATAGGTCCTGGGTTCGAAAATCCTCCCTGGTGTAGTGGTTAGCGCACCAGACCGCAGATCAATAGGTCCTGGGTTCGAAAATCCTCCCTGGTGTAGTGGTTAGCGCACCAGACCGCAGATCAATAGGTCCTGGGTTCGAAAATCCTCCCTGGTGTAGTGGTTAGCGCACTGGACCGCAGATCAATAGGTCCTGGGTTCGAAAATCCTCCCTGGTGTAGTGGTTAGCGCACCAGACCGCAGATCAATAGGTCCTGGGTTCGAATCCGGGCCCGGGAACCTAATCTGGGGCGTGTTCTATCCATTCATCCGGCATCGTTCCCCGGGAGGTTCTTTGCCCCAGGTTAGCCCTTGTTTTCACAAAGGCGGCCTAATCTAATCACCAACAAAAAATCGTTTCATTTCCTTGATGCTAATATATAACATGCTGACGTAATCGCTGACATGTAACATGTGTTGTGTTTGTGGTCCCCCCCCCCCCCCCACAGTCCATGCTGTCGACCACCGCCTTCGGTCTGGGCTCCAAGTACTTCGCCTTCTACGAGATCCAGGGCGTAGGCATCCAGTGGGACAACATCCGGGTCTCGCCCATCGAGGGGGACGAGTTCAGCCTCTTCCTCGTCATCCTCCTCATGGTGGTCGACGCTCTGGTGTACGCCCTGCTCACGTGGTACATCGAGAACGTCCACCCAGGTAAGGGGACCCAGAGGGCGGGGGGAGGGGGGTCGGGGGTGGGGGGTCGACGCTCTGGTGTACGCCTTGCTCACCTGGTACATCGAGAACGTCCACCCAGGTAAGGCGGCCCACAGGGCGGGGGGAGGGGGGTCGGGGGTGGGGGGGTCGACGCTCTGGTGTACGCTCTGCTCACCTGGTACATCGAGAACGTCCACCCAGGTAAGGGGACCCACAGGGCGGGGGGTGGGGTGGGGTCGACGCTCTGGTGTACGCCCTACTCACGTGGTACATCGAGAACGTCCACCCAGGTAGGGCGGCCCACAGGGCGGGGGGGGGGGGTTGGGGGTGGGGGGTGGACGCTCTGGTGTACGCCCTGCTCACGTGGTACATCGAGAACGTCCACCCAGGTAAGGCGGCCCACAGGGCGGGGGGGTGTGGGGGGGGGGGGGGGTCGACGCTCTGGTGTACGCCCTGCTCACGTGGTACATCGAGAACGTCCGCCCAGGTAAGGCGGCCCACAGGGCGGGGGGTGGGGGTGGGGGGGTCGACGCTCTGGTGTACGCCCTGCTCACGTGGTACATCGAGAACGTCCACCCAGGTAAGGGGACCCACAGGGCGGGGGGTGGGGGGGAGGTCGACGCTCTGGTGTACGCCCTGCTCACGTGGTACATCGAGAACGTCCACCCAGGTAAGGCGGCTCACAGGGCGGGGGGTGAGGGGTCGGGGGTGGCGGGGGGGTCGAATGCTCACGTGGTACATCGAGAACGTCCACCCAGGTAAGGCGGCTCACAGGGCGGGTGGTGGGAGGGGGTCGGGGGTGACACACCCAGGGGTACGCCCGGCTCACCTGATACTGTTCTAACGACGATAGTTTCTTTGAAGAATCTTGGCTGAAAATATCGCTGTACATGTAATGTTTTAGTCCTTATGATGTATTTCTGGATGCATTCGATTCATCCCGGCATACTTTCATCACTTAATATTGCTATTTATTGGCGCATGTGGCTTTCGCCGTAAGATATCTTCTGTTCTTGCCAAGTTAAGCTGCGTATTGCGTCTCTACCAAAGGGACATCACCTTCACCAGTCCCACGTCCCGGTCTCCCTCACCCTGTGTTATATTCTACCGCTTCCATCCCCTGACAGGTTCCTTTGGCCTGCCCAAGCCCTGGTACTTCCCCTTCACCCAGTCCTACTGGTTCGGGCACGCGCGCACGGAGGCTGAGCAGTGCAGCTGGCGTATGTGCTGCCCCGATCGCCAGGTGGCGCTGTCCATCACGGAGGAGGACCAGGCATGCGCTATGGAGGACAGCGAAGGTCAGGGTCATTGATTTATTATTAAGTGGCCTTGGTTTTGAAATAATTCACTGGGGAATGTTCGTTTCTTTTCCCTTCATCGCCGTATACCGTAATTGTGGAACTTAAATATGTTAAACAAGCTTGAGGCATCGCATTTTTCGAAAAAGCAGACCTTTTTGCCTCAGTCACGAGGTAAATAATGCCTGGGAACACCTATTTTGCAATTGTATCCGAGTCAAGCTGGCCAGCTTATCCGTTAATGCGCGCGATCGTTTGGCACTTCCACCGTTAAAGAAAGGTTGAGTGGTATTGTTGCAACACTGAATGCCGATACTGCGCACTGAGGCATTAATCTTATCCATTGTCTTTGCCAGCTTGTCAAAGGAACGTCGAAGCCGACCCGACTCATCTTCCTCTCGGCGTGTGTATCGACAAGCTCACCAAGGTAAGTGCGTTTCATCCGGTCGTTCTTTCATGTAAAAGCGAACCATTGTTTCAGCATAGCTCACGTATTATATACTCGCGCCTAACGTTTATTACAACAATACATTTCGTGGGTTCCTACATGGAAGGCAGACCTTCATCCTTGTCTACTTGTCTTTATCTCCTTGATCCGGTTCAACTCATGTGTGCACAAAGATGGCCTAAAAAAACATCCATCCATCCCTATCAACACTGACCTGTATATGATGTGTTCTCGATAGACTGTTTGATAACGCATATCACAGTTATGGCGTCTGGTAGGGGTTTATGGTAAGATTTGTGTCTGATAAGGTCAAAGGTCAAATGCGCAACCGGTTAGCTCCATTTCCAGGATCCGCAATGTTCCGGATGTGAAATTTTGATTAAAACTGCACGTTCTGGAGATGGCCTTGTCTTAATCAAGAATGAGTCCCACTTGACAGAGCTTGAACCGACCGGAACAACCTATCCCATGTTAAAGTTACTCGTATAGCAATACTTGTCTTGAATTTTTTATGGTTTGAATGCAATTGATGTATTTAGAATCTTATTGTGTAAGAACACACTGATTGTATGCAATAGTAACAGGGCATGTTTGTTTTCACAAACTGGTACAACTCGTGTGGGAATTAAAGTAGCTTTTTGTGTATTACGTCAGCAAAATGTGTGCATCGCTGCCGTTTTTAACCTATTAAGAGATGGTAAGATATGTATGTCATATTCAGACATTTTCTCCAAGATATTTCTCCAAAAGATTTTGACACTCATAGTGTATGTGGACAATTGCTGTGTTATAGGAGCAGCTTTAAATTAAAGATAATGCTTTACAGGTTTATCGACGGGGGAAGAAGCTGGCTGTGAACAAGCTGAGCCTCAACATGTACGAGGGACAGATCACTTCGTTCCTGGGCCACAACGGCGCTGGGAAGACCACCACCATGTGAGTGTACATATAGACCATATACTGTGAGCGTCTTCACGCACTGAAGATACCGACTAAAGTCTTATTGTTCGCCCAAAACACGCGTATCTTAGCCATAATGACGCGTTTCCGGTGCAAAAATCCGACCTGAATGCATGTTTAATCTTCTGGTTTTCCATGGTTTGTGGAACTGTTGTACACCATGTTGGATTTAGTTTGTTTTTGACGACAACGTGAATGAGACATAACTGTTGATCCTAGATTGTAGTTACAGCGTTCTGAATATACAACCAACTGGACTGTGGTCAGCGCCCGAAGTGTAGCTTTTAATGTGTATCCGGGTCCATTATCTGGTGAGGGTGTGTGGTACAAGCTTTCAATGTGTGTCCAGGTCGATCCTGACTGGACTGTTCCCGCCCACCTCGGGCAACGCATCCATCTACGGCTTCGACATCAAGACAGACATGGAGGACATCCGCAAGGGGCTCGGCATGTGTCCGCAACACAACGTCCTCTTTGACAAGTGAGTCGTGCGCGGGACACGTGGATATAGCTTTCAACGGGGTGTCATCGGCCGAATTCCGTGCACCGTTTCGTACGTTTTGGCCCTCCCCTGCCCGGGCGTGACATTCACCCATACACGACTTCGCAATTCGTGGACTGGCGCAAAGAGTTCTGGGAAATATGTTGGTGTTGTCTCGATTTTTTTTATCTAGATAAATACGATATTTCCAGGTTATTGACAAGGCATGTATAAAATTAATGAGTATGTCTAACGTGCATCCATAGTACGTAACAAACATTACCGTTACATAGATGACAATATTGCATGTTTAAGTATCTACAAAATACGTTGTCAAGTGATGACGCCATCTTGACATCTCGCAAAGACCAAAATAATACCCAGAATGCATTGCATATGCAGTGGGGCCTCACACTGGAATAATCTAAACTATGATTTGCGAAGTGTTCTATGCGCAAAAGATTCTTGTACTTATTACGCATGGGTGATTCCTTCGCCAGATGGCATCACTGTTCAATGTGGTGTCTACGGCATTTTGCACTGACAAGACAATCTTGATAATTCCGCTTTGATATAGCGACAGATAATCCTTGTGCATGGTGAAGATTGTCTTAGGTTTTAGTGAGGCTTCGCCTCGTGCACATTACTATATTGCAATTTAAGTCCCCATTTATACGTAAACGTTACTTTCAAATTCCAGTTATGAGATAAAGCTTGGCTGTGAGTTATACAGTAAAGTTGCCTTGCTTTAACAGGTTGACAGTAGAAGAGCACTTGTGGTTTTACGCCCGCTTGAAGGGAACCGACAGTTCCACTCTCGATGAAGAAATGGAAAGGTAAGGATCCCTGTTTAGGTGGAAAGCGAACCTATGACAATCTGTCAATGTAGTGCCACTAATGGCTGCTTTGAGAATTCCTGATATATCACACATACAAGTCTCATATTCCATAAACACGAGACAACGGCTAGCTGCAGCAAGCCACGCTTATGATCTTGCTCATGCTATGCATCCAGTAGCTATGTAAGGCTTGGTGGTGTCTCAGCACCAAACCGTGATTATAGTAGCATGGCTGAATTTCAGTCAACGTGTCTATCGTTCTTTGTTTCTCTACATTATGACCATTCCTTTTTAAGGCAGCCCTGGTTAATATCTTCTCGATGACACTGGTCTTAAAGTCAATTCGATTTAGGTCGTTTGTACATTCAATCTCTCTATTACTATGTGTTGTTGATAAACAACAATCATCCCAACGTTGTTTCCCTGTCATGTTGTGTCTGAGATGAAATCGTCATCACTTATTGAAATACTTTTTCATGTTGTTTGTTCACTGTCTACTTCTCCTTTGTGTTCAGAATGATTCACGATGTGGGGCTTCCTAAAAAGCGGAAGAATACGATTGACTGTCTCTCCGGCGGAATGCAGCGGAAGCTGTCCGTGGCCATCGCCTTTGTGGCGGGGTCAAGGACGGTCATCTTGGATGAGCCAACGGCCGGGGTAGATCCCTACGCCAGGCGAGCCATCTGGGACCTGCTCATAAAGTACAAAAAGGGTAGGTCACTGAGCCATCTGGGACCTGCTCATAAAGTACAAAAAGGGTAGGTCACTAAGCCATCTGGGACCTGCTCATCAAGTACAAAAAGGGTAGGTCACTGAGCCATCTGGGACCTGCTCATAAAGTACAAAAACGGTAGGTCACTGAGCCATCTGGGACCTGCTCATAAAGTACAAAAACGGTAGGTCACTGAGCCATCTGGGACCTGCTCATAAAGTACAAAAAGGGTAGGTCACTGAGCCATCTGGGACCTGCTCATCAAGTACAAAAAGGGTAGGTCACTGAGCCATCTGGGACCTGCTCATCAAGTACAAAAAGGGTAGGTCACTGAGCCATCTGGGACCTGCTCATCAAGTACAAAAAGGGTAGGTCACTGAGCCATCTGGGACCTGCTCATCAAGTACAAAAAGGGTAGGTCACTGAGCCATCTGGGACCTGCTCATCAAGTACAAAAAGGGTAGGTCACTGAGCCATCTGGGACCTGCTCATCAAGTACAAAAAGGGTAGGTCACTGAGCCATCTGGGACCTGCTCATCAAGTACAAAAAGGGTAGGTCACAGCCATCTGGGACCTGCTCATCAAGTACAAAAAGGGTAGGTCACTGAGCCATCTGGGACCTGCTCATCAAGTACAAAAAGGGTAGGTCACTGAGCCATCTGGGACCTGCTCATCAAGTACAAAAAGGGTAGGTCACTGAGCCATCTGGGACCTGCTCATCAAGTACAAAAAGGGTAGGTCACTGAGCCATCTGGGACCTGCTCATAACATTTAATAGAAATTCTTGTTCTGTTTTTATTGTTCAAGTAAAAGTTATATCATTCGTCTGTATTACAACAACTCCATGTGGCTCTGACGATAGCGGTGTTCAACCTTAGTCCGAGTCTCCTGCGTTAAAGTGGTGTTTATCTTCCCTTTATGTTCTTTTATGTATTAAGTATTAGCGCTTTGACGAATAGATGATTTTGAATCTTGAATCTGGTGAAACCCTTCCTCTCCCCTGTGCTGTCAGATCGCACCATCCTGCTGTCCACCCATCACATGGACGAGGCAGACATCCTGGGGGACCGCATCGCCATCATCTCGCACGGCCAACTCAAGTGCTGTGGCTCCTCCACCTTCCTCAAGACGCTCTTCGGGGATGGCTACCATCTGATCCTGGTGAAGAAACCGTCGGCAGAGGACCTACAGAGCAGAGGTCAGACAACAGTTTTTTAGCTGTCCCTTTGTTAGTAATTACATTCACTGAAATTATTAGTTTATTCGTGAAAGGCCGCCGGCCAAAGCGCATATAGCATAGATGTTGCATAGTGCATACATCGATGTTTAGTTTAAATATTTTTAATTCAATTTTTTAGTTTAAATATTTGTAATTGTTTGTTAGATATCATTGCCTATGCAATATTCCTCGTGGTGACATCGATGTTTCACAAACGGCATTACTTTTCCCGAAATTTAAACATGTTATCAAAAGAAGAGCTAGGAATCTTGAAGGATATGGTGTTTTCGTCTAACAAATGTTAAATTTTCGAATGATTTTTTGCTGCCACATTGAGAACGATGCTTAAGACAGTCAGGATTTCTTTGATTTGCAGACACTCTAGATGACGACGACTTGACGACCTCTGGAGCGTCGTTCCACACGCGGTGCGCGGAATCCAAGGTCACAGCGTTCCTGACGCACCACGTGACGACCGCGTACCTGAAGTACGAGAGTAGCCAGGAACTGCACTACATCCTGCCGTTCGACGAGGCGAAGAAAGGCAGCTACGAGCGTCTCTTTCAGGTCCTAGACCAGCGTCTCGATGACCTTGACATCAGTAGCTACGGCGTCATGGACACATCGCTGGAGGAAGTGTTTCTCAAGGTTACGGAACAGGGAGAAAAGACTGCGGAGGAAGGTGAGCGATGTTGTTGTCTGATATATGAAGCTCCCCGAGCAAAATGGAAAGTCTTGTGGATCACAATACTTTTAGAATGGAGGAGGTCACCGCGGATCAATAGGTCCTGGGTTCGAATCTTAGGATCAATCTTGGGGGTCGAAGCCGGGCCTAATCTTGGCATGTCTCGTCCAGTCATCATTCGCCGTCCCGCGAGGTTCGCTGGCCCAGTTTAACCCTTGTGTGCACGAAAGCGGCCTAAAACACCCAATTCATTTAATTTCAGAATAAATGAGTCATTTGCTGATTGCACTTTACAGTTGATTCCTTCTTCGTATCACGCATGTGTTAAATAATGTGTAACTTACGTGATTATACGTTTCTTTTCGGTTCAGAAAATGAGACAAATGAGTCAAAGGAAGTGACGCTGAGTCCCTCTGACCCTGTGTCCGTGCCAGCCGATGAGAGCCCGCAACACATCCCGAACCTGATAGAGAGAGACGGCGCCTCATTGGGCAACGCCAGCATACTGCTGGGCAGCAACGACGTCCATGACCTTGAGCTGGGTCACTTGGCCGGGCCGCGGAGACTGCTCCGACAAGACAGCGCTGACGTCAGACGTAGCATCGCGTCATTTATCGATTGCCAAGGCAACGCGCGCATGGGGAGCGACGCGGACCTGCTGGATGTAACCTCGGACGGCGGCTTGGAAGAGGAGCTCCTACGCGGCCCGTACAGACCAAAGATCAAAGGTCATTACAGGGCCCTGAGCACGGGATCCAATGCCAGTGACACGGCCGCGATGCCGTCCCGGAGACAACACGTGTACCGCAGACGCGGGCATCAGCGCCAGCACAGCGCAGGCGCCAACATGATGGGCTGTAAATCGAAGGCTTTGAAGCACAAGGGACACGTCCGCCAGGTCAGTCTGGGGTCACAGGTCACCGATGACGTTCCTCTGTTGGACGACGGCGACGTGGTACCGGAAGGCGCCGCTAGGGGGCACCATCGGGACTTCAGCTTGGGTTCCATAGGAAGCGACGTCTCCCTGTTGGACGTCAGGCCAGTGGCTTCGGGAGCGGCGGGGGGAAAGGTCAAAGGTCACCGCCGGCAGCAGAGCACGGGTTCCATCGGCAGCAGCGTGTCTCTGTTGGAGTACAAGTACGCCAAGGCCCGGGGTCAGAGGACCCAGCACAGTGCCGGGCTGACCCTGCCTGGAGCCGCCTCTAGACCAGGTAAGCCACCCTCACGGCCCCCATGACGAAGGATAGTTAAAATCTGAAAATGATTCCTATTACGTGCGTAATTACTGCTTTTTATTATATAATAATTTAGTACGTAGTTTTTCTTTCTATATTAGGACCGATGTATGATAAGCTTGGAAATAACGCCACACTGCTGGCCATATTAAGTGGAATAATCAGTTCTGTTGGGCACGATGATGATTAAACTTTTAAAAATAAGTCGTTCAATCGTCCTTTCATCAAGTAGTTGCTGGTTAATATTTGTTCTTATTGAGGTTCCGAATGAGAACAGTAAAATGCCTTCGTAAATGAGTAACTCTTACGAACATACAAATCCTAAATGAATCATTGACGTTATTCAAATGTAGTGTTATTTTATATGGCTGCTCTATGATACTTCTTGTGTACGGTTTTTTTGCTTTTTTATGATTATTTAGTTGAAAATGACTATTTGTATATTGTCCATGTAACCTGGTCGCCATGTCAGTGCCGTGTATAACTCTCACTGTGGCTGTGACTGTTCCAGCCGAGGATGGGACCAGCTCACTGAATGAAGGGCGAAGCTCTCACCGAATCGTAGGATCCAACCTCCTCTTCCAACAATTCTGGGCCATCATAGTCAAGCGCTTCTACTACGTTAAGCGCAACTGGAAAGGCTTATTCTCTCAGATCCTCTTGCCGGCTCTCTTCGTCTGCATCGCCATGTCGGTGGCCTTGACCGCTCCCAAGGTCACTGACCTGCCCCCGATCGTGCTCAGCCCGGCGCAGTATTACAACTACACGCAGCCCGATGGCAACTACATTCCGGTCTCCAGCCACCCGCAGCGAGCGGACGCCGACGGGGGCGCTCCGGACGAGGCTCCGGACATTCCCGAGTGGTCCCAGGACGCGGCGGCGGCCGAAGTGCTGGCCACGTTCCACATGCCGGCCGGCGTGGCGGCCACGTGCGTCCTCCGCAAGGCCTTCAACAGCTCCTTCAACGACGCCATCTTGAAAGAGATTAACGCCACGCATCGCGACTTCCGATTGCTGGAGAAGTACTTCGGCGCCGACTGCGCCAGCGTCTTCGTCCAGGGGTTCGCCCCCGAGAACTTCCTGCCGCCCGCCCCCACCGCCTTCCCCTCGGTGCCCGAGAACGCCTCCATGGCGCGCCTAGGTGAGACTTACAAAATACACCGTGTTGCTTGCTCTCATCGATTACAGGGCCCATGAGAGCGTTGATACTCCTTGATAGATCGGGAAAGATCTACTTTCACTCATACAGGAAAACCAGATCGCTTATTTTTTCATTTTGACAATTAATAGAAACAAATATTTTTTAATCATGCTCGCATTGGGGCCCTTGGCCCCAGGCATGACTTTTTGCGCTGGATGGGAGTTCTAAAGTGTGCAACTAGATCAATAACTAGGGCCAGACGCAGTCTACTCCCGTTTACCTCTTTCGGGACCATTTTCTAGGTGCAACAAGAATCGTTCATTCGCAAGAATCTTTAAATCACACCTGCTATACCTACTGTATGTAGAACGGTAAAGCACGTCTGCTATTCTTTGTTCCCTACCAAATTTATTCAAATTACCAGATTTATTTATTATGTGTGTACATGTATTACAACCTTTGGCATGATCTGTACCGTCAAAGTGGTTAAATCCAGTGTACATATCACGATTGATAATGCACAATTATACTGAATAAATAAATATACTAAATGTTTCAGCCGTGACGGGCGGTTAAACCAATGAACATAGTCAACATAATAGTCGTGTTAATGTTATGCTTATTGGTGACTTTGTATTCCTAAGGGTCCAGGGAGGTTGTTTTTGAACAAATATAACCTTCACATGCAAAAAAATAATAACAACGCCAAAAAATTTCATTTTAGCCCCTCAGTCTATGCCACGTCACGTGCTCATTGCCTCATCATCCACGCGAATCTTACATCTGTACGACCTTGACCTTGTTTTTTACAGTTCCGTCTGACCCGACCGACTTTTACCCGGACTGCCACTGCTCGGCGGACCGGAGGGGTCAGGTGTGTAGTAAGGGCGCCTACAACCACCCCCCCGAGTACCAAGCCATCACTGCCGACAGGCTGCAGGACATCACAGCACGCAAAGAGGACGACTACCTCCTCAACACATACGACAGCTTCAGGCTCAAGAGGTAGGCCAGTTCTTCGTCGTTGTCGTAGGGGACCTCTCTGGTGTAGTGGTTATGGCACTAGACCGCAGATCAATAGGTTCTGGGGGCCTCTCTGGTGTAGTGGTTAGGGCACTAGACCGCAGATCAATAGGTTTTGGGGGCCACCCTGGTGTAGTGGTTAGCGCACTAGACCGCAGATTAATGGGTTCTGGGGGCCTCTCTGGTGTAGTGTTTGGCGCACTAGACCGCAGATCAATGGGTTCTGGGGGCCTCTCTGGTGTAGTGGTTAGCGCACTATACCGCAGATCAATGGGTTCTGGGGGCCTCTCTGGTGTAGTGGTTAGGGCACTAGACCGCAGATCAATAGGTTCTGGGGGCCTCTTTGGTGTAGTGGTTAGCGCACTAGACCGCAGATCAATAGGTTCTGGGGGCCACCCTGGTGTGGTGGTTAGTGCAGTAGACCGCAGATCAATAGGTTCTGGGGGCCTCCCTGGTGTAGTGGTTAGGGCACTAGACGGCAGATCAATAGGTTCCGGGGGTCTCTCCCTGGTGTAGTGGTTATGGCACTAGACCGCAGATCAATAGGTCCTGGGGGCCACCCTGGTGTAGTGGTTAGTGCATTAGACCGCAGATCAATAGGTTCTGGGGGCCTCTCTGGTGTGGTGGTTAGTGCATTAGACCGCAGATCAATAGGTTCTGGGGGCAACCCTGGTGTGGTGGTTAGTGCGTTAGACCGCAGATCAATAGGTTCTGGGGGCCACCCTGGTGTGGTGGTTAGTGCAGTAGACCGCAGATCAATAGGTTCTGGGGGCCTCCCTGGTGTAGTGGTTAGGGCACTAGACGGCAGATCAATTGGTTCCGGGGGCCTCTCCCTGGTGTAGTGGTTAGGGCACTAGACCGCAGATCAATAGGTTCCGGGGGCCTCTCCCTGGTGTAGTGGCTAGGGCACTAGACCGCAGATCAATAGGCTCTGGGGGCCACCCTGGTGTAGTGGTTAGGGCACTAGACGGCAGATCAATAGGTTCTGGGGGCCTCTCCCTGGTGTAGTGGTTAGGGCACTAGACCGCAGATCAATGGGTTCTGGGGGCCACCCTGGTGTAGTGGTTAGGGCACTAGACCGCAGATCAATAGGTTCTGGGGGCCTCCCTGGTGTAGTGGTTAGTGCATTAGACCGCAGATCAATAGGTTCTGGGGGCAACCCTGGTGTGGTGGTTAGTGCGTTAGACCGCAGATCAATAGGTTCTGGGGGCAACCCTGGTGTGGTGGTTAGTGCATTAGACCGCAGATCAATAGGTTCTGGGGGCCACCCTGGTGTGGTGGTTAGTGCAGTAGACCGCAGATCAATAGGTTCTGGGGGCCTCCCTGGTGTAGTGGTTAGGGCACTAGACGGCAGATCAATAGGTTCCGGGGGCCTCTCCCTGGTGTAGTGGTTAGGGCACTAGACCGCAGATCAATAGGTTCCGGGGGCCTCTCCCTGGTGTAGTGGTTAGGGCACTAGACCGCAGATCAATAGGCTCTGGGGGCCACCCTGGTGTAGTGGTTAGGGCACTAGACGGCAGATCAATAGGTTCTGGGGGCCTCTCCCTGGTGTAGTGGTTAGGGCACTAGACCGCAGATCAATGGGTTCTGGGGGCCACCCTGGTGTAGTGGTTAGGGCACTAGACCGCAGATCAATAGGTTCTGGGGGCCTCCCTGGTGTAGTGGTTAGCGCACTAGACCGCAGATCAATGGGTTCTGGGGGTCTCCCTGGTGTAGTGGTTAGGGCACTAGACCGCAGATCAATGGGTTCTGGGGGCCACCCTGGTGTAGTGGTTAGGGCACTAGACCGCAGATCAATAGGTTCTGGGGGTCTCCCTGGTGTAGTGGTTAGGGCACTAGACCGCAGATCAATAGGTTCTGGGGGCCTCTCCCTGGTGTAGTGGTTAGGGCACTAGACCGCAGACCAATAGGTTCTGGGGGCCTCCCTGGTGTGGTGGTTAGGGCACTAGACCGCAGATCAATAGGTCCTGGGGGCCACCCTGGTGTAGTGGTTAGTGCAGTAGACTGCAGATCAATAGGTTCTGGGGGCCACCCTGGTGTAGTGGTTAGGGCACTAGACCGCAGATCAATAGGTTCTGGGGGCCACCCTGGTGTGGTGGTTAGTGCAGTAGACTGCAGATCAATAGGTTCTGGGGGCCTCCTTGGTGTAGTGGTTAGCGCAGTAGACCGCAGATCAATAGGTTCTGGGGGCCACCCTGGTGTAGTGGTTAGTGCAGTAGACCGCAGATCAATAGGTCATGGGGGCCTCTCTGGTATGGTGGTTAGTGCAGTAGACCGCAGATCAATAGGTCCTGGGGGCCTCTCTGGTGTGGTGGTTAGCGCAGTAGACCGCAGATCAATAGGTTTTGGGGGCCTCCCTGGTGTAGTGGTTAGGGCACTAGACGGCAGATCAATTGGTTCCGGGGGCCTCTCCCTGGTGTAGTGGTTAGGGCACTAGACCGCAGATCAATAGGTTCCGGGGGCCTCTCCCTGGTGTAGTGGTTAGGGCACTAGACCGCAGATCAATAGGCTCTGGGGGCCACCCTGGTGTAGTGGTTAGGGCACTAGACGGCAGATCAATAGGTTCTGGGGGCCTCTCCCTGGTGTAGTGGTTAGGGCACTAGACCGCAGATCAATGGGTTCTGGGGGCCACCCTGGTGTAGTGGTTAGGGCACTAGACCGCAGATCAATAGGTTCTGGGGGCCTCCCTGGTGTAGTGGTTAGTGCATTAGACCGCAGATCAATAGGTTCTGGGGGCAACCCTGGTGTGGTGGTTAGTGCGTTAGACCGCAGATCAATAGGTTCTGGGGGCAACCCTGGTGTGGTGGTTAGTGCATTAGACCGCAGATCAATAGGTTCTGGGGGCCACCCTGGTGTGGTGGTTAGTGCAGTAGACCGCAGATCAATAGGTTCTGGGGGCCTCCCTGGTGTAGTGGTTAGGGCACTAGACGGCAGATCAATAGGTTCCGGGGGCCTCTCCCTGGTGTAGTGGTTAGGGCACTAGACCGCAGATCAATAGGTTCCGGGGGCCTCTCCCTGGTGTAGTGGTTAGGGCACTAGACCGCAGATCAATAGGCTCTGGGGGCCACCCTGGTGTAGTGGTTAGGGCACTAGACGGCAGATCAATAGGTTCTGGGGGCCTCTCCCTGGTGTAGTGGTTAGGGCACTAGACCGCAGATCAATGGGTTCTGGGGGCCACCCTGGTGTAGTGGTTAGGGCACTAGACCGCAGATCAATAGGTTCTGGGGGCCTCCCTGGTGTAGTGGTTAGCGGACTAGACCGCAGATCAATGGGTTCTGGGGGTCTCCCTGGTGTAGTGGTTAGGGCACTAGACCGCAGATCAATAGGTTCTGGGGGCCTCTCCCTGGTGTAGTGGTTAGGGCACTAGACCGCAGACCAATAGGTTCTGGGGGCCTCCCTGGTGTGGTGGTTAGGGCACTAGACCGCAGATCAATAGGTCCTGGGGGCCACCCTGGTGTAGTGGTTAGTGCAGTAGACTGCAGATCAATAGGTTCTGGGGGCCACCCTGGTGTAGTGGTTAGGGCACTAGACCGCAGATCAATAGGTTCTGGGGGCCACCCTGGTGTGGTGGTTAGTGCAGTAGACTGCAGATCAATAGGTTCTGGGGGCCTCCTTGGTGTAGTGGTTAGCGCAGTAGACCGCAGATCAATAGGTTCTGGGGGCCACCCTGGTGTAGTGGTTAGTGCAGTAGACCGCAGATCAATAGGTCATGGGGGCCTCTCTGGTATGGTGGTTAGTGCAGTAGACCGCAGATCAATAGGTCCTGGGGGCCTCTCTGGTGTGGTGGTTAGCGCAGTAGACCGCAGATCAATAGGTCCTGGGGGCCTCTCTGGTGTGGTGGTTAGTGCAGTAGACCGCAGATCAATAGGTCCTGGGGGCCTCTCTGGTGTGGTGGTTAGCGCAGTAGACCGCAGATCAATAGGTTCTGGGGGCCTCCTTGGTGTAGTGGTTAGCGCCGTAGACCGCAGATCAATAGGTTCTGGGGGCCACCCTGGTGTAGTGGTTAGTGCAGTAGACCGCAGATCAATAGGTCCTGGGGCCTCTCTGGTGTGGTGGTTAGTGCAGTAGACCGCAGATCAATAGGTCATGGGTTCGAATCCTGCGTTCGAAACCGGGCCTGCGCGCCTGATGTGTGGCCTGTTTTATCTATTCATCCTTCATCGTCCCGCGAGGTTGCTTAGCCCTGTGGCCTATTTCACGTACATAGTTTAGCCGGCTACGGGGCTTAGTCGGCTAAAATCGCCCTTCGTTTACAAGGTAACTTCAGCCGACTATCCCCGTAGCCGGCTAAACTGCGTTCGTGAAATCCGCCACAGTTTAGCCCTTGGCCCAGTTTACCCCTTGGCCCAGTTTAACCTTTGTGAAGCGTCCTAAAACACCAACTCATTTCATTTCCTCGATGGCTTATATTGACAATGATAGTATTTGTTCACATAATATACTGACGAAGCAGCCGTTTTAAGTACCCATACCTGAATATATAAATATAAAATATATATATATGATCTTTCGCCGGCCGTTTAAAAGCATGATTTTAATTCCGCTATAGTGTCTGCGATCACCTGCCTAAGTTATGCATCTCCTGTGCTGAACTTTTGCGCCAATAGAAACGTCTGCATCGACAGGTCAACGCAGCAAATGGTGAGAATGGTTGATTTCTGTTCACTAGTTAATTTAAGACCACATGAAATGCAATAGTTGTGTTTGTCGTGCTTCAGGTATGGCGGTCTGTCACTGGGACGCCTCAGAGACTTCGTACCGGAAGACTTCGGCAAGGGCGCCCCCGCGCAGTTTCGGAAGTTAGCGGTGCGCAGCACGTCTATGGTAAGCAGGGATTATATATTTTATTAAAAGTGACATTTCTGAAGCGATGTCACCGTCTATGGGCGTTCAGATAAGATTTAAATCAGGCATTTTCCTTATCAGCTTCATTTCTTTGTGGAACTTTTTAGTTGTATGTTACTCAAGGACCTTGTCTAGTCATTGTTATGAATGTGATATACGTAATATGGTTCATAAGTATATTTGCTTGATCTTAAAGACGTGTTATCTCGCCCTTTCAGATTCGCTACAGTGAGAAGGGATACCATTCCCTCCCTATTTACATCAACACCCTGAACAATGCCATCCTGCGAGCCAACCTGCCACCCCAGAAGGGCAACCCGTCGGCCTATGGTAGGGCGCCTCGTCCCTACACCATTCATACACTGTGTCTATGGGCCTCTCGCCTTGATAGTTGTGTGATTCAGTCACATATATATATATTGTATGCTCCAAGCAGTATAGGAAATGGCTTTTAAGAAATAGAATCCATTGTCGTTGGATGGTGGTTCGTCATTGCTAGCACACAACTCTCCACCATTTACTTACTTAGCAGGTAAACCATGTAAACCTTCAGACTTCTGTAGAATGGCCATTGTCTTAATAGGCTGCGTGGAGTCGCTCGCCCCGTGAGACCCGCCGTCTGTCTACCGTAGCACCGTTATTGACTATTATAAACGATGTAATAATATAAACGAGTTACTGCACAACGGTGGTTAAGAGTGAAAATCCGTTATTTATGAAGGACCTTCGTTAGCCTGTTGATTGATTGCGCAATGTGTGTCACCACCACAGGTATTACCGCTTACAACCATCCCATGAACAACACCAACGACGGACTCTCTATGACCTTCATGTAAGTGTCCTTGACGAGCAGTGCATGGATGGAGCCATTTATTCTATTTGGGTTGTGTTCATAATAAAATCTGGCTAATACTGCAGCAATGAGTGATGTTCTATCATCAGTATGTCGGCTTGTCCAGAGTTATGTTGGCAGCGCATTGAGGTTCAGATTGGGGAGTCCAGGTTAAATCCTGAACCGTGTTCGTTGTGAAATGGTATGGTCATTCATCTCAGAATTTCAGGAGATTACTTGCACCTGTATATCTATCATCCACACATGTCCTAATACATCATTTTATTCATTCCGGTATTGGCACTGTTCAAATAGCCCTCCATAACTGCGCCGCCGGTCCTTCTTCCATGTTAGGGTGAACCATTCTTTCGGCATAGCTCACGTATGACTCACGCCTATCATTTACTTCCAATTCATTTCCTGGGCTCTAACATGGGAGATGGATCAACTGCGCCTATCCAGTCGAAGCCTGTTGTTTTAATTGTATGTATTTGTATGAAGTTACGTTAGCGCCAAAATTCAGCAATATATGTGTCAACGGCTTTCCATACCGTTTGGCTATTCTTACCGTGGTTTCTGTTTGCAGCCTGCAGGGCTCGGATGTGTTGATCGCTATCTTCATCATCTGCGCCATGTCGTTCGTGCCGGCCAGCTTCGTCCTCTTCCTGGTCTACGAGCGTTCCATCAAGGCCAAGCACCTGCAAGTCGTCAGCGGCCTGAGCCGAGTCATCTACTGGGTGGCCAACTATGTGTGGGACATGGTGAGTCATCTACTGGGTGGGTGGCCAACTACGTGTGGGACATGGTGAGTCATCTACTGGGTGGGTGGCCAACTACGTGTGGGACATGGTGAGTCATCTACTGGGTGGGTGGCCAACTACGTGTGGGACATGGTGAGTCATCTACTGGGTGGGTGGCCAACTACGTGTGGGACATGGTGAGTCATCTACTGGGTGGGTGGACAACTACGTGTGGGACATGGTGAGTCATCTACTGGGTGGGTGGCCAACTATGTGTGGGACATGGTGAAATCATCTACTGTGTGGATGGCCAACTACGTGTGGGACATGGCGAGTCATCTACTGGGTGGGTGGCCAACTACGTGTGGGACATGGTGAGTCATCTACTGGGTGGGTGGCCAACTACGTGTGGGACATGGTGAGTCATCTACTGGGTGGCCAACTATGTGTGGGACATGGTAAAATCATCTACTGGGTGGCCAACTATGTGTGGGACATGGTGAGTCATCTACTGGGTGGCCAACTACGTGTGGGACATGGTGAGTCATCTACTGGGTGGGTGACCAACTACGTGTGGGACATGGTGAGTCATCTACTGGGTGGGTGGCCAACTACGTGTAGGACATGGTGAGTCATCTACTGGGTGGGTGGCCAACTACGTGTGGGACATGGCGAGTCATCTACTGGGTGGGTGGCCAACTACGTGTGGGACATGGTGAGTCATCTACTGGGTGGCCAACTATGTGTGGGACATGGTGAAATCATCTACTGGGTGGCCAACTATGTGTGGGACATGGTGAGTCACCTACTGGGTGGCCAACTACGTGTGGGACATGGTCAGTCATCTACTGGGTGGCCAACTACGTGTGGGACATGGTGAGTCATCTACTGGGTGGGTGGCCAACTACGTGTGGGACATGGTGAGTCATCTACTGGGTGGGTGGCCAACTACGTGTGGGACATGGCGAGTCATCTACTGGGTGGCCAACTACGTGTGGGACATGGCGACTCATCTACTGGGTGGGTGGCCAACTACGTGTGGGACATGGTGAGTCATCTACTGGGTGGGTGGCCAACTATGTGTGGGACATGGCGAGTCATCTACTGGGTGGGTGGCCAACTACGTGTGGGACATGGCGAGTCATCTACTGGGTGGGTGGCCAACTACGTGTGGGACATGGTGAGTCATCTACTGGGTGGGTGGCCAACTACGTGTGGGACATGGTGAGTCATCTACTGGGTGGGTGGCCAACTATGTGTGGGACATGGTGAGTCATCTACTGGGTGGGTGGCCAACTACGTGTGGGACATGGTGAGTCATCTACTGGGTGGGTGGCCAACTACGTGTGGGACATGGTGAGTCATCTACTGGGTGGGTGGCCAACCACGTGTGGGACATGGTGAGTCATCTACTGGGTGGGTGGCCAACAACGTGTGGGACATGGTGAGTCATCTACCGGGTGGATGGCCAACTACGTGTGGGACATGGTGAGTCATCTACTGGGTGGGTGGCCAACTACGTGTGGGACATGGCGACTCATCTACTGGGTGGCCAACTACGTGTGAGACATGGCGACTCATCTACTGGGTGGGTGGCCAACTACGTGTGGGACATGGTGAGTCATCTACTGGGTGGCCAACTACGTGTGGGACATGGTGAGTCATCTACTGGGTGGCCAACCACGTGTGGGACATGGTGAGTCATCTACTGGGTGGGTGGCCAACTACGTGTGGGACATGGTGAGTCGTCTACTGGGTGGGTGGCCAACTACGTGTGGGACATGATGAGTCATCTACTGGGTGGGTGGCCAACTACGTGTGGGACATGGTGAGTCGTCTACTGGGTGGGTGGCCAACTACGTGTGGGACATGATGAGTCATCTACTGGGTGGGTGGCCAACTACGTGTGGGACATGATGAGTCATCTACTGGGTGGGTGGCCAACTACGCGTGGGACATGGTGAGTCGTCTACTGGGTGGGTGGCCAACTACGTGTGGGACATGGTGAGTCGTCTACTGGGTGGGTGGCCAACTACGTGTGGGACATGATGAGTCATCTACTGGGTGGGTGGCCAACTACGTGTGGGACATGGTGAGTCATCTACTGGGTGGGTGGCCAACTACGTGTGGGACATGGTGAGTCGTCTACTGGGTGGGTGGCCAACTACGTGTGGGACATGATGAGTCATCTACTGGGTGGGTGGCCAACTACGTGTGGGACATGATGAGTCATCTACTGGGTGGGTGGCCAACTACGTGTGGGACATGGTGAGTCATCTACTGGGTGGCCAACTACGTGTGGGACATGGCGACTCATCTACTGGGTGGGTGGCCAACTACGTGTGGGACATGGTGAGTCATCTACTGGGTGGCCAACTACGTGTGGGACATGGTGAGTCATCTACTGGGTGGCCAACCACGTGTGGGACATGGTGAGTCATCTACTGGGTGGGTGGCCAACTACGTGTGGGACATGGTGAGTCGTCTACTGGGTGGGTGGCCAACTACGTGTGGGACATGATGAGTCATCTACTGGGTGGGTGGCCAACTACGTGTGGGACATGGTGAGTCGTCTACTGGGTGGGTGGCCAACTACGTGTGGGACATGATGAGTCATCTACTGGGTGGGTGGCCAACTACGTGTGGGACATGATGAGTCATCTACTGGGTGGGTGGCCAACTACGTGTGGGACATGGTGAGTCGTCTACTGGGTGGGTGGCCAACTACGTGTGGGACATGGTGAGTCGTCTACTGGGTGGGTGGCCAACTACGTGTGGGACATGATGAGTCATCTGCTGGGTGGGTGGCCAACTACGTGTGGGACATGGTGAGTCATCTACTGGGTGGGTGGCCAACTACGTGTGGGACATGGTGAGTCGTCTACTGGGTGGGTGGCCAACTACGTGTGGGACATGATGAGTCATCTACTGGGTGGGTGGCCAACTACGTGTGGGACATGGTGAGTCATCTACTGGGTGGGTGGCCAACTACGTGTGGGACATAGTGAGTCATCTACTGGGTGGGTGGCCAACTACGTGTGGGACATGGTGAGTCATCTACTGGGTGGGTAGCCAACTACGTGTGGGACATGGTGAGTCATCTACTGGGTGGGTGGCCAACTACGTGTGGGACATGGTGAGTCGTCTACTGGGTGGATGGCCAACTACGTGTGGGACATGGTGAGTCATCTACTGGGTGGGTGGCCAACTACGTGTGGGACATGGTGAGTCATCTACTGGGTGGGTGGCCAACTACGTGTGGGACATAGTGAGTCATCTACTGGGTGGGTGGCCAACTACGTGTGGGACATGGTGAGTCATCTACTGGGTGGGTGGCCAACTACGTGTGGGACATAGTGAGTCATCTACTGGGTGGGTGGCCAACTACGTGTGGGACATGGTGAGTCATCTACTGGGTGGGTAGCCAACTACGTGTGGGACATGGTGAGTCATCTACTGGGTGGGTAGCCAACTACGTGTGGGACATGGCGAGTCATCTACTGGGTGGGTGGCCAACTACGTGTGGGACATGGTGAGTCGTCTACTGGGTGGGTGGCCAACTACGTGTGGGACATGGCGAGTCATCTACTGGGTGGGTGGCCAACTACGCGTGGGACATGGTGAGTCATCTACTGGGTGGGTGGCCAACTATGTGTGGGACATGGCGAGTCATCTACCGGGTGGGTGGCCAACTACGTGTGGGACATGGCGAGTCATCTACTGGGTGGGTGGCCAACTACGTGTGGGACATGGTGAGTCATCTACTGGGTGGGTGGCCAACTACGTGTGGGACATGGTGAGTCATCTACTGGGTGGGTGGCCAACTACGTGTGGGACATGGTGAGTCATCTACTGGGTGGGTGGCCAACTACGTGTGGGACATGGTGAGTCATCTACTGGGTGGGTGGCCAACTACGTGTGGGACATGGTGAGTCATCTACTGGGTGGGTGGCCAACCACGTGTGGGACATGGTGAGTCATCTACTGGGTGGGTGGCCAACAACGTGTGGGACATGGTGAGTCATCTACCGGGTGGATGGCCAACTACGTGTGGGACATGGTGAGTCATCTACTGGGTGGGTGGCCAACTACGTGTGGGACATGGCGAGTCATCTACTGGGTGGCCAACTACGTGTGGGACATGGCGACTCATCTACTGGGTGGGTGGCCAACTACGTGTGGGACATGGTGAGTCATCTACTGGGTGGCCAACTACGTGTGGGACATGGTGAGTCATCTACTGGGTGGCCAACCACGTGTGGGACATGGTGAGTCATCTACTGGGTGGGTGGCCAACTACGTGTGGGACATGGTGAGTCGTCTACTGGGTGGGTGGCCAACTACGTGTGGGACATGATGAGTCATCTACTGGGTGGGTGGCCAACTACGTGTGGGACATGGTGAGTCGTCTACTGGGTGGGTGGCCAACTACGTGTGGGACATGATGAGTCATCTACTGGGTGGGTGGCCAACTACGTGTGGGACATGATGAGTCATCTACTGGGTGGGTGGCCAACTACGTGTGGGACATGGTGAGTCGTCTACTGGGTGGGTGGCCAACTACGTGTGGGACATGGTGAGTCGTCTACTGGGTGGGTGGCCAACTACGTGTGGGACATGATGAGTCATCTACTGGGTGGGTGGCCAACTACGTGTGGGACATGGTGAGTCATCTACTGGGTGGGTGGCCAACTACGTGTGGGACATGGTGAGTCGTCTACTGGGTGGGTGGCCAACTACGTGTGGGACATGATGAGTCATCTACTGGGTGGGTGGCCAACTACGTGTGGGACATGATGAGTCATCTACTGGGTGGGTGGCCAACTACGTGTGGGACATGGTGAGTCATCTACTGGGTGGCCAACTACGTGTGGGACATGGCGACTCATCTACTGGGTGGGTGGCCAACTACGTGTGGGACATGGTGAGTCATCTACTGGGTGGCCAACTACGTGTGGGACATGGTGAGTCATCTACTGGGTGGCCAACCACGTGTGGGACATGGTGAGTCATCTACTGGGTGGGTGGCCAACTACGTGTGGGACATGGTGAGTCGTCTACTGGGTGGGTGGCCAACTACGTGTGGGACATGATGAGTCATCTACTGGGTGGGTGGCCAACTACGTGTGGGACATGGTGAGTCGTCTACTGGGTGGGTGGCCAACTACGTGTGGGACATGATGAGTCATCTACTGGGTGGGTGGCCAACTACGTGTGGGACATGATGAGTCATCTACTGGGTGGGTGGCCAACTACGTGTGGGACATGGTGAGTCGTCTACTGGGTGGGTGGCCAACTACGTGTGGGACATGGTGAGTCGTCTACTGGGTGGGTGGCCAACTACGTGTGGGACATGATGAGTCATCTACTGGGTGGGTGGCCAACTACGTGTGGGACATGGCGAGTCATCTACTGGGTGGGTGGCCAACTACGTGTGGGACATGGTGAGTCGTCTACTGGGTGGGTGGCCAACTACGTGTGGGACATGATGAGTCATCTACTGGGTGGGTGGCCAACTACGTGTGGGACATGGTGAGTCATCTACTGGGTGGGTGGCCAACTACGTGTGGGACATAGTGAGTCATCTGCTGGGTGGGTGGCCAACTACGTGTGGGACATGGTGAGTCATCTACTGGGTGGGTAGCCAACTACGTGTGGGACATGGTGAGTCATCTACTGGGTGGGTGGCCAACTACGTGTGGGACATGGTGAGTCGTCTACTGGGTGGATGGCCAACTACGTGTGGGACATGGTGAGTCATCTACTGGGTGGGTGGCCAACTACGTGTGGGACATGGTGAGTCATCTACTGGGTGGGTGGCCAACTACGTGTGGGACATAGTGAGTCATCTACTGGGTGGGTGGCCAACTACGTGTGGGACATGGTGAGTCATCTACTGGGTGGGTGGCCAACTACGTGTGGGACATAGTGAGTCATCTACTGGGTGGGTGGCCAACTACGTGTGGGACATGGTGAGTCATCTACTGGGTGGGTAGCCAACTACGTGTGGGACATGGTGAGTCATCTACTGGGTGGGTAGCCAACTACGTGTGGGACATGGCGAGTCATCTACTGGGTGGGTGGCCAACTACGTGTGGGACATGGTGAGTCATCTACTGGGTGGGTGGCCAACTACGTGTGGGACATGGTGAGTCATCTACTGGGTGGCCAACTACGTGTGGGACATGGTGAGTCATCTACTGGGTGGGTGGCCAACTACGTGTGGGACATGGTGAGTCATCTACTGGGTGGGTGGCCAACTACGTGTGGGACATGGTGAGTCATCTACTGGGTGGGTGGCCAACTACGTGTGGGACATGGTGAGTCATCTACTGGGTGGGTGGCCAACTACGTGTGGGACATGGTGAGCCATCTACTGGGTGGGTGGCCAACTACGTGTGGGACATGGTGAGTCATCTACTGGGTGGGTGGCCAACTACGTGTGGGACATGGTGAGTCATCTACTGGGTAGGTGGCCAACTACGTGTGGGACATGGTGAGTCATCTACTGGGTGGGTGGCCAACTACGTGTGGGACATGGTGAGTCATCTACTGGGTGGGTGGCTAACTACGCGTGGGACATGGCGAGTCATCTACTGGGTGGGTGGCCAACTACGTGTGGGACATGGTGAGTCATCTACTGGGTGGGTGGCCAACTACGTGTGGGACATGGTGAGTCATCTACTGGGTGGGTGGCCAACTACGTGTGGGACATGGCGAGTCATCTACTGGGTGGGTGGCCAACTACGTGTGGGACATGGCGAGTCATCTACTGGGTGGGTGGCCAACTACGTGTGGGACATGGTGAGTCATCTACTGGGTGGGTGGTCAACTACGTGTGGGACATGGCGAGTCATCTACTGGGTGGGTGGCCAACTACGTGTGGGACATGGCGAGTCATCTACTGGGTGGGTGGCCAACTACGTGTGGGACATGGTGAGTCATCTACTGGGTGGGTGGCCAACTACGTGTGGGACATGGCGAGTCATCTACTGGGTGGCCAACTACGTGTGGGACATGGCGACTCATCTACTGGGTGGGTGGCCAACTACGTGTGGGACATGGTGAGTCATCTACTGGGTGGCCAACTACGTGTGGGACATGGTGAGTCATCTACTGGGTGGGTGGCCAACTACGTGTGGGACATGGTGAGTCATCTACTGGGTGGGTGGCCAACTACGTGTGGGACATGGTGAGTCATCTACTGGGTGGGTGGCCAACTACGTGTGGGACATGGTGAGTCATCTACTGGGTGGGTGGCCAACTACGTGTGGGACATGGTGAGTCATCTACTGGGTGGCCAACTACGTGTGGGACATGGTGAGTCATCTACTGGGTGGGTGGCCAACAATAGTACATATTCGGACTTTATTATGCAAGATGGTATCGATGGATAGTTTTAAACACCTAATCTCATTGCTGAAGTACAAGGACCCTCATTTCCTTGCAGTGTAACTACCTGATCCCGGCCACGTGCTGCATTCTGATACTGAAGTCATTCGACGTCCCGGCCTACGTGTCTGGGGCCAACTTCCCCGCCGTCATATCTCTCTTCCTACTCTATGGGTAAGTAAGCTTTTTACTCACTGGCGTATCAAATGAAGTGTTGGTGTTTCAGGCCATTGTTCCACACATGAAGGCTCAATTTGGGCCGGTGGCAGGTTATTTGTATGTTACAAATACAAAGGTACAAAGGTACGCCAATGGGTGGGTCCCAATGCTCCAAGCTCCTTAAAATTATGAGACATCCGACAAAATAATAGGACATTAATTAAAATGAAATATTGCGTAGTCTTTATGCTATTTTAATTGAAGGAAACCCCGTAAATAATTACATATACAATAGTTTCTGATACTTGGCACTTAGACCTAATTACCTCCGATTTCTAACGTGCATTGCATCATTACCAGTTATCGTCAAGCACGGTCAGCATGGCCAATCTCTATGGTGTAAGCCCCGATTCTAGACAGAGGAACCCTTCACATCCAGATGTTTATATATACCTACATTGCGTCCCGATGTCCCCTCACAGCTCAATGAAATGCGTCATTTGAAATTTTTGTGCGACAGAGGTCGCAGGACGCGTACCTCAAAATCGCTGCTGTCTGTTACAGCTGGTCTATCACCCCTATGATGTCGCCAGCCTGGTTTAGACGTCATTGACTTGTGTGTCCCTGTCTGTTACAGCTGGTCTATTACCCCGATGATGTCGCCAGCCTGGTTTAGACGTCATTGACTTGTGTGTCCCTGTCTGTTACAGCTGGTCTATCACCCCTATGATGTCGCCAGCCTGGTTTAGACGTCATTGACTTGTGTGTCCCTGTCTGTTACAGCTGGTCTATTACCCCGATGATGTCGCCAGCCTGGTTTAGACGTCATTGACTTGTGTGTCCCTGTCTGTTACAGCTGGTCTATCACCCCGATGATGTCGCCAGCCTGGTTTAGACGTCACTGACTTGTGTGTCCCTGTCTGTTACAGCTGGTCTATCACCCCGATGATGTCGCCAGCCTGGTTTAGACGTCATTGACTTGTGTGTCCCTGTCTGTTACAGCTGGTCTATCACACCTATGATGTCGCCAGCCTGGTTTAGACGTCATTGACTTGTGTGTCCCTGTCTGTTACAGCTGGTCTATCACCCCTATGATGTCGCCGGCCTGGTTTAGACGTCATTGACTTGTGTGTCCCTGTCTGTTACAGCTGGTCTATCACCCCTATGATGTCGCCAGCCTGGTTTAGACGTCATTGACTTGTGTGTCCCTGTCTGTTACAGCTGGTCCATCACCCCGATGATGTCGCCAGCCTGGTTTAGACGTCATTGACTTGTGTGTCCCTGTCTGTTACAGCTGGTCCATCACCCCGATGATGTCGCCAGCCTGGTTTAGACGTCATTGACTTGTGTGTCCCTGTCTGTTACAGCTGGTCTATCACCCCTATGATGTCGCCAGCCTGGTTTAGACGTCATTGACTTGTGTGTCCCTGTCTGTTACAGCTGGTCCATCACCCCGATGATGTCGCCAGCCTGGTTTAGACGTCATTGACTTGTGTGTCCCTGTCTGTTACAGCTGGTCCATCACCCCGATGATGTCGCCAGCCTGGTTTAGACGTCATTGACTTGTGTGTCCCTGTCTGTTACAGCTGGTCCATCACCCCGATGATGTACCCTGCCTCGTTCGTGTTCACCGAGCCCAGCACGGCTTACATCTTCCTCATCGTCATCAACCTCTTCGTCGGCATCACCTGCATTATCACCTCCTTCCTGCTGGAACTCTTCCAAAACAACGAAGTGAGGAACATATATGTTGTTACACTGTGTAACCGTGCGCCAGCATTGGGATCGATGGCAGTATTATGCAATATTCTTGTTGCAATGTGACGGTTTACGAGGCAAGGAAGGCAACAGAATAATAGCTAAGATGCCGGTTCTTGTGTCATTGTGCCACTGACGGTTTGCTGCCAAGAAACGCACTGGTGCTAATATCCGATAATTATATCTGATATTAATGTAGCTGATGCTACTATCAAATATTCATGCTTGGTGCCTGTAATAAATAAATATACATTAATGGCCTACCATAAAATATTAATTAAGGTCCTTGAGTCACACTTTTAGACCCACCGCTGAGCAGATTATAACTGTTTGTACCCTGATTGAAGAGGAAGCACAAGGTTCGTTTTTTTAACTTGGATCACCCTTTGTTACCATGGTTACCAGGAGCTGCTGAAGATCCATGACGTGTTGAAGTGTATCTTCCTGGTGTTCCCCAACTACTGCCTGGGTCGCGGCCTAATGGACATCGCCTTCAACGAGTACTGGAACGAGTACTTCTTCAAGACAGGTGAAGCCAACACTTAACAGTGGTTAAATGCGCCAAAAGAATAGCTTTGTAACGAGTACTTCTTCAAGACAGGTGAAGCCAACACTTAACAGTGGTTAAATGCGCCAAAAGAATAGCTTTTTAACGAGTACTTCTTCAAGACATGTGAAGCCAACACTTAACAGTGGTTAAATGCGCCAAAAGAATAGCTTTGTTTTTTAATTGTACTTTAGCAAATACTTCTTGAAGACAGGTCAGCGGGCGTCAACAGTTTAATATTGGTTAAGAACGCCAAGGCATAGTTTTGTTTGGTCGAATAGTATGAGTGTATACGAGAGTGTTTATTTATGAATTGTTTTTTTTGCTTAGGACGGGTAAACCTACTAATGCTTGTATTTAGGTATGGATAGGAAGCTTTGTGCTTCAATCGACAAATTGGCGCGAAAACGTTTAAAGGAAATCTTTTTACTGGAGCAGTACTTTTGGAATAAATACTTGTTCAAGACCGGTGAGTGTGGAGAGTGGTGGTTGCATATGAGTATCTCCCTTCTTTTAGGATGTATATGACATATATAGAAGTATATAGGTAGGAATAGTTACGATCAAAATTGATCGAAATCGCCAAAGTTTTATGTTTGTGAAGTTTCTCTAAAGAAAGCTTTTACTGTCACTGCAGGCCAGTACGGAAAGATGAAGTCGCCGTTTGAATGGAATCTCATGGCCAGGAACTTGGTTGCCATGGCGATCGTTGGTCTGGTGTTCTTCCTGATCACGTTAATGTGTGAATTCAACTTCTTCCGCAAACCCAAGTGAGTGGACTGTCAGCACATCTTGAGTGATGATATATACTGGACCCAGATGTTGTCGATGTTGCTTGGGTAATATTGTAAAGATATGTGGGCCTTGATAATAACGACCAAATGTACCGCGACCAATTTGGTAAAAGAAAGACCTCTTTTACGATGACCTTGGTGTGTAGTTGCGCACTGTGGCGCATTATTCATCTACGAGAGAAACCAACATGTATTGCCGTTCAGCAGAGTGATAGTGTCCAATGGCAACATATAGCTATACAGCTTATGTATTCCTTCTTAAATACGTGCGAACCCAAAAGAAAACATATTTTAGATTCTTTACTTTCGATAATACTGTTGTCCATATACATGGATATATATATATATATGTATAAGATATTGTCTCGAGTTGGGCTCAACTTGCCGGTCGATGTCAAGAAAATAATAGACGGTTGCTATCGCCAAGGGTTAAAGCAGTATACTTCCATGCGCCATCTTAAATTTTTTACATTTTAGAATCAAGATAAAATATCTCAAAATTATGATGTGTATGTTTTATATCTCGTTGAGTCTGTAAAACAACAATTTCAACATAAAACTGCGCGGACTATTCTCGCGCGCGGACGTCCTGGTGAGTCGCGGTCGATATCACACAGAATACCGAATAGCGAACAGGCGCGCAGGGATATAAAGCCGGTCCGGTGAACAAGTTGCTTCTCTCCGGATAGCCCACAGAATATACTTATTTGACATGGAGAAGAGGTTGGTAATGCAAACAATTACAGAACATATTACTATTTAAGTGATTGGTGAATGTTGTGTCTGACTGGTGACTGCTCCCCCGACAGACCCGTGACGTCAGACAACATGATGATGCCGCACGAGGAGGACGCTGACGTGGCCAACGAGAGACGCCGAGCCACGCGCGGCAGCGGGCGACGTGACATGCTGCGTCTGGAGAACCTGACCAAGGTCAGTGTGTGGGTGTTACTGGGAGGGTGAGGGTGAGGGGGGGGGGAGGAGGGGTGAGAGACGCCGAGCCACGCGCGGCAGCGGGCGACGTGACATGCTGCGTCTGGAGAACCTGACCAAGGTCAGTGTGAGGGTGTTACTGGGAGGGTGAGGGTGAGGGGGGGGGGGGAAGGGGTGAGAGACGCCGAGCCACGCGCGGCAGCGGGCGACGTGACATGCTGCGTCTGGAGAACCTGACCAAGGTCAGTGTTAGGGTGTTACTGGGAGGGTGAGGGTGAGGGGGGGGGGGGAGGGGTGAGAGACGCCGAGCCACGCGCGGCAGCGGGCGACGTGACATGCTGCGTCTGGAGAACCTGACCAAGGGTAGTGTGAGGGTGTTACTGGGAGGGTGAGGGGGGGGGGGAGGAGGGGTGAGAGACGCCGAGCCACGCACGGCAGCGGGCGACGTGACATGTTGCGTCTGGAGAACCTGACCAAGGTCAGTGTGGGGGTGTTACTGGGAGGGTGAGAGTGAGGGGGGGGGGGGAGGAGGGGTGAGAGACGCCGAGCCACGCGCGGCCGCGGGCGACGTGACATGCTGCGTCTGGAGAACCTGACCAAGGTCAGTATGTGGGTGTTACTGTGAGGGTGAGTGGGGGGGAGGGGCTGAGAGACGCCGAGCCACGCGCGGCAGCGGGCGACGTGACATGCTGCGTCTGGAGAACCTGACCAAGGTCAGTGTGAGGGTGTTACTGGGAGGGGGAGGGTGAGGGGGGGGGGAGGAGGGGTGAGAGACGCCGAGCCACGCGCGGCCGCGGTCGACGTGACATGCTGCGTCTGGAGAACCTGACCAAGGTCAGTGTGTGGGTGTTACTGGGAGGGTGAGGGTGAGGGGGGGGGGAGGAGGGGTGAGAGACGCCGAGCCACGCGCGGCAGCGGGCGACGTGACATGCTGCGTCTGGAGAACCTGACCAAGGTCAGTGTGAGGGTGTTACTGGGAGGGTGAGGGTGAGGGGGGGGGAAGGGGTGAGAGACGCCGAGCCACGCGCGGCAGCGGGCGACGTGACATGCTGCGTCTGGAGAACCTGACCAAGGTCAGTGTTAGGGTGTTACTGGGAGGGTGAGGGTGAGGGGGGGGGGAGGGGTGAGAGACGCCGAGCCACGCGCGGCAGCGGGCGACGTGACATGCTGCGTCTGGAGAACCTGACCAAGGGTAGTGTGAGGGTGTTACTGGGAGGGTGAGGGGGGGGGGAGGAGGGGTGAGAGACGCCGAGCCACGCACGGCAGCGGGCGACGTGACATGTTGCGTCTGGAGAACCTGACCAAGGTCAGTGTGGGGGTGTTACTGGGAGGGTGAGAGTGAGGGGGGGGGGGGGGGAGGAGGGGTGAGAGACGCCGAGCCACGCGCGGCCGCGGGCGACGTGACATGCTGCGTCTGGAGAACCTGACCAAGGTCAGTATGTGGGTGTTACTGTGAGGGTGAGTGGGGGGGAGGGGCTGAGAGACGCCGAGCCACGCGCGGCAGCGGGCGACGTGACATGCTGCGTCTGGAGAACCTGACCAAGGTCAGTGTGAGGGTGTTACTGGGAGGGGGAGGGTGAGGGGGGGGGGAGGAGGGGTGAGAGACGCCGAGCCACGCGCGGCCGCGGTCGACGTGACATGCTGCGTCTGGAGAACCTGACCAAGGTCAGTGTGTGGGTGTTACTGGGAGGGTGAGGGTGAGGGGGGGGGGGTTGAGAGACGCCGAGCCACGCGCGGCAGCGGGCGACGTGACATGCTGCTTCTGGAGAACCTGACCAAGGTCAGTGTGGGGGTGATACTGGGAGGGTGGCGGGGTGGAGGGGGGGGGGGGTGAGAGACGCCGGGTCACGATAAATTTTGATTTACTAAGAATCCAACACGATATTATTAAAACAAAATTTAGTTTAAATGGACTTATCATCTGCATGATTTTTGGTCTTGCATCTTAAGTAAAATCTCTACATATATCAATGATTTGTATAAAATATCAGTGAAACCTATTGTATGTAGTTTTATCCTCATCCAATCTCAGATCTACGTGACGAGGAAGCTAGGGCGCCATCTGGCGGTGGACAGGCTGTCCCTCGGGGTTCCGGAAGGGGAGGTAAGTGAACTCGTGTTGCCACGGCAACCACCCTAACACGTGTTACCGTAGATACTAGAATATCTATCCAGGAATATATCAATAGTCAAAGAGGACATCCTATAATAGTGTGTCTCTGTGACGTCATACCAATATGGGAGATGGAGTTTATTGATATTAGTTTTATGTCATAGTAATCTGTACCTTCGTACGGCAGGTGGCAGCACCTGTGTGCTTATCATAAACACCTAACCAGCTCTAGCCCTGAATAGTTTAGCCGGATGCATTAAATCGAATATTTACATCGAATGTATAATTCGCAGCACTGCTATTACGAAAAATGTTCGATCCTATATATATCAGTGCTGGAAAGTATACAAATATATGGGTATACTTGTCCCCATATATGCGGGATATTTTGTATGGGTATGCTTTCCCGCACTGATATCACCAGTGGTGTATTTTTGTTTATTGCTGACTATCCTTGCAGTGTTTCGGTCTCCTGGGTGTGAACGGGGCGGGTAAGACGACCACCTTTAAGATGCTGACCGGGGACCTCCCTCCCACTGGGGGAGACGCCTACCTCAATGGCTACAGGTCAGCCTACTGATATACTATAACACTAACCAGGAGCACTGTACATATAGCACTCGGCAAATGACCTCGAGAAAAATGGGACAAAAATGTCCTAAAATTGCAAATGTAATGTCTGTAATGTTTCAAGATACACTGTAATTGCATATAAAATTGAACGTGAGAGAATATTATTTCGCTTAATTTATGTTACAAACAATCAATCGTCAGGATAAATTATAATCCCCAGTTACCCCCACATACACATTGGTCACCTCACTGAGCGGTCATCAGCACATGATATCCACAATATCAGGATCGATTTTGTCATTGATGGACTGGGCGGTAATGCGGCAGTTACCGGGAGCTATATCTCGTGTCTTGGTTGTTGCAGCATTCTGAAGGACGTGTACAAGGTACAGGAGAAGATCGGCTACTGCCCTCAGTTCGACGCCCTGTACGACGAGCTCACAGCGCGCGAACACCTCCAGCTGTACGCTCGACTGCGGGGCATCCCCTGCCAGGAGCAGAAACAGGTCGGTGCCAGACTGAATCTTCGAAGTGACATTATTGGTGTAAAGGGGGAGACATTACGTGTAGTGTGCCCAATAGTAGTTTGTTTAACCTATATGGAACATCGTATGTTCTGTTAGATCATCGTTTCGGAGATCGGTGGTTCGCGCCCCGCTGTGGTCATGTCCGTGTGGTCGCCGGATAAAGATCCCATGTTTTTCTTCGTAAAGAGTAGGGGGTTACCCCCGGGGACATGGCTCCACTCTCCCTTCCTTCTCCCGTTTTACGCGACATGACCAGAATTGGTTAAAGCGTCCTGAAAATACAACCAACCCAATGTGCGAATATCTAAATGTTGTGCAGCGTTGAAGAGTGCATGTTGCCTTCTTCAACAAAGAGTAGGGGGTTAGTCTCGCGGCCAGACTTGGCTCCTGTCTACCGTATCCCTAGTGACCACATACGATATTAGAGGTTACAGTTCCCTTCTCAACCTAACCAAAGACGATGATAGAAGATGCTACAAAAACCTGTTTGTGTTAATGTTAGATATCCTTCTGACTTCTACCGCAAAGGAAAACAATAGTTGACTAAACACCGAAATGTGCCCTGCCTCTCCCTACAGGTGGTGGACTGGGCCGTCCACAAGCTGGGTCTGGGGAACGTGGCCGACAAGCTGTCCGGAACCTACAGCGGCGGTATGAAGCGCAAGCTCTCCACAGCCATCGCCCTCATCGGGCAGCCGCCAGTCATCTTCCTGGTGAGTCACGTGGGCTGGGACGCACCGCAACTGTCACGTGACTCAAAATGTAGTTTTCCAATTTTTATGTCGACGACCTAATTTGTGTTAACATGAGTTAAAAGAGAAGTTTTTTTTTTGTATGGTGTTTATTGTCTATTTCTATTTAACTTAAAAGCGGCTATTTGTTCGTTAATTTACGATAGATATATATAGTACCGGGGTATGTATTGTAACGTGTGTGCCCCAGGAAGTGTGTCACTTTGGGTATTATGTTCAAGGCGTGTGGTTGTTACATCGAGACTTAGTGTCACTGATGGTATGACTGTCCGTTGTAGGATGAACCGACCACTGGCATGGATCCCCACTCCCGGCGATTCCTCTGGGACTTGATCCTGAACCTCATCCAGGAAGGCCGCTCCGTCATTCTGACATCACATAGGTAGGAGTTCGGATCTCCTGGATTGCGATATCATATTCTAATTGATTGTTGTAAAAAGTATTTTATTTTATAATAATAACAGTGTTATTATCTGGTCAAATTAACGACCCTTTCGGGCAAATTCTTCAAAACAGGTGTTCATATTATACTGGAGGGTCGTAGCGTGTAGTGCCTCAGTCTGATGTATGCAAATACGTCTGTGCCATTATTGCTCACGTAATACTCACATCCCTAACCCATTTACAACAGAATGTACAAATGCACGTTTTGGTAACAGGGTTAATATAAACTCAAGTAACACTCCACGATAAACCGCCTTTAACCATGTTGGTGATTCCTTCCCGTCCGCCGCCCCCCCCCCCCCCCCCCCACCCTCTGGCGGCTCAGCATGGAGGAGTGTGAGGCGCTGTGCACACGCATGGCCATCATGGTGAACGGCCACTTCAAGTGTCTGGGCAGCGTCCAGCACCTGAAGACGCGGTTCGGCGACGGGTACACGGTGTCGGTGCGAGTCAAGGGGCCGGCCTACGAGCGCAACGTCGAGACCGTCAGTCGCTTCATCGAGCGCCACTTCCAGACGGCCATGCTCAAGGTAAGGGGTCCACAGATAGGGGGGACACAGGTCGTGCCATGCTGAAGGTGAGGGGTCCACAGATAGGGGGGGGGGACACAGGTCGTGCCATGCTCAAGGTGAGGGGTCCACAGATAGTGGGGGGGGGACACAGGTCGTGCCATGCTCAAGGTGAGGGGTCCACAGATAGGGGGGGGGGACACAGGTCGTGCCATGCTCAAGGTGAGGGGTCCACAGATAGGGGGGACACAGGTCGTGCCATGCTCAAGGTGAGGGGTCCACAGATAGGGGGGAAACAGGTCGTGCCATGCTCAAGGTGACGGGTCCACAGATAGGGGGGACACAGGTCGTGCCATGCTCAAGGTGAGGGGTCCACAGATAGGGGTGGACACAGGTTGTGCCATGCTCAAGGTGAGGGTCCACAGATAGGGGGGACACAGGTCGTGCCATGCTCAAGGTGAGGGGTCCACAGATAGGGGGGACACAGGTCGTGCCATGCTCAAGGTGAGGGGTCCACAGATAGGGGGGACACAGGTCGTGCCACGCTCAAGGTGAGGGGTCCACAGATAGGGGGGACACAGGTCGTGCCACGCTCAAGGTGAGGGGTCCACAGATAGGGGGGACACAGGTCGTGCCACGCTCAAGGTGAGGGGTCCACAGATAGGGGGGACACAGGTCGTGCCACGCTCAAGGTGAGGGGTCCACAGATAGGGGGGACACAGGTCGTGCCACGCTCAAGGTGAGGGGTCCACAGATAGGGGGGACACAGGTCGTACTGGGGTGGTTTTTTGAAAGGCACGGGAGACGTTTTATAAGAAAGCCCGGTGAAAAAATTAAATGATGGTGTTTTAAGCCGTTAATTTGGGGTTCCATGCTCACTGGTGTAGTGGATAATTAGCACACTAGACCTAAATGGGTCTCCGGTTCGAATAGGTACCCAGGGCATCTAATCTGAAGGCATGTCTAATCCATTCATGCTTCATCGTCCCGGGAGGTTCCTTGGCTCATTTTAGCCCTTGTGTGCACAAAAGTGGCCTAAAACACCAATTAATGTACATAAAGGCCAAAAATGAACGAAGACACCTGCCGAAAATCCGCGTTAGTAAAATTCGTTCTAGGTGACATGTGCTTTCATTGGACGTGCATAGTATCTGCAAAGAAACTCAAATATTTACTGTTATGCCCTCTCATTGCAGGAATGCCATCACAACATGGTGCAATATGAACTCCCGTCACTTGACCTGGCCCTGTCACGTGTCTTCGCCTTGATGGAAGAAGCGTCACGTGATCTCAATGTGGAAGATTACTCCGTCAGTCAGAATACGCTGGATAATGTGAGTGTAGCTTCCCACTTCGTGCTGGTGGTGTATCAAGATAATTGTGCTTTCCATTTGAATAAGCCTTATATATTGATGATTAGGTTGCGCCGGTGAATGGTACGATTTGTCTTCAGTCAATTAATGGGTATCTTCCATGTTAGAACCCGTGAAATGGATAATAATGGCAAAAGGTAGACGCAAGTCATACGTGAACTATTCTGAAACAATAGTTCGCCCTAACATGGAAAAACGACCCACTTAATATGATTAACCCAAAACAAATGTTACATAATGTTCATATTTGTGATATAAGCAACATGTTATGTTCCAGTTCGCGTAAAGCGAGATCTTAGTGAGATGACGCCTGAAATCCGGGTGTTTACGGTAAACGTGATATGTACCCTTGGATTCTTTCAGGTCTTCATCAACTTCGTGAAGCAGCAGCAAGAGCTTGTGCAGGAATCAGGCCAACTGAACACTGCCCACCGCACGCCGGGTCCCCAGAATGCCGAGCTGCAGCCTCTGGTGCAATGCGTTAGCTCCAGTGACGAAAACCTCATGTATGATGACGAAGACAGCGCTGACGCCGACTTCGAACCAACCCTGGTTAGTGCTGCTTAAACAACTTATTTTAAACAAAGAAACTTTAATGCCAAGAGGTCAACTAAATAGTTGGTTTTTCTCGTATGTATAAGGGTAAGACTTTCATCCAAAGCGTCGGAATTTTAAAATTGTATGTCAGGAGATAACAGAATAATTATAACAGAAGTATTATTGTATATGTTAGAGTAAGACTTCGGAATGTAAAGCGTTGGCATTCTCTATTCATGTAATTATTGGTCAATTATTTTTGAACAAACCATTAATTTCTATCCTTTTCCGTCCCTGACAGAGCGGCTTGGCTTTCCAACCGGACGCCTCTAACTGCTGACCGTCGAACGTACCCGTCATCTGGTCTCGCTCACACTGCACACACACCCTGACGCTGAAGATTGTAGATGTAAATGTTGTAAATAGGACGACTTTTGGCCCGTGACTGAACACCGAAATGGTTCAACAGCTGATCAGTTTCATGGGAAAATGGCGATGCGAACGCCGACAAGGTCATGACCTTGGAGCCGCTTAGTCGCCCCCGTAATGCAGTAGGTTTTGATGTAAGTAACCCTTGACAGGTGGCCAGTAATGTATAAACACGCACAATTGTCCTTGTCACGTGGATACATTCTGCTCTCTAGATTAAGTCGTATATTGTACTTTACTTTTCCGTAGCAGCCAAATGAGTCATGACGCTCGCCCATGTAGCGTCAAGGGGATATTTGTTGTTAATATTTAGCTGATCGGATGTGTTAATGTTTGTTTCCTGTGATTGTCAGTAAAATGACCAGAATTCAAAGCTTCTTGCAATGGCTTGGTCAACGTAAAGATGATATTCAATGTGCTGTCGACTCCCAACTGTTGCTGGGCGCGTTGTAAACTTGTCTTACGTGACAAAAGAGATACTGTCTTTATTGCTGGATATTGGTAACGTCATATGTCAAACTGTCGCGTAGCTCGCAGGCGCATATAAACGTTTATTTCATAAATAGGGCCCATGGTATCAGTCCAGGGCGAAATGCATTACATATGACTGCTGGTACATTTACAAACTCAAATTGCGAAACTATAAAGCATTATACGTGTAAGCAGCTATATTCCGAAGAATTTTGAGAAGATAGCAAGCGTATATATAATCTTCGATTACCTTCCCGGCATTCGCTAATAATGTCTAAAGGGCGAAAATTAGATGAGAGTAATTAGATCAGAGTTATTAGATCAGAGTTATATGCAGTCTGTCCTGAGACATGTGGTAACTACTTGACATTCAGTGTATAGCAACAATCCATGTCCTGAGCTGTGTCATGACCCTAAAAATATATGCGGAGAGTTTCCGATCGGCGTTTAGGCGTTGTTGGGTAGCATTACGGACAGATAAGGGGTATATGAACTGTTAATGTCTAGTCATTCATAAAGTATTTCGCTACGACAAGGGAGAAACAATGTCATTTTTTAACTTTACACATAGTAACTATATTCTATGTGACTGTTTATCCTTTGGGTAGCTGCTTGGGTGTCTGAACCACCGTACTTGACAGTTACAACGGTGACGAGATCAAGACGTAGTACTTTTTATGATATGATGCTGAAAGGTGCATTCCAAACGTTTCCAAACGCGTTTTGTTCACTGCGTGTAATTGCATAGGATGATGTTATGGAGGGCCGATTTTAGTACATTTTACCAATCATGTTTTATATGAGTATTTGAAAAGATGCGAGAAAAGAAATTACGTGTTAATTTAATGAGATTGGGGTGCTGATAAGCATCAAGATGATGGTCATATAATGGTGCCGGTACACAGATAATTTTTAACGCTAGTGCACGTGCACCGCAGATCACGGATTTGGTTTCCTCGGCACGTGTTAGATGAGTGAAGTGACCTGTGATGTCTGCAGCGCGGAGCGTCACTTTATAGCGTGCCCTATGTACCCCTCCACTTCACGTCCTTTTGTTGGATAGCGTATTTATGTCGACATAACTATGATCTGGTAATGCTGTATGCTGGTGTAATTTGTGTAACATGTCTGGGTATTCTCTGAGTGTCACGCTTGCATGTTAACTTAAACGTATTTTAGATTATAAGTTGATAGATCTAATCACTAGTCTATTTGTTACCTCGTACACACATCTATGTCAAAAACAGGCTTGGGATAGACCTATAATTACATGGAAGCTAGTGTGCAGTGTGTTGTCACTACTCTATATTCTATTTTCCATTGGAAGATTTTATTCTATATTTGTATCGCGTAGATTTTTGTTAGTGTATCCTTACTTTATTTGTTTGACTTTACGTATCTGTCGCTGACCAATATTCTTTGTTCAGAGGCACAAACTTATCTGCAGTATTTAAGTACATATAGTATATATCTTAGTATAGTATCTATTCTATATCAAAGTATAGTATCTATTATATATCCTAGTATAGTACCTATTGCATATCATGTTATTTTATTTTTATACATTTATCAAGGTACGCACTTTGTGGTTTTTATATAACCAAGGATACTTTCTACTGGTTACACAGTTTCACCGTGACGTATGGCGGTCAAACCTGCTGCAGTGCTAAGTACACAGAATGTGGAAGCTTTCAATAAATCTTGAAAACCCCTTATTTTATCATCGTCTGTATTATTATTAATTTTAGGTCATATTTCAGCAAAAAGATCGTAATATAAAAAAAAAAAGTGAGACCTCCGCTTGTGGGCTTAGATAAGTTTTGAAAAGAAGAATTCTCTCAGATACGATGTACCGTGGCCAGGATTCCATGTGATGGCTTTTTCGATGTACCAGTTCCTACTGTTTGACCATGCTTTACGTTGTATTGGCCGCATACCTACCTATCAATGAGAAATATAACCAGTACTGTGTTCTTTACTTACTGAGATCAGAGTATTTAATAGCAATTACGTTAGAAAAGGAGATCATTAGACGCATATATATCGGTTATAAATATATTAAATTAACCCTTAAAGTGCCCCCGATCCTTCGGGACTAGCAAATACCGACAAATGTTAATTTACAAACCTGGTAATAGTTCCTAAAATATATTCAAGTGCGTATCGCTTCTGGTATTTTAAAGCATATCAATGTATGGAATTACCAAAGTGCACCCACCCCCATCCCATCCTTCAGGCATAAAACATACGACACGGTCACCAGTGTAGATGAGAAGATAAAGAACTGAACGCCAGGAGTAATTGCAACAAGTTTATTGCTCAGCATATGCATGCATGGGCGCGTTACATGAATAGAGGGCTGTATCGCTGACGGGTTGGTAACATTGAGCGACGAGCAAGCAGCGAGCATAGCTTCCCCGAGATATGCACATGATAGAGACGGGTTATACAACAAGGTGTGCTTCAACCAGATGTTAAATGTAAATCATGTCAACCCTTACCCGGGGTGTAATCCATAAAGCTAGCAATCTATGCTATTTACATACAGACACCATCTTCAGCCTTTAATTAAGTAGACCCGTCGGCCTGTTGGCTGGTTTACCTAAATAACCGTGGTTCCTGCGTTAAGATCTCAACACGATTTAGCGAGAAGTTCCGATTATTAGACATAAGTCGTTGCAAAGCTTTGTAAAGTAAAGATTACCACGAATTAATTTTCAAAATCTACACCGAAAAACCGATGAGTGAGACCATCGCCATTGCGCTGGAAGGTTAACAATGTATGGCGGGTACAGGGGGCGGGCAGAAGGCATCCTCGCCCCAAGTCATAAATACCAAACAGCACTAAAGTAACCGATCAAACATGGTTCCACATAGTGAGCTGTAGCCCCGTTATCTATATGGGTGCTTTAAAAATACATCGACATGGCACTGGGTAAACATTGACCTGATGGGAACATGAAATGACTAGTCAATCAGTCATCAGCGAGCAAAGCGAACGGATTACTGGACGCCACATTACTCCCACAGCCTCCATCGTCGTCAGACTCGTCCTCATCCTCGCTCTCTCCATCCCGGGGCTCCGTGTCCTCCAAGTCGCTGTCTGATAACGTGACCACCTCCTCCCCCTCGTCCACCCCCGCCCCCGGGTGTCCGGCGGACCGCTGCAGATCCTGAAGACGGGCGATCTCCTCGCTGTCCGGATGGGCGGTCCAGTAATCTGGATCGAAAACAGTTTGTTGAAGCGGTGATTTTAAAGTCATGCTCCTGGGTCCATATATTATTTCAATACACGAATCCCAATACATTGGACTATAACAATATAATACCAGTTAATTGTATACAGGCACAACCTTAGAAATATTTGCCATCATCTCGTTGGACGCAGTAAAACAGCAAGATATAGCCCGATGCGACCATTCTACGTTTCGTGACTTAAAAAGTAGATTCCCGTTTGTAAGGTGGCCGCAAATTCCCACGCTTATCAAACTATCAGCCAATATTTGTTTCTTCTATGGGTAAATAATACTGATTTTACGAAGTGGTGTACCCACAAGCACACTAGCAGGTCAGTTTCTCTTGACAATGTATGTAACTACAAAGTCGACATGGCCTTGGTGCATAATATGACATGATTCCATTCCACCATTCCATTTCTCTATAATGCGGCGACTTTCCGTATCTATAAGCGATAATTTAAATTGCGTATTCAAACTGAATCCAGATGAAGCTTCCACTACTTGACGTAAAGCGGGCGTTATTACCCACTACCTTGTATAAGGCAGGGTAGAATAGTGTATTGTCATGCACTCACGCCAGCGCCCTCCCGTTTGACACTCACTCACCTTTCCTGGCCGTGTAGCCTGGGGGCCGCGCACACAGACACAGCCTTCCAGTGACCGCCAGACGCACGATGTCGTTTCACACACACACACTCACCTTTCCTGGCCGTGTAGCCTGGGGGCCGCGCACACAGACACAGCCTTCCAGTGACCGCCAGACGCACGATGTCGTTTGACACACACTCACCTTTCCTGGCCGTGTAGCCTGGGGGCCGCGTACACAGACACAGCCTTCCAGTGACCGCCAGACGCACGATGTCGTTTGACACACACTCACCTTTCCTGGCCGTGTAGCCTGGGGGCCGCGTACACAGACACAGCCTTCCAGTGACCGCCAGACGCACGATGTCGTTTGACACACACTCACCTTTCCTGGCCGTGTAGCCTGGGGGCCGCGTACACAGACACAGCCTTCCAGTGACCGCCAGACGCACGATGTCGTTTGACACACACACACTCACCTTTCCTGGCCGTGTAGCCTGGGGGCCGCGCACACAGACACAGCCTTCCAGTGACCGCCAGACGCACGATGTCGTTTGACACACACACACTCACCTTTCCTGGCCGTGTAGCCTGGGGGCCGCGTACACAGACACAGCCTTCCAGTGACCGCCAGACGCACGATGTCGTTTGACACACACACACTCACCTTTCCTGGCCGTGTAGCCTGGGGGCCGCGCACACAGACACAGCCTTCCAGTGACCGCCAGACGCACGATGTCGTTTGACACACACACACTCACCTTTCCTGGCCGTGTAGCCTGGGGGCCGCGTACACAGACACAGCCTTCCAGTGACCGCCAGACGCACGATGTCGTTTGACACACACACACTCACCTTTCCTGGCCGTGTAGCCTGGGGGCCGCGTACACAGACACAGCCTTCCAGTGACCGCCAGACGCATGATGTCGTTTGACACACACTCACCTTTCCTGGCCGTGTAGCCTGGGGGCCGCGTACACAGACACAGCCTTCCAGTGACCGCCAGACGCACGATGTCGTTTGACACACACTCACCTTTCCTGGCCGTGTAGCCTGGGGGCCGCGTACACAGACACAGCCTTCTAGTGACCGCCAGACGCACGATGTGTTTGACACACACACACTCACCTTTCCTGGCCGTGTAGCCTGGGGGCCGCGTACACAGACACAGCCTTCCAGTGACCGCCAGACGCACGATGTCGTTTGACACACACTCACCTTTCCTGGCCGTGTAGCCTGGGGGCCGCGTACACAGACACAGCCTTCTAGTGACCGCCAGACGCACGATGTGTTTGACACACACACACTCACCTTTCCTGGCCGTGTAGCCTGGGGACCGCGTACACAGACACAGCCTTCCAGTGACCGCCAGACGCACGATGTCGTTTGACACACACTCACCTTTCCTGGCCGTGTAGCCTGGGGGCCGCGTACACAGACACAGCCTTCCAGTGACCGCCAGACGCACGATGTCGTTTGACACACACACGCTCACCTTTCCTGGCCGTGTAGCCTGGGGGCCGCGTACACAGACACAGCCTTCCAGTGACCGCCAGACGCACGATGTCGTTTGACACACACACACTCACCTTTCCTGGCCGTGTAGCCTGGGGGCCGCGCACACAGACACAGCCTTCCAGTGACCGCCAGACGCACGATGTCGTTTGACACACACACGCTCACCTTTCCTGGCCGTGTAGCCTGGGGGCCGCGCACACAGACACAGCCTTCCAGTGACCGCCAGACGCACGATGTGTTTGACACACACACACTCACCTTTCCTGGCCGTGTAGCCTGGGGGCCGCGTACACAGACACAGCCTTCCAGTGACCGCCAGACGCACGATGTCGTTTGACACACACACACTCACCTTTCCTGGCCGTGTAGCCTGGGGGCCGCGTACACAGACACAGCCTTCCAGTGACCGCCAGACGCACGATGTCGTTTGACACACACTCACCTTTCCTGGCCGTGCAGCCTGGGGGCCGCGTACACAGACACAGCCTTCCAGTGACCGCCAGACGCACGATGTCGCTTGACACACACTCACTCACCTTTCCTGGCCGTGTAGCCTGGGGGCCGCGTACACAGACACAGCCTTCCAGTGACCGCCAGACGCACGATGTCGTTTGACACACACTCACCTTTCCTGGCCGTGTAGCCTGGGGGCCGCGCACACAGACACATCCTTCCAGTGACCGCCAGACGCACGATGTCGTTTGACACACACACACTCACCTTTCCTGGCCGTGTAGCCTGGGGGCCGCGCACACAAACACAGCCTTCCAGTGACCGCCAGACGCACGATGTCGTTTGACACACACTCACCTTTCCTGGCCGTGTAGCCTGGGGGCCGCGCACACAGACACAGCCTTCCAGTGACCGCCAGACGCACGATGTCGTTTGACACACACTCACCTTTCCTGGCCGTGTAGCCTGGGGGCCGCGTACACAGACACAGCCTTCCAGTGACCGCCAGACGCACGATGTCATTTGACACACACACACTCACCTTTCCTGGCCGTGTAGCCTGGGGGCCGCGTACACAGACACAGCCTTCCAGTGACCGCCAGACGCACGATGTCGCTTGACACACGCTCACCTTTCCTGGCCGTGTAGCCTGGGGGCCGCGTACACAGACACAGCCTTCCAGTGACCGCCAGACGCACGATGTCGTGTGACACACACTTACCTTTCCTGGCCGTGTAGCCTGGGGGACGCGCACACAGACACAGCCTTCCAGTGACCGCCAGACGAAGGATGTGGTTCGCTGCCCGGTAGATGTCGTGGCGAGCGGCTTTGGCTGTCCGGAATCCGCGTTTTTGCGCCCAGGCTAAAAGGCGGAATTTAGCGGATCAGTTCAAAATGTTAATACTTGCATATAAGGTGTTCACAAACAGTCGAAGAGCAACCTATATCACACGCCCTATATGAGGAAAAGAGCCCAAGATCATAATAGTTTGGCAAGTTTTGACATGATAAACATTGCAACCCGGTATACACCCAGATATCAATCAGATATACTACCGTATAATCGAGTATTTCTACCCACCGGTATGTGCTTTCCGTAATTCGAGATGAAATGGATCTACGTTTTATGGCGCTTTTATGCACAAGATCATAACAGTTAGGCATATTTTAACATGATAAACATCGCAGAGAATTCCAGCAGAAAATCGCAGAAAACTCTAGCAGAGAACTCTAGCAGAAAATCGCAGAGAACTCGTACTAGCAGAAAATCGCAGAGAACGCTAGCAGAAAATCGCACAGAACGCTAGCAGAAAATCGCACAGTCCGTCTTGCCTACCGTCACAGATGTCGACGGCCGCCCAGCGCGGGGTCCTTTCCTTGTCCCCAGCCTCTGGGTGGGTCAGCCGCAGCATGTGGGGCACGTCCAGTCTCTCCGCCAGGTACATCACGGCCGTGTACGGCTCACGCACCTGGGCTATCGGGTAGATCCCGGCCAATATCTGGGGCGACAGGCCATTCACGCGATCAGACCCTTCCGCCAGAGTGCTATACATACAAGCCTTAACGCCAGCAAAACTAATTGGGTTTCAGTCTCCGAAGAATGTTTTTACTTTCCACCTTTACTTTGATGTATATTTCCCTTTGTTTTGCACACATTTAATCAAACTAGCCACCAAAGGTAATTGGGTTTTGTACACTTGTATACAATGATACTCGACTCATTATTATTAGTAGTAGTAGTAGTAGTAGTAGTATTAAGCATACAAGATATATATGGTTTCACAATACCTGGAGCGGCTTCGGCACCAGTGACGGAAAGACTAGCCCTGGAGAGTCACAGAGCTTGACGGTGGGTGACAGATAGATCGTCTGGAAATGCTTCGTGTGGCCTGGAGTTTTGGACACACTCACCACCTGGCGGGACAAAACAAGGTACTCTCATCCACACACTAAGCCGACCCCGTGTGCAGCCCAACGCCACCCAGGCTAGGGTCAAACACGATAAACAATGGCACAAATACAATCATCAAATTGAACCTAAAAGAAGGTATAGAGTGTCGGTAGACCCGCCGTGAACCAGCCAGTTCGGGGCCGTGAACCAGCCAGTCTACAGCATGGACTTGCTAGATTGGCGAAAGGCACCAGCCAGTCCACAGCATGGACTGGCTAGACTGAGGACGGGAACCAGCCAGTCCACAGCACGGACTTGCTAGTGTGGTGACGGGAACCAGTCAGTTCACAGCATGGACTTACTAGATTAGGGACGGGAACCAGTCAGTTCACAGCATGGACTTGCTAGATTGGGGACGGGAACCAGTCAGTTCACAGCATGGACTTGCTAGATTGGGGACGGGAACCAGTCAGTTCACTGCATGGATTTGCTAGATTGGGGACGGGAACCAGTCAGTTCACAGCACGGACTTGCTAGATTGGGGACGGGAACCAGTCAGTTCACAGCATGGACTTACTAGACGGAGGACGGGAACCAGCCACCCCATAGCATGGACTTGCTAGACTGGGGACGGGAACCAGCCAGTCCACAGCATGGACTTGCTAGATTGGTGACGGGAACCAGTCAGTCCACAGCACGGACTTGCTAGATTGGTGACGGGAACCAGGCAGTCCACAGTATGCACTTGCTAAATTGGTGACGGGAGCCAGTCAGTCCACAGCATGGACATGCTAGATTGGGGATGGGAACCAACCAACCTACTCGCACGAACACACTGGCCCGGCGCGTGCTGTGTTGAGTGGTTCGGTTTTACCATCAGACTTCTAGCTGTAGTTGGATCTTTAAATCCCAAAGAAATCAACTGCGAATGAGTATCGTTCTTGCGAATTAATATTGTGTGGTGGTAGTGGGCGGTATCAGTAAAGTCAAAGTGGCTCTATTCGAAAGTTACACTCTTTGAGGAGGGGGAGCCTTAGACCGGGTAAATGACTTACCTTTTTGCCCATTAACCCGTTGATGATCGAGGACTTGCCAACATTCGGGTATCCTACAATAGCACAGCATACACATTACATGCTGAGTAGCAGACATATATCCAACTCATCAAACATAAACATGACGTTGACACCAGTAACGTAAGCCATATCTGTACTTAAAGTGAGACATCAATTATATTTTGCACATAAATTTCATCCATCTTTGCATAAGTTAGGGTATCATTAATTCACCAACTTTAACATCCAGTCATTTGTCCATGATATTCAGCTGTGGCGGTTCTCCCATAAAAGCTCTTCTAATTCTTTATGTATTATAATTACAACCTAACTGACCAAACCATCCGACTGTCTGGTAAGGCGAAAAAACACTGAGCTCCTGTTAATTTATTCATTACTTATTTACATTTACAATGAGATGGATTGATAAGCCTTACCGCAGCACCCGATGGTCAGAATCCCATCCCTGAAGGCTTCATGTTTATGGTAAACATCATCGGTCTCTTCCAGACGGATTTCGCTTTGATGAACAGGTTCCACGCCAGCAATTTCATGTTCTATTTTCTCCCGCCACGTGGTCAAGTCCACTAAAATAACAATAATAAACAAGTTTTCCTACAATCCGGTGAGCTGTATCTTTTGTTCAATGAAAGAAACAAGTGACTAGAGTTATCAAGCGACTAGAGTTATCTAGTCTATAAAGTACGGTATTTTAACGGTTTTAAACAATTAATGCGCCTGCTTTTCCTGAAGATATTTCTGCCTTAAATACAAAACTTTCAAACAGGCATTTCGCCCAAAGTGCGATATTGCACATAATTATGGAATTGCGCTAAAATGATTTACTGTAAAAGTCGCAGTAAATGACGTTAGTTACATAGTGATCGCTAAAGTCCTCAATGTCACCCCAATGTGAGGAGCGTGCACAGCATAAACAGTCCACTGCAGACCATATCAGAGCGTTGGTTTAAAACAAATCACACATCATATCTCATACCTTTCCCTTGTGTTAACTTTTCGCACGCCTCGTACAGCTGCCTGTGACCAACTGCTGTGAAAGTACCTCGTTTCCGAGTTTTCTGTAAAACTGAAATTTAAATATAATTCGATTGAGACAGTAAAGCGATTAGAAGCTGGCCATCCGACAACCATTATTTAAACATCAAAAGAACATCGGTCAAACATAAATCATTTAAATAAGTTTGTATAAATAAATCGGTTCTAAACGTTATTGCTTTCCGCAAATATTTCAATAATATAATGATACAGATATATGGATCACAGTGCCCACCTTTTCCTGGGTCATTGATCAGGTCGTTTTCCGCCTTGTCCTTCGGGAAGGATGTGAAGTATATGACAGTCAGCTCGGGGAACTTGTCCCTGAGATAGTGTGTCCAGGCCGCCACCAGGGCAGGCGGCGCCAAGTCAATCTTGTTGAGCACCAGGATCATTGGCTTCTGCAGCTCCTCTGTCACGTGACTGTACATAGCAGGCGAAAAGTGTAGCACCTAAAACGACAGATGGTTTAGCAAAGGCGTGTTAATAGAGGAAATGGTCGAGATTATTTGAAACACATCCTGAAGAGAATAAAATACGGAATGTTCCTGTAAAGACGTCATTTCGTGAGAAAGAAAACAAAAATACTTACAATTGCGAATGGAAAATAAAGACATAACCTACCGGAGTTAAGGTAAAATAAATTATAGCATTAAATTTAATGCCGCAACAAATTTACCTCTTGACGGGATTTTTAGTAAACGCGATATAAAATAAAACGAGAGGATTTACCGGATGTCTGATATCTGTTATCAACAAAACGATGTCAGCCATTTCTATCACTCGCCACAACTGCCTCCAGGTTTCAAGGTTTAGCTCGAAATAACTCAGCTGTTCAGTAGTGAAATGTTCTATAATTTTATCCAAGTATTCCTGAAACACAAAATAACATTACAATAAACACGCAGAACAGAGAAAAACAAATATGATGACAGTTAAATATGACAAATAACATCAAAGTTGTCAGACTGTTGCTTCACTATGTGTGAGGAGTGTGATGATGTTATTTCTCGGCTTGAATTATTATTATGCATATTTTGATCTCATGTCTTGCTAAAATGACAGCGATCGTTCATTCACTAATGAATAACAACCAATGAAAGACACCCTCTTGATAATGCTACCCTGATTTGCTCCGTATATGCACAAGTCACATCATCTTGTTGATTCTTTTAGACACGAAGAAGCTAAAGTTGACCAGCCAATCACTGGCCATTTTGTTACTGTTACACACCTTGAAGTAGCGTTCCTCATTGGCCACAACGGCGTGCTTTCCGGTCTTGTAGTCCCACGGCGGTCTCTTCGGCATGTCCAGGACTGACCCGGGGACATAGACCATGTCCAGATCCATCTCAAGCGCTTCCTGAACAAACACACACATACATGATCCAACATACACATAGGCTTAGGTTTACATATCATAATGCAACGCACCAAAGCAGCCCGGAAATATTCAGGTGTCACTGTACCTCTATTAGTCTTCTCGTGTAGGAGCCATATTTGGTATTAAATGCAATAAACAGAACAAGCATATGCTAGATTGTTATGCAATCAGGTTGTGTCCTTAACTGGCTAGCCTATATTATGCTGCATGTTGTGTTAAGTATGTTTACATATATGCTTAACTATTTAGCAACCAAATGATGCAGTAAAATAAATGGTCTTACAGAAATGAGACTGATTCGTTAAGTGACATGCCATAGTAAGAAATAGTACAAAAAAATAAGGTACCTCAGGGAGATTGGTGTATGGTAGGTATGATTGCTGTTTTCTCTCTGCAATTTCTGCCTCAGAATCTCTAGCAAAGTGGAGTCGATACCTACAAATAAACAACAGCTGTTTTGGAGATACATCAAATCATACATATTGCCTGTGCCATGCGGTATGTAATAGGAGATACATACAATCATACATATTGCCTGTACCATGATGTCTGTTATAGGAGATACTGGTACATACAATCATACATATTGCCTGAACCATGAGGTCTGTTATAGGAGATATATACAATCATACATATTGCCTGTGCCATGAGGTCTGTTCAAGGAGATACATAAAATCATGCATATTGCCTGTACCATGAGGTCTGTTATAGGATATACATACAATCATACATATTGCCTGTACCATGAGGTATGTTATAGGAGATAGATACAATCATACATATTGCATGTACCATGAGGTCTGTTATAGGAGATACATATAATCATATATATTGCCCGTACCATGAAGTCTATTATAGGAGATACATACAATCATACATATTGCCTGTACCATGAGTTCCGTTATAGGAGACACATACAGTCACACGTATTGCCTGTACCATGAAGTCTATTATAGGAGATACATACAACCATACATATTGCCTGTACCATGAGGTCTGTTATAGGAGACACATACAGTCATACGTATTGCCTGTACCATGTCTGTTATAGGAGATACCGGTACATACAATCATACACATTGTTTGTACCATGAGGTCTGTTATAGGAGATACATACAATCATACATTTTGCCTGTACCATGTCTGTTATAGGAGATACATACAATCATACATATTGCCTAGCTGTACCATGTCTGTTATAGGAGATACCGGTACATACAATCATACATATTGCCTGTACTACAAGTTGTGTTCTGCAGGATTCACTGCAAGTAAAATTCAATTTGAAGGTTTTCCAAATAATAAAATGTTATAAAAAGCTATTTATTAAACTAAATATTCACACAGGTTGATTACCGACATTATTTACATATATACCTGTCCTATATATAAGCATAAATGTATCCTTTGTGATCAACAACACATTAGTAGTCATACGATAAAATTAACCATCATAGAAACTTAGAAAATCCTGATACAAATTGGCTGGTCTTCAAACTCACATACCATCAAGAAAAGTCAAACAATTTCACAACTACTAACCTGTTAGGATCATAGCCCTTCATCTGTGTCTTGCCCTTTGGCTGCTGGTTTAGTCTTTGTCCAGTCAGTCCTGAATGCTCATCATCATGACCTGACCCAGACTCATCACTTTCAGGCAGTTCCTGAGTTCGATGCTTGCCTTTATGTTGACGAATAACATTACCTGTAATATGATAAGGAAAATTTGTAAACTTAAATCTGTAAGTGGTGGAATTGAAGTTACAACAAACATTACAGGTTCAAATGCTATTCCAGATCTACATATTATGAATTCAACACCTAATGATATATATCACAATTTGCAGAAAACTTTATTGAAGTTACAACAAACATTACAGCTTTAAATGCTATTCCAGATCTATATATTATGTAGATTATTCAACACCTAATGATATATATCACAATTTGCAGAAAACTTTATTGAAGTTACAACAAACATTACAGCTTTAAATGCTATTCCAGATCTACATATTATGAATTCAACACCTACTGATATATATCACAATTTGCAGAAAACTTTATTGTTTCATTCTATAAATTCAGAAACCTAATAAACATCACTTTGTCGGCTGTGATATGGCAAACATATCTATCCCAGAATGCAGCAGAATTTGGTTGTGGCATTGCTACTTATAACAAAGCATCGCAAAGCATTAAAACTGATGATGTTTACCACCAAATCAAAGTTGCATATCAAGCTCCTACCAAAACTAAAGAGGTCAAAATACAAATAACAAACATTCTTTGAATCATTCAAGAGTTCTTTTTGTCTATATTCCATGCATGCCAGACTGCCAAATGGAGTCTCTTAGCCTTGACTGTGATATCAATTTACCAAGTTTTCATCAAGTTTTCATTTTAATGGTAAACGTCATAAGTTTGTGTGCTTCGCGATGCTTTGTTATAAGTAGCAGTGCTGAGACAGAGATCTGTGGTGTCCCGGGATAGACACGTTTGCACACCACTGCTGAAACGGCGAGGTTTATCAGGTCTCTGAATTCATAGAATAAAACAATTGAGTTTTCTGCAAATTTTGATATAAATTTTGCCTGGGCTTAGTTTTGGTTAGAAAGAGCTTGATATATGCAACTTTAAAAATCTGTGCTAAATCAATATCATGGGTAAGGCTACAAAATTCTATTTGGCAGCCTGGCATACATGAAACATAGATAAAAGAAATTTTTGATGGTTCAAGGATTCATTCTTATTTATATTTTGACCTCTTTAATTTTGGCGGGAAGAGCTTGATATGCAACTTTAAACTGAAACCTGTATCTATGACACTTGAGAGCCAAACATTTTAGTTTTGATCATTCAGAATCGATGCCAGAGTTTATATTGCGTATAGCAAGCTTTTTAGATAGGATACATTTATTTTGAGAAGCTGGTTAAGATTTAGTTCATTACCATTTCAACAAATTTGTCTGGGGTGGGTTCCGTCAGATTGGTGAGAAAACTCAGAACCTCACAACTACAACATTCTATTGGCCCACTCTTTAACAGATTTATCTGGCTTTAGCCAAAGTCTAAGGTCTAGGCGGTGGAGAGAGCATATAGAAAGAATGGCTGTACTACCAGAATGGCTGTATGGCCTCCCCACCCATACTAGCTACCGTAAACTGCCTAGTTGAAGCTGCATACATATTAGAAGCTGCACCCCAACTTTGCTTAGAGGCAGGCCTGGTAATGTTACAGCGTGAACTTTAGTAAACAAACCGTCTTCATCGCGCTCTTGATTTCGTTTTCGTTCCCGCTTCGTTTGCAACTGTTTCTTCTTCATTGTGATACTAAACGGTTTTTTTCTATGTGGAGGCATGGTTCGTTTAATCAAAAATAAATCGAGTGGACGGTAAAATGGCTAAACGATGACTGTCACAAAAGTTTTTGCTATTATGAAACTGCTCGTCGTGGGGTCGTGGGCGCCGCCATTACACAATCAGCAGCAAATCAAATTTCCCTTCTCGATGTTCTTTTGTAAAAATAAATAATTTTTCGCTCGAATCGATTACAATCAAGTATAAATGTATCTGAAAATCATGTAATTTGTCTATACACAAAGCCATACATTTAAGAACAAGTGACGAGTATTTAACAATTTCTCCGGAGCTACGATGGAGTTCGTTTCCGCTTTGACAGACGGAATGTGTGATTTGTTTATATCCGTTGCTATTATAATAAATTTGTAGTCTGCTCAAAGTTTCGGCTAAGCCATTCATCAGTCTTACACCATGATAATATGGAGTTTAGTTTTAACATTAACAACTTATTGGGAGAGGAAATAACGAAGCTTGATTCTAGTCTTCGGCCGTTTAAAAATCAGTCGAGGTAAGGAGCCCAACCAACGGCAATGCTGGCAACGGTGTAAGCTCAATTATGCCCATTTTGACCGCTGTCCTGCTGGAGAAGCTTGCGACTCCTGGGTCCCTCGGAGCTAAGTGACCCCTAACTGCCGTAATCAAATCAATCCAGTGACACCCTCTCCCATTGGTGCAATTAGTGCCCCCAGCCCCAGGCAAGCCCACGCTTCTCCAGGGGCACCTTGTTCGATCTTCTGACATCAAAAAAGGGTATCAACACTAGGTTGTTTCGGTCATATTTTCGTGAACAAATGTTGGAACATCCAACTTTCCTGACCGACTGCCATGAGGATGCAGCACCACCTGGCGAGTCCCGCCACCATTTAAAGCGGGATTGCCTAGGGGCACTTGCTCCAACCTCTCCCAGTGCCTACACCAGCCGCCATAAGTCTATGCCCATGGTTGGCGCAAGTGCCCCCAGGCAAACCCGCTTAATTCTCTAGGGGCACAACAGTAACAATGTTAAAATCCTTTGACTTTAGTAAGGAATCGACTGCAGCTTTTATTATAATGTGTGCTCGAACAATCATAGTGTTTACGTATTCTATATACCTTGTTCTATCATCTGACATCAATAAAGTGTGTCGACACTAGGTTGTTTCGGTTATATTTTCGCGAAGATATATTTATTTTTGGTGGGTGCCGGTACCTGTGAATGCGACTTGGTTCCTCCTCTCCGTTAGCACATGACTCTCCGCTAGAGGGCCTTGTCAGTCGCTCACTTTGAACTTAAGGACAACAGCAGTGCCCTCTTTCACAGGTCATTGACTGTTACAACGTTTGGGACCCAGGCTATAAACGGTTCAAATGGTTGCGGGATTTGCCAGGTGGCGCTGCATACGCATGCCGGTTAGTAGGGAAAAGTTGCATGCTCCAACATTTGTTCGCAAAAATATGACTGCAACAATCTAGTGTTGACACACTTTCTTGATGTCAGAAGGTAGAACAAGGTATATAGAATACGTAAGCACTATTATTGTACGCGCCATAATAATAAACGCACATTATAATAAAAGCTACAGTTGATTCCCTACTAACGTCGAAGGACTTTAACATTGTTACCGTTGTATCCCTAGAGAAGCGGGCTTGCCTGGGGGCACTTGCGCCAATGCCCATGGGGGCCAGCGCAACATCCTAGTGGGCTAGAACGCTTACGCCAAAACAAGTATGGCGCCCTGTTCAGACATTGGTGCTTCGTAAATAGTCTTGCAAACACAGATACAGGTGGTCAATCTTTTTGATTGTTTGGAAGAATTTGATAGCTAAAAGATTAATCTATAAAAAAAATGTGATATTTAGCCCCAGTGTGCCTCCAGATAATTCAGAATTTCCAAATGCGTCTATTCGGTTTAAAAGTCCCCGTGCGAAACCCAGGCTGGAACCGAGACCCAATGGCGGAACAGAGTGGGTCTCCTGAGGCTAGTTCAAGCCCTGCTGTGGCCATGTCTGTGTAGTCGCAGGATAAAGATTCCAAGTCCTTCTTCCTAAAGAGTAGGGGATTACCCCCAGGGACATAGCTCTACACTTCCTTCCTTCTCTCATTGACGTGATATGACCAAAAGTGGTTAAGGCGTCCTGAATAACTAACCAACCAGCCACCATGTTGTATGTATATATATTGTATGTGTAAATAGAATAAAATATGTACTTGTTGCTGACGGTAAATCACTTATGTATTTCCGATCTGCCTATCCCCTTTCGATCTACAGTTTAACATTTACAATGGGGCAATGTTAAAAAGAGTTGTTTATATGGATATAGCACATATTCAATCGACCCGGCCGCCATGACACTTCTCAAATCTCGCAGCATGCTTGACCTTGTAGAGCATGGCGGCAGGATTAACTGGTGTCTGCAATTATTGTTAAGCCAATTATTGAATAACAACCAGCCATCTCAATTCCTTGCCACCTGGGCATGCCTCCAGCCCCACAAACATTGACCACCAAGCCATTGGCATCATACCCCTGCCCTGGTACCAATAGAACCCTCCCCCCCTCCCCCCTTCCCCTCTCGATCTTGTGGCAAAATGGGTATAAACATAATCAGCAACTAACAGCTAAGTTACACAGCACGTTTCAATGGAATACACAACTGTTTCAGTGTATTAATCATTATCAACCAGGATATGTCCATAGAGGTTACATAATATGCATGACAGTATAGCATGGTATTAGCCAGGCAGATTTTCAGTTTGGCGGGCATTCTGGTGCTGTTTACCAGCCCAAAAAGGGCCTTTTGGTCAGGAGGTTTAGAAGAAAATCATAGCACTCGTAATTTTATGTGAATGACTGGTTTTAGCAGCTAAAATTAATTTTGGCTGGGGAAAAAGAAATTCTGGCTAAAACCCTGCAGCGTAGTATACAGTAACAGTGATATTATGATATATGTATTTCTGTAAAGGTAACAGTATAAATAGTAAAATTGTAACAACAAGATTTTTAAGCCTCTTACTGATTAGCCCTCTGCAGCGGCTCCTTTATTTTTTGAGTAACCTTATCTTAATTCTTTTTATGATGTATCTTTCACAAACAGAGATAATTGATAAGAATTACCCCTTCAAAGCTGTTACAGCCAAACCCTGCTCTCCAGCACTGTATACCCACTACTCATGCTAGGCAGAAGGGCATTGCATTTTAAGTCTACCAAATAATCTGAGGCCTCTAAACCAAATCTTAAGCTAACCGTATATCTATGAAAACAGCATATAAGGTGATGCCTGAACGTAATTTTAAGCTTATAATCTAAAACCTCTGATTAAATTATAAGCTAATCCTTAATCCCAACCATACAAAGTACATCCATCCCACCTCCCACTATTGTTGGTAAACAAAATTGTATGGATAGTATTTTGACTGAAAAATGTATTAACAGTGTCAATTGAGTTGTTCACTGGTTTTGAAAGCCTTCTTTTTATTTCTTACTAATTTTTGTTTTTTAAATAAGCTTACTATTATGAATTAGCTGAATTGTAAGTGTTCATGTGAAAGCAATGCTAACATTAAATCTTACCGTATATATCAAGAGCCATCATTTTGACATGTCCTAAGTTTATTGTTAGAGCTATGCTAACACAATGCTTCCACTGTATCTATAGGTAGGAACTTGGCATGTCCTAACCATGCTAACATTTGGCACCATTCTTCTGCTAAATATAAGCACATATGGTACAGGCAAATTTTCATTCTACTAACTTTTGGCACCAAATTGCAGCTGCAATTATATGAATCAGATAATAAATATTGTTAATAAATGATTTGTTTATTTCCAGTGATTATAGACAGCAGCTTCATCATGTGGTGGATAAGATGGGAGAGGCCTCAGCAAAGGTTGGTCACATAATGATTATGTGCATTAAGGGATAAACATATCTGAATACAACAACCCCAAAATATTTATGTTCAATAACTCATTGTATTGGTAATTAGATTATTAGTGGAAATTCGTATGGTAATATATAACAGTTCTCATGCAGGTTGCTGTGGGAATGATGTCAAACTACTGATTCAAAAACACCAAAATATAAGGATATATGTGTACATTGTATCATATTTTGATTGAAAAATATGAAATATGCATGTATGTAGCCCTTATGATGCTAAGTTTACATTTTTGCTCTTAGGCTCAGGGACTGCATGGTCCTATTACAAGTGCACAGAAAGTCAGAACATCGACTCATGACTTGTATATCATGAAGGATGCTGCTGCTAATGGGTGAATTTTCTTTTATGAGTTTGCAATATGTGTTATCCCTTTTACATCCAAACATAATTTTGATGATATGCACATCAGTATATTTTTGGTATATATGTATCTAACTTAAGAAAAGATGGTTGGTCCTTTTATTGCATGTTTTGTTAATTACTTTATGGTAAGGTTTAATTTTAATGTATGTTTTCTCCTATCATAACATCTACTACAGGAAATTTAAAAAACAAGGTCAATAAAACATCTGGTCTTATATATATATTGTAAGGCCGATATTGCAAATATCCATGAGCAAAAACAGTTGTGATCACCATGCACATATATATCGTACAGGAATTTTTAAACCATAATTGAAATCGTCTCCATGCAGGTCAAACAATACCCAGCAAAGGCGATTTTGTATCCCTAAGTAAACATGGTCAATATGATTACTTGCGTTATACATATACTTCTGTTTTGTTCATAATAGCGGTAAAGGGGCAGTGGTTGGTATACTCAAGATGGGAAGGAAGCGGCTGTTCATGTACGACCCCCAGGGCGTTAACCACGAGAGGGAGCCACTGTGCACCCTCGATTTCTACGTGCACGAGTCCAGACAGCGACTGGGCGGAGGCAAGCGGATGTACGAGTTCATGCTGGCGGTGAGGCAGTAACACACATACATCGCAATATCACTAACAGAGATTCAAGCATCCCACTGAAATCCAACAGTGGTTAAAGCGTACTCCTACTGAAATCAACCAACCAACAACCATTCTCTGTGTGTTCTCCACAGCGAAGGAAGTACCACTTTCTAACCAAGCTTGACCATTCTCTGTGTGTTCTCCGGAGCAAAGGAGGTACCATTTTCTAACCAAGCTTGACCAATTTTTGTGTGTTCTCCAGAGCGAAAGCGACACTATTTTCTAACCAAGTTTGACCATTCTCTGTGTGTTCTCCGGAGCAAAGGAGATACCATTTTCTAACCAAGCTCAGGCTGTCCAGTGATCCTACTTTTCCTACTTTTTTCTACTTTTTTGTCTCCATCGTATTTTTCCTTCTTTTTCTTCAAAATACCTACATTTTCCTACTTTTTCCTACTTTTTGGTATTTGCTTCACCAGGGGCAATTTCAAAATGTCGTGAATTGCTGTAAAAGTATGCATATCGCTTTTATTATTGCAAAAGTCAGAGGTATTTTGTTTTTGCGTCCTGATATATCTTTAAATCAACACTAGTGTCTGTCAAGTTCTAATAATGAAAATACAGGTACAGCTGAGCAGCAGATAAGAAATATTCTAAAAAAGCATTTTCACAGTAATATAACTTTTTGTCATTTGTTTATCCAGAATAATGTTGCTACATATGCTATTTGAGTCATAATTTTTGCTTCTAATTTGCTACTTTTGTCCTACTTTTTCTGTATTTCCATTCCTACTTTTGTCCCTTTCATGAGGGTGTGCTGGACCGCCTGCAAGCTTGACCATTCTTTGTGTGTTTTCCAGCGAGGAGATACCATTTTCTAACCAAGCTTGACCATTTTTTGTGTGTTCTCCAGAGCGAAAGCGACACTATTTTCTAACCATGCAAGTTTGACCATTCTCTGTCTGTTCTCCAGGGTGAAGGGGTAAAGCCCTATCAGATTGCCATCGACAGACCGTCACCGAAGTTTCTTGGATTCCTGAGCAAGCACTACAACCTTAAGGCTTCAATACCTCAAGTCAACAATTTCGTTGTCTTTGAAGGATTTTTTAGGGACAAGCAAAGTAAGTCCTTTACGCTATTTTCAACATTCGCTAGCATAAACTATTTGTGGATGAAACCTTCCATAATAGAGCAATTTGTAGTCAGCGAGGAAATACAAATATGACTTGTTTTAAGGGTTGAAGTGCCACGCGTCATGTACCGGGTATGATACAAATATATTTTCACTATATCTTGAATATTTATTGAACTTGCCTTCTCAAAAATATTAATGCGATTTGATAATGAAAAGAACTTTTTCCGTTTTACGATATATCTTCGTATTTTGTGTGCGCTTTGCTTATCTGTCACTTCTTTTCTCTTAAGCACAATTCTTATCTGTAGTAGACTTTATCTGTTTAAAGTATCTATTAAAATATAATGTCATATCGGTGGATATTATCATGTGCTACTTTTGTGGCCTGTTTCAGGTCACAGTGCACTTGATCGTCGGAAAGGTATGCCGGGCAAGCCGCCCCTCCACCCCTACAGACGAGGTGAGTATAGCGGGGCTGTCTATGGCAAATATTTTACTTGAGCGCCAGGTGTATGTGAACGTTGTCATACTATAGAGACGACATTGACTATTGCTATAGTGATAGGGAAGAAACAAAATATCCGGTAACTATATAACGGACTGTAAATACCAGTGTTTTTAACATACTTGTGTACTTTGGTGCCAAATGTACGATACATATGTAGGCTAATTCTATTCTATGGGCAACAGTTGTTTATATTTCTATTGTCAGTGGCGGATCCAGCGGGGGCCCTACTGCGGCTATAGCGCCCCCCCCCCCACCCCCTGGTCAAGCCGCAGAAGCCCCCCCACCGACAGGTTTAGCCCCCGAAAATAAAGTCTATCGCTGTCCACAAGCAGCAACCTGATGCTGGAGAAGCAGTGCCCACCCCCCCCCCCCCGCTTCCGCCGCCTATGCACTGTAATCTCAAAATTAAAGCCCCCCACCCCACCCCCTAAAGTCTGGACCCGCCCCTGATTGTTATAGTGATAAGGTAAGAAAACACATAATTATATGAATCCTTTACTGTAAACATGTAGTTGATTATGAATTGTTTTTTTATTGAAATATTAACATCCATGTTCTTCAGAAGGCAGTATCGCTAACGACGTGGCCAGTTACAGCAGTAATTCGCTGGGACGAGCCGGACATTTTTCGCCACAGGTAAGTGATGTTGGCATAGATAGTGTTTATTCGGTAATGATGAAATTATAAACATGTACATATTCCTACATAACACTATGGTATTTGTTAACGATGTGGTATGCTGGTAACATAATATGTAGGCCGTGCCCTTCTACACTGTACGTTCTTTGGATAACCCCGCATTTTTTTTAATGATAATAATAATAATAATAATAATAAGGTTTATTGTCCAAGGGTATGCATCACAAGTAAACAAACATATATTACATAGACAACAGACAACATTGAAAAGAAACTGTTCCATTAGGTGAATGCTTTTGCCCGTTCTCTTTTTCACTGTGACTGTGAAGTCCGCCATACAATAACTGTTCGCCATATGAACAGTGAATGTGAAGCGCCGTCTTTTTATGACCTACGTTCATAGACTTTATTGAACTAACTGATGACTTGCGCTGACTCCCATTCACACCCATTCACGATGACCTCCCGGATAAAGTCCCCTCTGTCATAAAATCTCCGTCACCCCTTCTCTGTGGGAAATGACATACGGTCGAACGATGGACGCCACCACTATGTCAAGAAGTATGTCACAAATTACATGCTGCAAAACAATAGGCTCTCGTCCGGCCTTCGGAGGCCCCGATAGCTCAGTGGGTTAGAGCGCTCGTCTTGAGTGCTCTGGCCCACTGAGAGCCTAACGGCACGTGGGTCTGTGGTTTGCGCCCCGCGGTGGCTATATTTGTGTGGTCGCAGGATAACGCTCCCATGCCCTTCTTCACAAAGGGTAGGGAGTTACCCCCGGGAACATGGCTCTACTCTCCCTTCCTTCTACCATTGACGCGATATGACCAAAAGTAGTTAAAGCGTCCTGAATATGCAACCAACCGTCCGGCCTTCGGTGTCGCCATATGACATGACAATCCCCACCCGTGGCGTCCATTTCAGAGTGTCTGAATCCCATAGGCCATGTCGACGAGACTTGGATTCGATCCCGGGGACATAACTCCCCTCCAGCTGACCCTCTTGCTTCCGTTCCATTGCGGGGTTACCCCGTGGCCCAGTGGGTAGCGCGTGCGGCTATAGTCCAGTGTGCTCTGCTAGGCCAGCACAATTAAGCGGCTGCAGTGTGCGTGGTCCGAATTGGTGCGGGGCCGCCCCGACAGCTCAGTGGGCTAGAGCGCTCGCATTGAGTGCTCTGGTCACCTGAGAGCCTAACGGCACGTGGGTCGGTGGTTCGAGCCCTGCTGTGGCCATGTCTGTATGGTCGCAGGATAAAGATTCCATGTCTTTCTTCGTAAAGAGTAGGGGGTTATCCCCGGGGACATGGCTCGACTCTCCCTTCCTTCTGCCATTGACGCGATATGATCAAAAGTGGTTAAAGCGCCCTGAATAATCAACCAACCAACCGAATTGGTGCAAATGTCTATGTTTGTGCAGGATAAAGACCCAATGTGTTCCTTTCGCGAAGAGCAGGGGGTTACCCCCGGAGACATGGCTCCTCTGTACGTTGACCCTTCCCAAGCTTGCGATATGACCTCTACTGGTTAAAGCATCCTACATAACGAATCGATCAATCCACATTCCTTTCCATTTCCGTGACGTGACCTTGTGGTAGCCATGATAAAAGTTCTAATGGGAACTAAAACAGCTCAGCGACACTCACCCGGGTACTGTTTTCTAGCCGGCGGAGGCGCCCGAGGAGGCAGACACCGCGACCCAAGACCTCAGTACTCTCAGTTTGTCCTCTTCCCACATGGCAGAACACAAGGCAGGCATTAAATTGACTTCATGCATTTAGCGCCCCCGCTGTTGTAACTCAATAGCTTGCCGCAGGTGTTTCGTATTTCTTATGTCGTCATATACGCGGACTCCTATGCATGGTACTATATAGCAATATTTCTGTGTGTACGTTAGATCTGACGTCATATGTTTGTGGTATTTAAGTACCCGGCTGCCGTTGACCCGCTACTTTCCTTTCGGAGGGGGGGCCTCCTCGATAGCTTAGTGGGTTAATTAGAGCGCTCGCTTTGAGTGCTCTGGCCACCTGAGAGCCTAACGGCACGTGGATCGATGGTTCCAGCCCCGCTGTTGTCATGTCTGCGTGGTCGCAGGATCAAGATCCCATGTCCCTCTTGGCAAAGAGTAGGGGGTTACCCCCTGAGACATGGCTCCACTCTCCCTTCCTTCCTGCCATTGGCGCGATATGAACAAAAGTGGTTAAAGTGTCCTGAATATACAACCTAACTTTCTGAGGGGGCGTACTTTAGGCCTCGTATGCATTAAACAGTGCACTAAACTCAACAATCATTTCATTTATGTTCTGATCGAGGGAAGCCTCAGACCAGACATGGCCTCGCTGGTGTAGTGGTTGGCGCCGATCAATAGCCTATTGATGAATAGGTCCTGGGTTCGAATCCTGGCTCGGGCACCTAATCTGATGCATATGTCATCCATATTACTCTTCGTCCCGGGAAGTTCTTCGGCCCAGTGTAGCCCTTGTGCCCAGTATGGCAATAGCCTAGTCACGTGGTCTCTGTTAGTGAAAAAAACGAACCAAGTTTAATAAGTTTGAGTTGATTGAGCTTTATCGGCCTTTTTAGCCATGTAGGATTCTGACTCGTAGCTCAATATTCCAATAAGCCATTATTAATAATGAAGCATTCTGAAACCCTTATAACTGCTTTGAAAAGTGGGTCGCACCGTTATTTTGGTTAGATAAATAGATTCTGAACACCCGAATCTATTTTATCGAACATATATCGAGCGGTTAATTAAGGCCCTGCTGTAGTGGGCTTTTGTGGCTGAACTTGCATTCGGTTTGTTTTTGTTATCTGCAAGTAAAGTAACACATTTTTTGGCATTTATTGCTTGATATAGCCATTGTAATCGTAGAGTCGACCGCAGGTATCTGCATGTTACTTGGATCATGACGATATGTCTTGGTGAAATAAATTGTGACCGCTTTGTTGCGAAGATTCAGTCTGTAGTCTGTGATGGTGTGACGGTGTCGTCAAAATTTCTATTGTATGATATGATTTTGAAGCAAAGGTTTTACTAGTGTTTCAGTTCAAAATATCTCGTCATGTAAAGTGTGAACAGTTGTTGATCGATATACTCATTTAACTCAAAATCTAAACAAAATAATGAGTTATTTCTATATGTTTGGCAGTAAAACTTAATTGCTGGTATTTAATCAAGGGTCTCAGAAAATAAGTTAGACATCAGTTCGACATTTTATATATTCATTTCAACTATGTCACCAAAAGCCTTTACAGAAATCAATATAAAATATGAAAAATGACAATATTTCTAGCCGGCCGTGGGACAAAGTGGCACTTGGTCGCTTCCGACTTGTCAATTTCCTGCTAAAAGAATCATTAGTCCCAATGATTTTTTGGAGGACATTTTTTAATGTCGTGTTGTGTGTTGCTTGCAGAGCAAACTTGTGGATAACTTCCCGCTGCCCAGACAGGGCTCATTCGACTCACTTCATAACGGTCTCGGCAGACCACCCAGCGGGCAGTCGGGCTCTAACATCGGAAATCTGTAAGTGGGTGTAGTTCTTTTACTGTTCTAATGTAAAAGATACGTGTAACCATGGTAACACCCTATCCGATGTCCCAATGAACCAATCAATACCAATGAATCCAACGAATCCTGAAACGTAAATACTAACGATGAAAAGACAAACCAGATATGCTTGCTGGAACTTTTATAGAATTTAAAAGTATCATACCGAGCTAACTCAGCCTCCATAGACTGATTGAAGTGCTGTACTACTATGGGTATATCAGGGTCGGATCCAGATATGCTGGATAGGGGGAGGGGTGTTTTCAGGGTCGGTTCAGATATGCTGGATAGGGGGAGCCGGTTTCAGGGTTGGATGCAGATATGCTGGATAGGGGGGGGCCGGTGTCAGGGTCGGATCAAGATATGCTGGATAGGGGGGGGCCGGTGTCAGGGTCGGATCAAGATATGCTGGATAGGGGGGGGGGCTGGTTTCAGGGTTGGATCCAGATATGCTGGCTAGGGTGGGCCGGTGTCAGGGTCGGATCCAGATATGATGGATAATGGGGGCTGGTGTCAGGGTCGGATCCAGATATGCTGGATAGGGGCGGCTGGTTTCAGGGTCGGATCCAGATATGATGGATAGCGGGGCCGGTTTTCGGGTCGGATCCAGATATGCTGGATAGGGGGGCCGGTTTTAGGGTCAGATCCAGATATGCTGGATATGGGGGAGCCGGTTTCAGGGTGGATCCAGATATGCTGGATAGGGGGGGTCGGTTTCAGGGTCGGATCCAGATATGCTGGATATGGGGGAGCCGGTTTCAGGGTGGATCCAGATATGCTGGATAGGGGGGCCGGTGTCAGGGTCGGATCCAGATATGCTGGATAGGGGCGGCCGTTTCCAGGGTCGGATCCAGATGTGCTGGATAGGGGGAGCCGGTTTCAGGGTTGGATCCAGATATGCTGGATCGGGGCGGCCGTTTTCAGGGTTAGATCCAGATATGCTGGATAGGGGGGCCGGTTTCAGGGTCGGATCCAGATATGCTGGATAGGGGGAACCGGTTTCAGGGTTGGATCCAGATATGCTGGATAGGGGGGGCTGGTGTCAGGGTCAGATCCAGATATACTGGATAGGGGGAGCCGGTTACAGGGTTGGATCCAGATATGCTGGATAGGGGGGCCGGTTTCAGGATCAGATCCAGATATGCTGAATAGGGGGAGCCAGTTTCAGGGTCGGATCCAGATATGCTGGATAGTGGGGGCCGGTGTCAGGGTCGGATCCAGATATGCTGGATAGGGGGAGCCGGTTTCAGGGTTGGATCCAGATATGCTGGACAGGGGGGACTGGTGTCAGGGTCGGATCCAGATATGCTGGATAGGGGCGGCTGGTTTCAGGGTCGGATCCAGATATGCTGGATAGGGGGGGGGGGTGGTTTCGGTTTTCATATGTTAAATGGTATAAATTTCGGCCCTAGAAGGGGGGGCCGATGTAGATCGCCCCCCCCCACAGCTGGATCCGTCTCTGTATATACAGTTGATAATGTGAGAGGCTACTCACTGGATATGTGTCCCTGGTTCCCGCAGGGAGCTTGGTCAGGGTGCGGACAGGCCTGGGAGTCGCAGCATGGGGGCCCACACCAGCGGCTACAGCAGACACGGCAAGGCGTCCCCCGCCCCACCACTCGACCTGGACGCCGTCTCCCATGGCAACAACGGTGAGATAATCAAATCCATGGCAACCATACAATTTTTTACAAAGCACTTTAATTGATGTCGTTTCAAACGACGATTGTGGAATTCCACGACCACTATAAATGTGGCGATATAGATAAACTATCATATTTAACGAGCATTGTGGGTGGTGATATGCAGCGCTTACCGGCGGTGTCAAAAAATAAATACCTATTGCCGCCAGTTTAATATTAAACGACTTCTCTGACATTAGTATCACTATATAGCAAATTTCGTCGTTTCGTTGAAATCCAACTAGCGGCGTACATATATACTGAATATGAAAAACTAAGTGTGGTGACTATCCCCGATGCATGGAGACCAGTACAATGTGAGCTCAAACGTTATGTCTCCTCTCGCCGCAGGCCGCCTTCCCCAGCTGAGGAGGGATGGCCCCTCGTCCGACTTCATGCAGCTCCACCATCCGCGCGAGTACCAGGACCGCCGGGGTCACCTGAAGGTGGCGCCACTGGCCGGGCCGACCAGCGGCGCCTCCCCCGGTCCCCTGGCACGTGCTGCGGGGCTGCAGCCCTCACCCAACGCGGGGCACGCCGGGCGCCTTAACTCAGGGTAAGTTCATAACGGGGCACATGCGCGGGACTTATTATATTATAATTGTATTATAATATTACTGAAATTATTATATAATGTTGAAGTGTATGAGGTTATAAAAGGTTTGATTTCTCAATGGTGAGCATTGAGGAATGGGAGAGTTCACTTAAAGGTTGCGTTCCTATCGTTATTATTAACGTTGCGTTATTATTAACGTTGCGTTATTATTAACGTTGCGTTATTATCGTTATTATGAACGTTGCGTTATCATCTCTAAGGAACAATGAATGAAAGACTTAATAATGAAATCCCCGGATTAGATGAGTTTATGATTAGTATCATGTAACCTTGTTATTCCGTACAGGACGGGGGATATAACATCAACCGCCGCAGGAGCTGTGCCACAAAGCGGAAGCCTTCCCTCCGCTTCCGCTGCCATTCCATGGAGTGGAGGGCTTCCCCCTGGCAACCCTTACAGTGCGCAGAGCTCCAAACCTCGCAATCGTGACACTTCTTGGAACATATTCGGCGTGCCTAACGACGTCAAGGCGTCCGAGGCACCCACCCAGCCAGCCGCCAAGCCAGCGGCCCAGGGCTCGGCCAGTACGTCCTCCCCCTCCCGCCGCTACCGTAATCTCTACTGGTGAGGGCGCCCAGGGCTCGGCCAGTACGTCCTCCCCCTCCCGCCGCTACCGTAATCTCTACTGGTGAGGGCGTCCAGGGCTGGGCCAGTACGTCCTCCCCCTCCCGCCGCTACCGTAATCTCTACTGGTGAGGGCGCCCAGGGCTCGGCCAGTACGTCCTCCCCCCCCCCCCCCGCCGCTACCGTAATCTCTACTGGTGAGGGCGCCCAGAGCTCGGCCAGTACGTCCCCCCCCCCCGCCGCTACCGTAATCTCTACTGGTGAGGGCGCCCAGGGCTGGGCCAATACGTCCTCTCCCTCCCGCCGCTACCGTAATCTCTACTGGTGAGGGCGCCCAGGGCTCGGCCAGTACGCCCCCTCCCTCTCCCGCCGCTACCGTAATCTCTACTGGTGAGGGCGCCCAGGGCTCGGCCAGTACGTCCTCCCCCTCCCGCCGCTACCGTAATCTCTACTGGTGAGGGCGCCCAGGCCTCGGCCAGTACGTCCTCCCCCTCCCGCCGCTACCGTAATCTCTACTGGTGAGGGCGCCCAGGGCTCGGCCAGTACGTCCTCCCCCTCCCGCCGCTACCGTAATCTCTACTGGTGAGGGCGCCCAGGCCTCGGCCAGTACGTCCTCCCCCTCCCGCCGCTACCGTAATCTCTACTGGTGAGGGCGCCCAGGGCTCGGCCAATACGTCCTCCCCCTCCCGCGGCTACCGTAATCTCTTCTGGTGAGGGCGCCCGGGGCTCGGCCAATACGTCCTCTCCCTCCCGCCGCTACCATAATCTCTACTGGTGAGGGCGCCCAGGGCTCGGCCAATACGTCCTCTCCCTCCCGCTGTTACCGTAATCTCTACTGGTGAGGTCGCCCAGGGATCGGCTAGTACGCCCCCCCCCCTCCCGCCGCTACCGTAATCTCTACTGGTGAGGGCGCCCAGGGCTCGGCCAGTACGTCCTCCCCCTCCCGCCGCTACCGTAATCTCTACTACTGGTGAGGGCGCCCAGGGCTCGGCCAGTACGTCCCCCCCCCTCCCGCCACTACAGTAATCTCTACTGGTGAGGCCGCCAAGGGCTCGGCCAATACGTCCTCCCCCTCCCGCCGCTACCGTAATCTCTACTGGTGGGGGCGCCCAGGGCTCGGCCAGTACGTCCTCTTCCTCCCGCCGCTACCGTAATCTCTACTGGTGAGGGCGCCCAGGGCTCGGCCAATACGCCCCCCCCCCCTCCCGCCGCTACAGTAATCTCTACTGGTGAGGGCGCCCAGGGCTCGGCCAATACGTCCCCCCCCCGCCGCTACCGTAATCTCTACTGGTGAGGGCGCCCAGGGCTCGGCCAGTACGTCCTCTCCCTCCCGCTGCTACCGTAATCTCTACTGGTGAGGGCGCCCAGGGCTCGGCCAATACGTCCTCCCCGTCCCGCCGCTACCGTAATCTCTAATGGTGAGGGCGCCCAGGGCTCGGCCAATACGTCCTCTCCCCCCCCCCCCCCCGCCGCTACCGTAATCTCTACTGGTGAGGGCGCCCAGGGCTCGGCCAGTACGTCCTCCCCCTCCCGCCGCTACCGTAATCTCTACTGGTGAGGGCGCCCAGGGCTCGGCCAATACGTCCTCCCCCTCCCGCCGCTACCGTAATCTCTACTGGTGAGGGCGCCCAGGGCTCGGCCAGTACGTCCTCCCCCTCCCGCCGCTACCGTAATCTCTAATGGTGAGGGCGCCCGGGGCTCGGCCAGTACGTCCTCCCCCTCCCGCCGCTACCGTAATCTCTACTGGTGAGGGCGCCCAGGGCTCGGCCAGTACGTCCTCCCCCTCCCGCCGCTACCGTAATCTCTACTGGTGAGGGCGCCCAGGACTCGGCCAGTACGGCCTCCCCCTCCCGCCGCTACCGTAATCTCTACTGGTGAGGGCGCCCAGGGCTCGGCCAATACGTCCTCTCCCTCCCGCCGCTACCGTAATCTCTACTGGTGAGGGCGCCCAGGGCTCGGCCAGTACGCCCCCCCCCCCCCTCCCGCCGCTACCGTAATCTCAACTGGTGAGGGCGCCCAGGGCTCGGCCAGTACGCCCCCCCCCCCCCCCTCCCGCCGCTACCGTAATCTCTACTGGTGAGGTCGCCCAGGGATCGGCTAGTACGCCCCCCCCTCCCGCCGCTACCGTAATCTCTACTGGTGAGGGCGCCCAGGGCTCGGCCAGTACGCCTCCCGCCGCTACCGTAATCTCTACTGGTGAGGGCGCCCAGGGCTCGGCCAGTACGTCCTCCCCCTCCCGCCGCTACCGTAATCTCTACTACTGGTGAGGGCGCCCAGGGCTCGGCCAGTACGTCCCCCTCCCCTCCCGCCGCTACAGTAATCTCTACTGGTGAGGGCGCCCAGGGCTCGGCCAATACGTCCTCCCTCTCCCGCCGCTACCGTAATCTCTACTGGTGGGGGCGCCCAGGGCTCGGCCAATACGTCCTCCCCCCCCCCCCCCCCGCCGCTACCGTAATCTCTACTGGTGGGGGCGCCCAGGGCTCGGCCAGTACGTCCTCTGCCTCCCGCCGCTACCGTAATCTCTACTGGTGAGGGCGCCCAGGGCTCGGCCAATACGCCCCCCCCCCCCCTCCCGCCGCTACAGTAATCTCTACTGGTGAGGGCGCCCAGGGCTCGGCCAATACGTCCTCCCCCCCCCCCCCCGCCGCTACCGTAATCTCTACTGGTGAGGGCGCCCAGGGCTCGGCCAGTACGTCCTCCCCCTCCCGCGGCTACAGTAATCTCTACTGGTGAGGGCGCCCAGGGCTCGGCCAGTACGTCCTCTCCCTCCCGCCGCTACCGTAATCTCTACTGGTGAGGGCGCCCAGGGCTCGGCCAGTACGTCCTCTCCCTCCCGCCGCTACCGTAATCTCTAATGGTGAGGGCGCCCAGGGCTCGGCCAATACGTCCCCCCCCCCACCCCGCCGCTACCGTAATCTCTACTGGTGAGGGCGCCCAGGGCTCGGCCAGTACGTCCTCCCCCTCCCGCCGCTACCGTAATCTCTACTGGTGAGGGCGCCCAGGGCTCGGCCAATACGTCCTCCCCCCCCCCCACCCCCGCCCCTACCGTAATCTCTACTGGTGAGGGCGCCCAGGGCTCGGCCAGTACGTCCTCCCCCTCCCGCCGCTACCGTAATCTCTACTGGTGAGGGCGCCCAGGACTCGGCCAGTACGGCCTCCCCCTCCCGCCGCTACCGAAATCTCTACTGGTGAGGGCGCCCAGGGCTCGGCCAATACGTCCTCTCCCTCCCGCCGCTACCGTAATCTCTACTGGTGAGGGCGCCCAGGGCTCGGCCAGTACGCCCCCCCCCCCCTCCCGCCGCTACCGTAATCTCAACTGGTGAGGGCGCCCAGGGCTCGGCCAGTACGCCCCCCGCCGCTACCGTAATCTCTACTGGTGAGGGCACCCAGGGCTCGGCCAGTACGTCCTCCCCCTCCCGCGGCTACCGTAATCTCTACTGGTGAGGGCGCCCAGGGCTCGGCCAATACGTCCTCCCCCTCCCGCCGCTACGGTAATCTCTACTGGTGAGGGCGCCCAGGGCTCGGCCAGTACGTCCTCTCCCTCCCGCCGCTACCGTAATCTCTACTGGTGAGGGCGCCCAGGGCTCGGCCAATACGTCCTCCCCCTCCCGCCGCTACCGTAATCTCTACTGGTGAGGGCGCCCAGGGCTCGGCCAATACGTCCTCCCCCCCCCCCACCCCCGCCCCTACCGTAATCTCTACTGGTGAGGGCGCCCAGGGCTCGGCCAGTACGTCCTCCCCCTCCCGCCGCTACCGTAATCTCTACTGGTGAGGGCGCCCAGGACTCGGCCAGTACGGCCTCCCCCTCCCGCCGCTACCGAAATCTCTACTGGTGAGGGCGCCCAGGGCTCGGCCAATACGTCCTCTCCCTCCCGCCGCTACCGTAATCTCTACTGGTGAGGGCGCCCAGGGCTCGGCCAGTACGCCCCCCCCCCCCTCCCGCCGCTACCGTAATCTCAACTGGTGAGGGCGCCCAGGGCTCGGCCAGTACGCCCCCCGCCGCTACCGTAATCTCTACTGGTGAGGGCACCCAGGGCTCGGCCAGTACGTCCTCCCCCTCCCGCGGCTACCGTAATCTCTACTGGTGAGGGCGCCCAGGGCTCGGCCAATACGTCCTCCCCCTCCCGCCGCTACGGTAATCTCTACTGGTGAGGGCGCCCAGGGCTCGGCCAGTACGTCCTCTCCCTCCCGCCGCTACCGTAATCTCTACTGGTGAGGGCGCCCAGGGCTCGGCCAATACGTCCTCCCCCTCCCGCCGCTACCGTAATCTCTACTGGTGAGGGCGCCCAGGGCTCGGCCAGTACGTCCTCTCCCTCCCGCCGCTACCTTAACCTCTACCGGTGAGGGCGCCCAGGGCTCGGCCAGTACGTTTTCTTCCCCCCCCCCCCCGCCGCTACCGTAATCTCTACTGGTGAGGGCGCCCAGGGCTCGGCCAATACGTCCTCCCCCTCCCGCCGCTACTGTAATCTCTACTGGTGAGGGCGCCCAGGGCTCGGCCAGTACGTCCTCTCCCTCCCGCCGCTACCGTAATCTCTACTGGTGAGGGCGCCCAGGGCTCGGCCAATACGTCCTCCCCCTCCCGCCGCTACCGTAATCTCTACTGGTGAGGGCGCCCAGGGCTCGGCCAGTACGTCCTCTCCCTCCCGCCGCTACCTTAACCTCTACTGGTGAGGGCGCCCAGGGCTCGGCCAGTACGTCCTCTCCCTCCCGCCGCTACCGTAATCTCTACTGGTGAGGGCGCCCAGGGCTCGGCCAATACGTCCTCCCCCTCCCGCCGCTACCGTAATCTCTACTGGTGAGGGCGCCCAGGGCTCGGCCAGTACGTCCTCTCCCTCCCGCCGCTACCTTAACCTCTACTGGTGAGGGCGCCCAGGGCTCGGCCAGTACGACCTCTCCCTCCCGCCGCTACCGTAATCTCTACTGGTGAGGGCGCCCAGGGCTCGGCCAGTACGTCCTCCCCCCCCCCCCCCCCGCCGCTACCGTAATCTCTCCTGGTGAGGGCGCCCAGGGCTCGGCCAATTCGCCCCCCCCCCCACTCCTCTAACACTACTTGGTTATCGCGGCCTGCGAGCAAGGAAACACAGTAGGAGACTGTGTTATTGTGGTATATAGCAGTCGCGAGAAATACGTGAGCTACGTTAGTTAATGGCTCACGCTAGTTTGACAAGCCGAGGAGAGCAGGGTCAGTCTCACATCGGTGTATCTTCATATGTTGTGTAAAATTAAGAAATCATGTGTTAAATTACATGAAATTACTATTATAAATGTTGTATACATGTGTAGTATATGTACACAGGATGTTTACAATATAACGGCGCGTCAAGTTGATCGACACTTAATTATGCGGCGTTCATCGTGTGACCATGCAATGAGGAAATCACCAAGTACTGATAAATATCGAATCTTCGTTGTCTATCAAACTGCACGTGGTGCGTTGTTTTTAATATGCTGTATTAGTGGTTGCAGCATTACCACAGCTTTAATACCTAAGACGCAAATATACCATGTTTCTTGTCAAGGTTTCGCTTTTAAGATGATGCGGTTAGCTTTTGCTTGGTTCACGCAAACGGCTGCACTCCAAAGGAGGCGCACGTACATTGACTGAAGACTACCGTTTTCGTTTTCACTCTCGTGCCCGTCCGCATCTGTATAAATTTACTTTAAAAACGAGCTGATTACAATAATAATATATTAGGAGATAAATGTTAGTCACTTCACCCAGAATTTGTTTGGGTCGTTTTATTTTTTCACTTCTTTTTTTCTCGCAAGTAATAAGCAGACTGCCAGTTACGTGATGTAATTATGTCAGTAAGTTGTCGGGTACAGACTGCTGACTGGTAAGCGCTTGGACAACAGTGATATGCTAACGCTTCGGGTGAATTCGTTAGCTACGTGTTATTCCCTAACGGCTGAAGTACGGGTTACCCTGCACGGAAAACCACGTGTTGTGTGACGAATCCCAGTTCACGAATCCTGTGTGTGTCCGACTGTGGTACGGGTGCCATCAATGTCCCCTGCCCCCCCCCCCCACCCCCCTGATCGAACATACCCTGTACTAGGCAAAATGTACGCTGTCTTAGGTGTATTTCTCCTTCCCCCGGGCGTAACAGTGACCCCCGCCCCCGATCATAACACAGGGCCCCCCCCCCCTCCCACCCCCGGTAGTAACACAACGATCCCCCCCCCCTCCCCGTCCACCCCCGATCGTAACACAGGAACCCCCCCTCCCACCCCCTGCCCTGGTCGTAATACAGGGACTCCCACCCCCGGTAGTTCCACAGGGACCCCCCTCCCCCCCCCCACCCCACCCCCGGTCGTAAGATACTAACTGGATCCGCGCCTGTCGCGCGGTTCTGTCGAGCTGTTTATTGTACGTAGTTAAATTAAGCCAAAGACGTCCAGATCAAACATACAAGCACGAATTGCATTTGCGATAAAATAGGTTAGCGTTATAGGATGCGCACGGTACTGTATTTGTGTTTTCTTATTGTTATGCTACGTTCGTTGAGCAGATCTGTGATTACAGCGCCACTTGTGATTATGATTAAGTACAACATTATAGGCAGCAAGTTGATGATTTATTTTTCCATTCCACTTGTGGTAAAGACAATTTATGCAATCTTTATCGGTTTTTGTTTTTTCTCCAGATTTCCGTTGAAGCGAAATATATGCATTATTTGATATGTTGAGTAGCCCGTCAATAAAATCTGTTAAAATATTCCTGTCGTCAGTCAATGTGTTTCGTTTTTTGAGTCCCAACCAGCGTTAATTATACATGTATTAATTGTTATTCTGTATTTACGGACACTTAGCTGTTCGCATAATTTGCAATGTTTTACGTCCTTGGGACGTACCGTACCCATGACCTGGTTATGTATAACCTCCGGGTTGTAAGGTGGGGCCAGACAGTTGTTTTTAAAGCTAAGCCTGTCAGACTCTGCTGGGACTGGAGTGGAGGGAGGAGTCTCGTGTCCCCAAATATAGAGTATTATCTCCAAGAATTCGGAATTAGTCGATAACTGAGAATATGACAAAATTTGGCTACCGAGGGGTCTATTCCCTCTGAAGATGATATCGCGAATATCGAGGAATAAAAAAAAATGCTCTAGCGGATCGCAGTTAATAAGTAAAGGTTCTTCGTGTTAACCAAGAAATGCACAAATAATGATCCTCCCGAAATAGTCAACACATAAAATCGCGAATCTTCAAGAATATCAGGATGTCAGTCGCGGAGATAGGAAAAGGTGTTGCCTGGTCTCGTTGTTAGCTAGGAACTTGTTTCGTTCAAGCTGCTTCGATTTACTAGCAAAAAATGGGTCTGGAAGGAACTGGAACCGAGATGAACGCTGAGATGGCCTGTTGCGAAAATCAGGCAAAGCAAAATGCGATAACACGCATGTCGCATGTCGCGGCCTAAAACACCAATTTATTTAATCAGTCACAATAGAGCGACCCAGGCTGTCAATCATTCACTGATGTCACTGCTGCCTTTATCCAATCATGTGCCGCAAAACGCTCTTCCACGTGCGTTAGGTCGGACAAACAAAGCAGTAGGTCACTGTTGTCAGTTTCAGAGATGAGTACTTCTCACTTGTACCTACCATCAGCTATGTATGTCAATTTCATACTCACGACTAAAGAAAAAGGACTCACGCGTGAGCGGGGCTTAGTGTCGGAGTGTGTATCGGTCTATTGCAAGTACGGATATCACAGTTTTCATTTAAACTTGAAATGGGGTCAATGTAAATGCCGCAGTTTCAAAGAATTAAAAAAATGAAAACAACTAAAATATAATTACGACCGGTTAGTATAGCATATTCCGTACGACAATGTTTGATGGACAAAAAATACTATAAAGGGCAAAACACTAATGTTCGCTCTTATAACCTTTTATTCTACAATGCACGTTAACATCCACTTTGTTCACCAGTCGCTAATATATACACAATAGCATATTACACCATGCTACCAGATACGTGCATTTTCTGACCCAATGAAGCTTCACTGAACATTAATTGGGTTCACCACGAACGTGTATGCGTCATATATACTTAGATACATTTATTATATCAATATAATATATATATATAAATATCTATTATATAAATATATTATATATATATATATATATATATGCTATATATTCATAAGTATCATTGCAGCATTCACAGGAATCTACGCCTTAACAACGAAAACAGTAGAACTGGTTACATTGGAGGTTCACACTCCAGCCCTCGATCTCAGTCGCTCAGTGAATGGTTAACCACTTTACTTTACTAACGCAAACTCATCGGCAAAATTGAAAACCATCGAGGGTCCTGCATGCCCTGGAGCAAAGTCTGTAACTTGTCAGCGCTCGAATATAAGTAACGGTGTCCAGGGCAAATATGTCAAATATGTTATAATTACATATCGTGCCAAAATGTATGACTAGAAGTAAATGGCCACAGAGACACCCACTGACACAAGACTTGAATGTGTCCGGATGTGGTTGGGTGTGTGTGTGGGGGGGGGGGGGGGATTAGGAGTTTAACGGAATAATGGGTTCATTTCATTCAATATAAAACGGGACTGAAATGTTATCGGGTAGTTACAAACGTAATGCCAAGGACGAGGTTACGTGTGTTTGTGGTGAACTACGTACACTCCGGTCTTGGTATTGAACACTTCCAGTTACACCAAAGCACAAATTTGATGCGACACGACACAGGATATACAGGGGCGGGACCGGAATCGGCACTGGAACATCTGTCAAGTTGTTGCAGAAGACTCCTGAATGTTATAACTCGTTACTCGGAATGGCATTGGTAGAGCGGACCAGTGTCCCCGTGGTAACGCCACCGCCCCCCCCCCCTCACCCCCACGTCAACCAGACCTATCGCCTGGATCGTCATATATCAAAGCCATATCTTTGCCACTTGTAACTGCCGTATGGTGTGACATGCAGACCCCCCTTTACGCGTCAGTGAATGGAAGATTTACGCCACTGTATGCGATGTACAACTAGATGATATATCCAAACATAACTCACGTGATCAGTTGTACACAGGCGATCAATGGCCAAAGATAGATACATCTGCTCACAAACGCCTTTTGTAAAACCAGCCGAGACAATCTTTATAAGCCCAAGGGTTCGACCACTATACATCAACGCCCTCGAAATAAACATTCAGTCATCTACTTCAATGCCTAACATGTAGTTTAAAAAAGACCAACAAACGTAGGCCAAACGTACAAAAACTGTTTCACTGGGGGTGAAACTTAAATCTAAGCCTAACTAGATGGACGATCAGATGGTATTTAATTCAACACTTCATGACAACAGCGGGCTTTCCTAATCTAGCCTTAATCTAGAACCATTCAGTGATATTAACTACATGTCAGTACTTTTACACACCAGAGATTGAAACACAGTGGGTGGACAAACTGGCTGCAGACTATACGGGTATTTATTTACACACCTGGCGGGACGTTGAGCGGCCAACAAAGGCAAAGAAAGTAACTAACAATAAACCAAATTACTTTCAATCGAATTCTATTTTCAAACGTCGCCACCGAAAGTCCTGTTATTGAACAGAATATCATTCTTCCGTATGACAGGTGGCGCTCTCTTTCGTCTGGTTTGGCATCGGGATTAGCAAAAAAAAATAAAACTGACGAGGCATAACATTTCTCGCATAAAGCCTTTGTCTCCTGTTCTTTGCGAAAGAGGAGGACACTTTGGTTAGCATGGACACTATAATAGAAATTTACTCTGGTTACACACCTTTTAAAACTGCGGGCATATATACCGATACGTCAACGAGGATAAGACCGTTCAATTAGAACAATGGCTTCTATTACGATAAGATAAATACACAACCACCAGAGGTGAGCAACATAATTCTGAAATGTTTAAAGTGCCATACTTCTTATCTATCACATACGGTTTGGTCGTCATCACTGAAACACGTCACACACAGTATATGATATCTACATTACGGAATATTTATATTGGTATGAATATATGTATGGGTGTCCATCAGCAAAGAAATACAGAAGTGGCGCACGAACGCACACAAAACAACTCAGTAACTTGACAAGAGCTGAATTTTCATTGCAACAGTGGATTGCAACCTTAATTCGCTGTTAAGAATTTTTATTGAAGCCTACTACTGGCACAATATATTGCACATATCTTAGTAGATATATTTATTAGACATATCCACATGTATAAATTAAACTTGGCATCTTTGTTAACTAAATAACTTCGCAACTTGAATGATAAAAGTACGTCGCATGTAAAAACCCGACAAAAGTGTGGAATGTGGGATGCATGTCAGTATTTCAACGGCCTAGAGATGCACCCATGGCGTCCAGAGAGGAAAATACCAGACAACCTTACTTCCAAGGTCAGAGCAGTGACCTTAAATTCTCCCGCCGCGACGAAGCAAGAGAATGATTTTAAAAGTCGATACGTCGACGATTTCCGGTAGATGTCATCAGTCCCGATTGGTTAGTAGTCGCCCAGTCATTGCAGGATCTGCAGCAGTCGGTCATTTTTTGACGGGCAGCGGCAGACCTGAGGCCGAGAACGGGTTGGCTTGGTCCGCGGCCTCGCTGGCGATCAGATTAACCCGGGTGTCGTCGAAGCCTGGCGCCGCCGGCGTCTGCTGTGTCGGACCGGCGTTGGCACGCATCTCAGACCGGTCAGCCCTGGTATTATCGCCCACGTGTTTAGACCCACCGCAGCGTAGCCACGACAACGAGCGTTTGCGTTAAGACAACGGTTGCCAAAGCCACGAGTGGATGGAGAAGGAAAGAAGACCAATTGTGTTACGTAGTGAGAATTACGGTGTCAAAACGAAGAACGTGAAAAAAAATAAGCACCCGAAAAGCACCCGGCGGCACAAGATAGGTTCATGCAAATCCATTAGTATAAGAAGATACGCATCTACGGCATTATAATCGTATAATAAATATATCACGTAAATCTGAAGCAACTGTTATTAGATATCATTCAAACAATATATCAACTATATATATACAGACACCTTTACCAAAACGTAGCAAAGAATTATCACTGGAAATGGGAGACAGCAAGGTATTGTAAAGAAAATAATAATGTGGTTCAATTAGAGACTTATTGAAAAAGGTGAACGACATGATAATGATGTATTATCACTAATAGCACACACATTGTTATTATAGCATATTGTCTTTAAGTAAAGAGAATCGGTACATTTGGGAGAGGGGAAGGGGGCAGCACTTCAACCTCTCAATAGAAACAGGCTTTCTGAGATCCATTCCCTTCAGGACATGTTCTGAATATTGTGTCTCCATACAAGAAGCCAATCAAGTAAAACAGAAGCAAAAACACTCATTAGTCTTCGACTATTCCAATCTATTAACTTTCATTACAACCCCGGAGTTACATGCCAGAATGAGACCCGAAGTAAATTTAGCAAAAATTATAATTATGTGTGCGCACTATAGTTAATAGTTCAAAATTGATTTCCAAACTCCGGATATATAGATCTTTGGTATAATTTTATTTATATGATGGCAGTGATATTTTCTCATCGTGTTTTACTTTTTTGTGCAGCGCATATGCAAGAAAAATCTACAAAAATATCCTGCCCAGCAGAAGATAAAATAATGTGTGCGCTACACAGAGATTCTAAAGGGTAATCCTATCCTAAGCCAGGCTGATTTGATCGTCTGTCACAGCGATTACTAAGGTGCAAAGTTGCGTGTCGGAGAGAAAAGGATATCAGGCATCTAAGAGAGAAAGAGAGACAAGGCACCTCAGAGAAAAAGGGTTAGACTGCCGGACTGATCTGATTATCGTCTAAAGTTGTTCTATCCGTTGGGTTGTTTGCAGCCCTATCTAACATAGTGTCTCTGCTTGCTCTGTAAACGAGTAACACACACAACAACTATATATATACAGTCCAGAGCACAAAACGAATCCCACGTAAATAATACATAAAAACAAAATGTGTCCTTAACTATAATGACACTTGTCTACTAAAAACGGGGACACAGAACCAAGCCAGCAGTTACATATATACTGTACAAAAGGAACTTAATAATAAGTAAATAACAGTGTAAACATGTATTTTGTAAACAGATGAGATGAAAATGGTAGAATGGTCATTTTAACTAGGCACAGTGCATTGTTATCTAACATTCATAAATGACACTTAACAACAAGAACTCAACATCAACAAGATGATGACGAAAATCGACTTTTGGTCAAAGAGCGTGTCTTTTGAATCATACTGAACGAAACCGCGACGTTGTACGATGATTATTAATTCACTTATTAATAACTAAGACTATTTGTTTATTCCAGTAGCTCAACAATTGCTCTTTCTGTCTTATTATAACTACTTATGGAGTCATAGTGATGTTAGCGGTCGCCTATGTAGGTGGGCAGATTGGAGCAATTACGGCCTTCAGCGGCCAATTTGGGTTAAAATGGCCTTCAATAGCTAATTTGGGCTCAATAACGCATTCAACGGGCTACGTACGCACTTTAGACGTTATGAAGGGCAAATTGGGCGCTGCTGGAACTACTTTGAACCATGAGCGCACTGTATTAATCGATATCGCCCAATAGTGCGACGACTAAGGGTGCTAGAGCCGATTAGATGGCACCTAGACCCATGTTTTCGACTATTGCCTGTCTGTTGGTGCCTTTTAGGACTATCTATATCTGTTAGTAAAGGAGCTGCGGCGCGTACGCACTGCCTAGAACTTGACGTCACGATGACGTCACATGACGCATCTTTCGCCCGCCGATTCAATGCTACATTAGAAGTTAAATTAACATGCATTTTGAGGTCAAGAATGATTGAGTTGACTCAATATTAATAGCACTATGAATTTTACCTTTATTTAAGATGACGTCATCGTGACGTGGCATGACGTCACTGACGGTCACGGAAATGCTCAAGGTGGCTTCTACTTTATATAGTATACCTACCTATGAAGTCGGGAGATGGTAACTATTGGCAAAACTCCTAGAAATGAAGCAAGCGCAACATTTCCTAGGAGCACGTTAGCTATGACGTCATTTTTGACGCTTATTCCCTGCGACAAAGAAGTTAGGCACGACATAAGTTGTCCCTGAAAACTACCTGTAACGACAAATAAACCGGAAGTCGCCACCACATATAATAGCTGAGTAATAGCCTTCGTAAGATGTGGACGTCATGACGTCATAGTCACGTCATGCCGTGTCGCACGACAACGTCCAAGTAGAAAAAACGCAAACGTTTACAGCGTCAACTATTTACCACAAAGATCACAGCTCTGACATGTTTTACTGATTTTTGAAGAATTTTTGAAGATGGCCAAAATCACCATTGGCTCAGCATTGGGGCCTCGCTGAGGAGTCACCACACCTTGAAGCGCTCCAGCGCCCAAACATATTTTTCTGATTTTTGACAATTTTTTTACCAAATGACCACACTCCGTATGTTTACAATGGGTCCAAATGTTCCGTTGCCATGGAAACAAAACTGGGAAATCTAAATGCCATATTGACTTTTTAGAATTCATGACACATCCAATTGGAAGAATCGTGGCGATCTGGATGCCAATCGACTCCGCCGTTTGTGCGCTATGAGGTTATATATAATAGGCTCTATTTTCCCCATAGTAAAGATACGAACTTTCAACATGGGAATCCCCATAAGAAAAATGTTTCGCCCTCTACCGGGAAAGGTAAAATAGAAATTATCTTTTTTTAACTAAGAAACAACTAGGCGGTAAAATTAGAAGTGCAATGACCCAATTCCGATCCCTTTATTTTCAATATTAATTGAACAGTGAATTTATTGTCTTTAAATGTTTTATTTTTTTGACGTCACGTGACGTCATTGACGGTAAACTTTTTTCTTTTAATTGGGTCACATCGACTTCTTTAACAAAGTTCTGGAGGTTGACGACGATTGAAAAAGCGATAGTGGGAAAACAATGTACATCTAGTTTTAACATACGGACACGGTGAAATATGACGTCATTTTGCGCGAAAACGAGTGTGACGCATCTCAAAATGATACATAATCAATTTATGTCCCCTAATACGAGGAACATTTTGATGCCAGTCTCATCTCTCTAAACTAATTATTAAGCAAACTACAGCGTGTTTAAGCTTTTTTCATGATCGAATGACCTTGACCTTTGACCTTTTCACCTGCAAGAGGAGTATATTATAGCCCTACTGTGTAGCAATGCGCTACCATAATCTGTCGGTAATTGCTTTAGCCATTAGGACGCCAGGACACTTATAATTTTCGGAAAAGTGCTGATTGAAACAGACATACAACAAGCGCACAAACATACAAACACGACCGACCGACATATGACGAAAATTGAAATTTGTTGTCATAATAAAGGATAACAGCATCAATAGACGCTACTCACTTTTTGCCCAGTGCCATCAAACCGTAAATCACGCCCGTAGCAAAGATTAGTCCTGATCCAAAAATAGTACCCAATCCGAAGCACAAAGCAACGGGTGCAATTGCAATGCTGAAATAAATAAATGTGTAATGTAAAGTCTGATGTATTGCACTTTTATTCACACAATTGAACGGCAGAGAATACAATAACTTTTTATTGGAATTAAAACGTACTGAGTGAAAATAACATGCCTTTCAGAAACATATTGACTGGTGTTATCATTCACAAGAAGTTTCTTTATCCATTAACAAATATTTCCATGGAAAAAAAAATAATGTTATTTAAATATCAAGATTTCTTTTCTGCCTTTTTGCTTAGTGACTTTTACTGGCAAACTATATTGTTAATTGATGTAGGGATCGATGCACGTACTGACAATTACCGTAAACTGCCTTTTTCGAAGCCGCGGCTACTATTAGGAATTTGCATGATGCACTTTCCGGGTTTGACCGCAAAGTCGCGGTGCGGCTCTAACACGGAAGTTTACCTATTTCAAGTAAGCATGGCGAGGGGGTGGGTGGGGGGGTGAAATACGGAAATTGACGGTGTTGCCAACATAATTGATCGCTTCGTAACGTCTTCAGTGTAACATGATACGGCCGTACTCACACAAGCTGTAATAGGTTAGTAATATGCAGTACATGCCAGGAGAGCCTCCTTCTGCATAGAAGATTTTTGGCGCGTTTTTTTCTTTTAATGAAAAATGCCCAAAACGTGTTTTTTTGCGTAAAACAGCTGCGATTGCTTCTGATATCTCCAATAATTGGATATTAGACTATTTAAACGTGTTTGGTACTCAATTTGAGTGCATGGGGTCTTTAAAGCGCGGCCACTTCGCAGGTACACCGCAGGGACAAGAGGGGGGGGGGAGGGGGGAGGGCGGCGTATAATATGTAGTTTTCCGCAATGGATACATGGGCACCCGGTTTGGAGGCCAAAGTCCGGGTGCGGCTTCTAATATATGTATGCAGCTTCAAAAAGGTAGTAAAATAGAGCAACAAGTACTTACAGTCCAAATAGAATAGCCTTTTGAAAATATGGCCGCCGCTCAGCGAATCCAGCAATTGGCTTGGTTAGTTCAAGGAATGAACAACAGATAGGAGCTTCAAATATCACTACCACCAATCCCGCCAAGCTGAAGACAAACAAAATATACAGGTAGGTCTTGAGCAGACATACAAGGTCAGTGACAATAAGTGAAGAGGTAACATTGTTAAACACAACAGATATAAAAAATGTAGTATTTTTTGTAGTATTTCTGGTCCCTGAGGCCCGAATGGACGCCGAAAGTTCCTTACCGGACCCGGCGAGATTCGAACCGGTGTCCCATGCGGAAATGCCCCCCATGCGGAGATGCCTCCCCTGTATCTAGCATAATGGCACCGTACGAACACATGGAGCGGAGAGGGTCTCAATATCATGTATTTTATATAAGGGGAGCATCTCCGCATGGGGGGGCATTTCCACAGGGCTCTTGGTGTTTTTAATCCACCGGACCTGGGCCGAGATACCACACCCGCATCTTTTGTTGCGTTGTAACTGATTAACCATCGGCATAAACAGGATTGAAAACATTCACAGCACAGCTGGTATAAATCAAACTACTGGTATTCCATACCTGAAGTGTCCATTACATTTTTTATTTCAATCTACATTTCTTGCAATGATACTTTACTTACATTTGTAGTATTCCGGCTAGAATGCATAATGCATGCACTGAAATACATGTCCATATTCCTAACACCATAGCAACTGTAAGGAAAATATAGCATTATAAGCTAGGTTATTTGTGTCTGACCAACATTATTTGATATAACTTGAGATGCATCTGTTAACAAATAATGTAAATAGACAAGACAAGTAGTCAGTTATCTTTACAATCTTCTTCCGCAATAGATTATACTTGTGAGGAGATATGTGAGCCAGACATAAAATTGGTTTTAATTCAAATTAATTAATGTACAACTGCTATTACCTGGACATATACATGCAGAACCAATCAAGAAAATTGTGCATCAAACATTATATCAGTCAAAGTTTACTGGACAGTTGTTTTATGAGGTACAGTGGTCCATGCATTATACAGTCCCTTCTGTTATAGAGGCTTCTCGTCATGCACAGAACACTTTTGCATGTTAAAGCACTCCTTCGCTAACCTGACTTCAGGCTGATGTTGGGACCTGTTATACGACCGGTACATATTTAATCCCAATGCTATGACATATAGGCAGTTGAGTCACTCCTGATTGGCTGTAAGCAAACACCTTGTGTAATCTGACTGGCTAATAGGATGCGGCTGTAATAGGGTCATTGTTGTTCACACCTTTGGTGTAAATCTGATATAAGTAGGGCTGTCTAAGTAATTGAAACAATAAACAATGCCTGCAGGGTGCAAGCCAAACATGTCAGTGCTAATTAAACAGCAGAGCTGGAGACCTGGTTATCAACTGGCTAAGCATGTGAATAATATTGTCAATTTTTATATGTTATGAAGCTTAAACCTTGAAGGCTTTTCACATGTTATGAAGTTTAACTCGTGAAGGCTTTTCATATGTTATGAAGCTTAAACCTTGAAGGCTTTTCACATGTTATCAAGCTTAAACCTTGAAGGCTTTTCACATGTTATGAAGCTTAAACCTTGAAGGCTTTTCACATGTTATGAAGCTTAAACTTTGAAGCCTAGCTTATCTGGAGGCATCCACTCAAGTATCACCATGCACTCAAAAAGCACTATCATACAGCTTCAGAGCAACTCGAGCTCCTCTTCCCCATTTATCTGTGATAGCATCAGCATTCAGTCAAACAAAGCTATTTATATGCTATTTAATACTTAATTCAAGGCTATAGTGCTTAACATTACTTTATACATTGATCTATCTTACAGCTTACCTCATGACATCAGTCATAAAACTATAGAATGGAACCTGGTTTAATGTATGAATCAAGTCGGTATTTCTCATTCCTTTTACTAAAATGTTGCGACAGGATAGATAAAAACAGATCCTAATTATGGTGATAGATTAATAAATTTATATTTAGATGTATAAGACTTAAAACCCCATAAAAAAGTAATGGTTACAATCAGATTAATTTGTGCATTGTTTTATGCTCTCTAGCTATCCAGTGAAACATCTGAAATACTGATAAAATGTAATGTGAATGGCTATTTGAGGTCTGGAAGAGGTAAATGGTGACACGCAACACAGGCATATTAAAAATATCAACATTCAATATGGACCCCCAAAATTCTGACACTGGGGATCTGAAAAAGCGATAGAGTCTATGGAGTTTTAAAGAAATGATAGAGAAATTAGTTAAAACACAAAACCAAACATTGAGAAAAATCTATATTAGACACAGAGAATTTTGAAAAATTTACAGTGGACACTAGACCCCCTTTTCCTGGTCTCTGCTATTAATTTTGAGTTGTAAGTCTATATGATCATATAATCTAAATCCAGAATATAATTAAATTGAGTAGATCTAAGTGTTACCATAGTTACCAGGCCTGCCTCTAAACAACATGTTTGCCGTTAGAGCCAGGCAACATGTGCTATCTGTGCGATGTTGCAGTGCATATTTTCGCGTATAGGGCACAGTTTTTTAACTACCCAACAAAATATGCATCTTTCCAGAATCCTTATGCAATTTACTGACCTGGCAGAAAGAAAATACAGCTTGTCAGGCAGTAGCGGATCACTTTTGTGTAAGGCTTGATTGAGAAGGTTTTCTAAGAAACGGGTGCATCATCTTAGGCTCATTCTTTTTCGAAATGAAGGCTCTGTTCATGTGTAATGAACTTGCTAATTCTCCGGCAACGGTCTGTCTAAAAATGGCCCATGTTGCAGGGTACTGTAGTAGGCAGTAACGGATCAGTTTAGGCAGTAGCGGATCACGCCATCTAGCGGCCTGTTTTGACAGTGAAGCAGGTATCCGAATGCAAGACTGTCGTAAAAATCTAAAATTAGGTTGTCGATGATTTATTATTGCATATATTTTATAGTATGGTATAATAATTCACAGCTTATTTTGATTTTTTCGGAGTACCGCTACTGATATTGGGCCAATGATTGATGCCATGCAACCTGGCGGTAAAACTTGGCGGCAAAGACGAGCGTCACTGATCCGCTACTGCCGAGAAAGAGGCGAATGCAATTTGGATGACAACAACAATTCTGCTTCACGGAGGGATCTGATTATTTTCTTGAAGGTTCAAGATATATACAGCTATCTAAAAATTACCTCAGTTATGCACAGATGTATTCACTTTAACAAGAGTGACCTGTTGAAATAAAAGTTGCTGTTTCGCGCGAGTATGCGCAGAGCAAAGAGCTCGTTACCGGAAGTGCATTTGAGGTAAAAAAGAGTGTAAACATTGGTACAACCTTGCGTTTTTGGACTTATTTTAAGTCAGTGGTTAATTATCTTTGAAATGAATCCTAATCTATTACGTTTAGTAGCTTTTAATAGAAACAATTCGTTGGTAAACGTGAAGTGATCCGCTACTGCCTGTGATCCGTTACTGCCCGACAAGCTGTACTTCGATTTATTATCTTAACTTGCAATAATCAGGGCTTTTTCAGACTAAATTTATTCAATCAGCGCCAGCCACACCAATATATGCTGGAACACTGCGATGACAGCAAATGCTGCCTGGCTCTAACAGCTCCCTGTGATGAGTTAGAGACAGGCCTGGTAAATCTAAGTGATGCAATTAGCCAATACTGGCAATAAAATAGATTGAATAGTATACAAATTATGGGCAAGCAAATTATAGGTTAAGAGACCCAGAGAGCTGACTAAAATTCACACTATTTGTTCACAAGAACATTTTTTTTCTTCTTTATCTTATTTTTGAACAACACGTAAAATTGAATACCGATCATTACTACATTAGGTCCATCATGACAGAAAGTGAAACAAAAATTCAGTCTCAGAATAAATCTACTCACTGACACCACCGACTGCCCCGACGATGCGGGCTAACAATTTGCACCACCAAGCGACTTCGGGGTTATTTGGGGCTTCCTCGTCGCCCTCAACAAGTCGGTTACTCTGTAGTTGACCCATTTTCTTGCTTTTCCTTTATTCTAGGCTACAATTATTGAAAGCTTTCATTCATGATCCCCAAACACCAATTACTCAGAAAATACGTGGCTGATGTTGTGGAGTCCTATGATAATGACGTCATCAGGATTCCCAATTCGATATTCGCTAGGTGGCGGCGGTACATTCGCTAGGTGGCGGTACATTCGCTAGATGGCGCTATAAAAATGAATCCGTGAAAGGGCAACCATTATGATTATAATGGGTTAGTAAGAATGCAACCCTGGTTGGGTACCAGCCAGTTACAGATGTAACTAATAAGGATTTAACTAATTACAACCTAGATAGTACGAATAATTGATGGGTTGTTAATTATTGAAGACCTGTTTATTTAATCTCCCGCCTTGTCACGAAGCGAATCGACCCTCCGGGGTGTGACTGTCCTGTCAGTCTCCCGGGGTGGGACTGTCCTATCGACCTCCCGAGGTGGGACTGTCCTGTCGTCCCCCCGGGGTGGGATTGTCCTATCGACCTTCCGGGGTGTGACTGTCCTCTCAGTCTCCCTTTAAAAAAGAAGAAGAAAGTAATCATGATTGTAATCATGATTACTTTCAATGTAACTAATCGATTACTTTCAATGTGAATGTAATCGATATACGTTCAATGTAATTGTAATTGATTACTTTCAATGTAATAGTAATCAATTACTTTCAATGTAATCCTAATCGATTACATTTACAATGTAATCACCCCATGCCTGCCAGCCTTGTATAAGCAACTATTTCATTTTAATAAGGTAATTAAGCCTGAAAATGCACATACATATATATACACTCGAAACCGAAAGTTATGGTCCAAAGCAGAAGTCATAAAAATGAGTATTGCAAGGTTTAAAACCTTTATTGGTTGCTTGTTATATTTCTCATAACTGGTCTACAAATTGTGTCAATTAAAACTTATATAATGTGATGACTTTATCGTGAGAGAAAAAAAAACAATATAATAATTTTAATGTCGTACGTGAGAGTAAATAAAGGTTGAGGTTGAGGAGTTTTTTCGCATTCCTCGGCTCAGGGATTACCATTCAGGGTCTAGACCTGCTTTCTGCAATACCGTACTGTTATACCAGTCCTGCTATTTTCACAGGTCACCATACATAGCTAGGTCTACCATGGATTAAATGTCACGACATCGAATTCCTATCTAGTCATGTGATACAGCTGTTGGGATCTTTGCCAACATCCCACATGCATGAGTACTTTTAATTACTTATAATCACCGGTAACGGTAGAATGGCCATGAATGCAAGAAACCCACTCTGGTGCAATTGTAATGTGGGACCCCCTATGATCCCACGTAACTAATTATACGACTAAGTTCGTTCCGAATGGATTGAGGATTTGGCCGGTGAGGCCCGAAAAAATACACGTGTACAACAAGGTCGCTTGGTCAGAGACAAGCAAATTTTATTATATTTAAACCGATGTAAACAGTAAAGTAAAGTAAAGATATAAAAATAGTACTTCCCGCTATGTATGGCACGGCATATAAAACAAAACTAACTTACTTCGTTTCCTGAACTACTTCTCGTTGTGTACAAAGATCTACTAAGGGTGACCTACAAAGACTGACTCCTTCTAGTCTATACTGGGAAAGCGGCTCGTTGGGGTGGAGGGGGTGGACTTGCGTGATAGAGGAAGAGAGAGAGAATGTTGGGTAGGGTGAGAGGAGGGGAGGGAGAGGGACCACTCAGTCGCAGCAAAATCCGCATTAGAGCGCCCCTATCCAAAGGAATGCGACAGCAGACGTGCGGGGGAACCAGTCGCAGAATATCCGCATTAGGCCCGGAACCCACACGCTGCTGCCAAAGCCTGCGCCACGTTGCAGGGGGAGGGCTAGGCTATTTGTTTCCGGGGACAAGAAACGGAACCTCTCCTCAACTCCCCCGAAATCCAGACGGCCTTTACAATATATCCCCCCAGCTAATCTTGCCCTGATGGTGCTTCATATGCTTAAAAGAACACAATTATACAAGTGAGATCCAGTAACAACGTCGCCAAAAAGGATAATACCCGTCGAAATCTATAATACCTGATTTCTCTACTAATTATGATATTCTAATAATACGTGTATACCAACTAAAATGTGGGATAAAACGGGGAAATGTTTGTACGGCATCAGGATCAGGATCAGGATCCGGTTCTCGTACAGTGGCCGTTAGATGGCGCCACTTGTCCAGACGGGCGCCGGACCGGACGAGCGCCTCACGAGGCGACTTCGCCTCACAATGTGGCCATGGACAGCATGAACATGAGCCAAAGGCGCTAATCAATCACCTTCACCCGGTCGGACAAAGTATTTGTGACGTCATTATCCCTACCACGAATACCCTCGTCCCTCCGCCCCCCCCCCCCCCCCATGTTTGTGCTACCTATTGAATGCCCGTGAACTGCATGGGTTCAGACCAGTGCAACCCGACCCCGCAGCTCGGAAATAAAAATGCGACAAACTATAGCTGTTACGATTCAGGGTAATGAAACTAGTTTTATTGTTATTGTCACATTGATTAGAAGATATGTTTACGAAGTAGGTCATACAAATCAGAATTCTAGCAGAGGATGCCCACTCCCCCCCCCCCCCCCTCTCTTGTCGCATCTTCCACCGCTTCCCGCGCCTTGAAGGGTTTGAACGATAAACCAGCGACTAAAGTTCGTGATGAAGCATCGGCCGTCCATAGCTACGCAACAACACTGGCGACCCCTCGGCAGAGGGCGTTACACTTAGAGCAACACTGCCACTGGGTCAAGGAAGAAATTTGGGCCAAGGCTGTGTCATCGCGGGCCCAGCTGTTTGGCGAAGGGTTGGTTGGGGGGTGGGGGGGCACTCCAAGTAGGAAATAGTGACATATACTTTATGGATTAAAGGTGATATGAAAGTATTATATTATTGGCAGTCTACGACAGGTATATATAGTTGGGGGTGAAAAATTCAAATGCTTCAAATGGAAATGAATAACACGTTAATATAAGAGCATGAATAAATTATACTTACATAAGATTAATTAGACTAATTCAAAATCCAGCAGTTCGGACCGTGACTGTGGCATGCCGGTATTGGCCCAATCAAATCCGATTTTCCGGATTGCAGTGACTGGGCCAAATGCTGGCTCAATAAAGGCGTGTTCGTTAGTAGTGTTTATGAAACGCACAAACAATTCATAGACTATCGGTCTTAACTAATTCGGATTTGACCTTGACATTGACCCATACAATTCCGACACTGCATGAGGATCTAAAAAAGCGACATCGACACAGATAGTGGCATTTAAGGGGAAAAAAATCCGACAGGGAACGTCGTTAAAACATTGAACATTTGACAAATCGAAACTATATAGTTCTCCCCATCCAGATCCCTCGTAATCCTTAAATATAGTTTTATGAAACGGGACCCTTGTATGTGTTACGTCATCAATGTACAAACAACTCATATATGTTGCCGTTAACACACGAAAAATTCCATCCTGAATGCATGGAATGATCTTCAAAGTTTCGAATTAATATAAATCTAAATGGTAACAAATGACCTCGTAAAAAAGGAGTCATTACATTAATCATGTTCAAACAACGTGTGTTATCGATACGACCCTCTCCCCTCTCCCACCAGGAAATCCGCAGTCACTCTTGTCATAGGCGTACGTAGCTGACCGGGGCGGCATTGGGGAGGGGTGGGTATTAAGGGGCACGAGTATTCTTTATTACATGTAAGGCCAATATACCAATCTATATACCGAACAGGCGGCCCCAAGTTGCTCAACCCCACCCCGTCACCTAGCTGTCACCCGCAACCCCTCACCCCATGTTCTATCACCATCCTCTGGCCACGTGACATGTGCATGGCGATCTCCACTTAAGTACTGCTTGTATCGTCCGCCACAAATTAAATGCATATGAGGCCAGAATATTAATTTACTCGAAGTATATTAACCGAAAAAAATGCTGTATAGATTCTATATAAACTTATATATATGATAAATCTCAAGTCTCTTATGGGCCCCAGAAAAAAATCGACTGTCACGAAGTCAGATATATATGTGCTCAGTACTGCATTTCTTTCTGAAGTGACCCCCCTACCCGACGTCACGCTGCAACCCAGGCGGTCTACGTCATGTGTAAACCGCCTGCCCCACCCCAGCCCGCGACTTCCTGTGGCCTGTTGCGAACCATAACAAATCACGCGAAAGGCGCATGGACAGACAGCTGTTTTTCTGGCTGGCGGGGGAAAAAACATAACTATACAGCCAATTTGTCTGCTCACGATGAATATGCATTTCTGCTAGCGACAGAAAAAGCTGGTGGAGCGCTCTGGTGTTCCAGTACGCTAATATACACTGATAAAGGTAAGGGAATGTTGCATCATCTTGCAGTTCGCGGACAGAAGTCAAGGCTCGCACGTTCGAAACACATAGATCTATAGGCACATGCACACAAGTACATTTATTATTCATAAGCCTGCATATGCACACAGATATATACATATTATTCACAAGCCTGCGTTAAACTTGGCATGACTGTCATCCCTCGAACATTGATTTTGAAACGGACAACAGCCAACATGTTTCGATTCGGCGCCAGGAGAACTAGGCTTGTTGCAAACAAGATCAGCAGTCACTGTCTGTCGACCACTGTGCCCCCGCCGCCTGGCCAAGCCTTGAGCGCCGACGGGGGTGGTGGCACCTGCGGCGATGAAATTGGGGTGAAAACCGCCCCAGGACTTGATCGTGTTAGGCACCAAAGCCCAGGGAGATCAAATGATGCACACAGTCTTGGCGGTCAAACGCTGAAGAGAACAATGTTTTCCAATGCAAGGGGCCCGAATCTCTATGACTTGTCCCTGGTACAGAAGTTGAATGGAGGGGTTCCCAGCTTGAGGGCTGCTCACAGCAGGCCTGCCGCACCAGCTGTTGATGGAGCCTCCTCGTTACAGCAGGAACAAGTGCCTGTGCCCGAGTATCAAGAGGAGAGGGAACAAGGCATCTTCACTGGCATGGACTCTGACTTTCCATGCCTGGCAAGGAAGTAATTAAATCTTTATTCAATCTTTAAATAATTTAGCTTTCAAACATAAGAAATGCAAACTTATTAAGCTTATATTTATTGTAGTTGTAGCTGTATATGGTCTACAATTTTTTGATATCTAACTTACCACCCCATTTTTGAATATTTCACACAAAAAACTGTCATGCCATGAGTTTAATTGTGCATTATTATTTTGATCTATCAATAAGTATTTTTCAGGTTAATACAACTGGTAACTTTTAAATTAGTCGATCAGCAATTTTGCTCTTACGATATATATCTATAGAATTATTATTTCTCTTACAGTCAGCTTATAGGCCCAGAGCCCAGCTATGATACCAATGTGATGGGATGTCAGATTTATAAGCACAAGAATGCTTTTCGCCTCAAGTATCGCAAGGGCATTTTACCAGAAATGAACATTGCGTATGAAACTTGGGGAGAACTGAATGAAGCCAAAGATAATGCTGTGATAGTCTGTGCTGGTCTCTCTGCCAGCTCACATGCAAAAAGTCACAAGGTATGTTCACTTTACTATATATTATTTAAATATACATACCCGGTATGTTGATAATCTTTGCACCAAAGGGTAGTTATTAGATAGAAATAAGATAAAATAATATAAAATTCTGATAATTTGTACATTTCATTTCACAAAAAGTGTTCATAAAGAGGAGGAGATTCATGTAGCTTGTTGCATCAGTTATTAAAATACCTTTGCATGATCTTTACCTTGTATAGAAATACTATGCATACAATCGACTGACGAGACAATTAGATAGTCAGGTTATTAACATGAACATAAAAATTAAGATTAGGGTCTGATGTTTGTGTTTGTGTTTTGTATTTTCACAGGACAGTCCCAGTGCTGGGTGGTGGGAGAAGTTTATTGGTCCAGGCTGTGCTGTAGACACAGACCATTTCTTTGTTATATGTACAAATAACCTTGGAAGCTGCTATGGCTCAACGTAAGTCACAGGCAGTGTTCTTCAGATTGTCTGGTCTCAAAGCACTATTGTCTTCATTGGAATATATTGAACACAGAATTATTAGAGGATTTTGAGCTCTCTGTCTTTGTATCATTAGTATCATCTATGCTGTTTTTGGAGTAAATTTGCTCATGAATATATTTACCCTCACTCTATGTATATATAAATATGTTAATAACATTAATTTTAAAAAAATGTCTCTTTCCACAGGGGTCCGTCATCGATTAATCCATTGACTGGAAAAGTAAGGGCTGTATTGAAAAAAACATCCTATCATAGCAGGCCTGTGATTGATCTGTACTTTCCTACTTTTTTAGTACTTTTTAGGTTCTCCTTACTCTTCTACTTTTTATTCCTACCGGTGCTTCTATATTTTGTCCATACTTTTTCACAACTTTTTTTGACATATCTTTGTTCAAGATTTGATCATATGACAAAATGCAAGGCACCCATTGTTTGAAGGAAATCGGGTACGTCAGGATCAGGCCACCAGTGTCTGATTGATGCCCGGTGACCTGTGACACTGGGTACTGGCACGTACAGAGGAGGTATTATACTGCATAATACCTCCTCTGTGGTTATCTGGCCTGGTCTCAAATTTATAAGTGATTATCCTGTGGTAAGGGTAAAATTAGTCATCTCTCTGAGTAAATAAGCAGAAGAGGTGTAGCTAATTGTCATCAGAATGCCCTACTTTTTTTTCCTGGATTCCCTACTTTATCCCTACTTTTTCCCTATTTTTTGTGAGGGGTCAATCACAGGCCTGCATAGAGTATTATCATGATGAATTAAAATGGGACGGCACAAAGTTCAGTCTAACCATCTGGTAAATAAGTTATATTGTAACTATTAAAAATGGTTAATAATCTTCCACTTCACTTTTCCTTTTACCTCTGCCGTGCTATGACATTGTCTTGTTTATTGCAGCCATATTCATCAACCTTTCCCATTATCAGTGTGGAGGATATGGTGCGAGCACAATTCCTTTTATTGGACCACTTGGGAATCCAACAGGTAAGGCCCTTCCTGTATGCAGCCAATATCTCAAAATTGATAGAAATTTTGAGACATTATTAGAAGTTACAATTCAAATTTTAATGATTTTGAAGATTTTTTTATTTTTATTTTGGTGTATGGCCAATATATATTTCCTTAGAGGGCTGGACCATTTCGCATCATGGTGAACTTATTGCTTTTCACACTGTCACTGCATGTCATCACATTACAGTTACCACTTCCCATTTATATGTCATTACAGTTCACACTTTCTGTCTGTCATTGCAATTCATACTTCTCTTCTATCATTACTTGCTTTTTCTGTCTATCATTAGTTTGCAATCTCCACCTATGTGATAATAGTTTGCACTTCCTGTCTGTCATTATAGTTTACACTTTCTGTCTGTCGTTATATAGTTTACACCTCCTGTCTTTGTCAATATAGTTACTATATCCCATCTATGTCATTACAATTCAGTTTCTTTCCATGTCATTACAGCTGCATGGATCTGTTGGGGCATCCCTTGGAGGAATGATGTCACTCACTTCTGCTGTTCTGTTCCCTGATAGGGTTAAAAGGTATACGAGTCATTATTTTTTAAGTTTAAGTTTTGTTGATTATAATACTAATAGTAATGATAATAATGACAGTGCCAATAATAACAATAATAAAGTTTTCCAACAAAGGTACTGTCGTAATATTATTTCTCTATAGCATGAATAACAGTGGACAGCTCTGTACAAATATTAAATATAACCACTCAAATGGAAATATAATTTCCTACTGTCATCAGACGAAATTTTGTGATATTGTTAACTAAGCATTGAAGTCCCCGCTGGTATTGAAGTCTGGTGATATTGAAATCGCCGCTGATATTGAAGTCTGGTGATATTGAAATCTCCGCTGATATTGAAGACTGGGGATATTGCCATGTTACAGAGCGGTCTCTATCTCCTCGTGTGTTCGCTCGCACCCTTCGTCCATCGCCATGCGCTACCTACAGCGGAAGGCTATCATGACTGACCCCAACTGGCAGAAGGGATACTACTATGGCACAGGGTGCTATCCACAAATGGGCATGAAGCTGGCCAGGTAGGAAGCAATAATTTTATAAATTATTATTAACAGTGTCATTGTTATTGATTGTTTTTTTATATTCATGGCTGCTAATCCATTGCCGGTCGAAAATCACAGGAGTGTTAGTCCTAATACGTGTCTTGAATGAAAGGGTATCCCCAGCCCACCCCTACTGACCTTTATTGGGTGCCTCGCACTTATGTGTGGTCTTGGCTACCACGCTGGGTCTTAATCGTATTGGGTATCATTCCACCTACGATCCATCCATCCACCCAAAGGGGCATCCGTCCATCCATCCATCCATCCGCCCCACAGATCGTTCCATCCATCCATCCGCCCCACAGACCATCCTTCCACTTATCCATCCGCCCCACAGACCGTCCTTCCATCTATCCATCCGCCCTACAGACCGTCCTTCCATCCATCCATCCGCCCTACAGACCGTCCTTACATCTATCCATCCGCCCCACAGACCGTCCTCTATCCATCCATCCGCCCTACAGACCGTCCTTCCATCCATCCATCCGCCCTACAGACCGTCCTTCCATCTATCCATGCGCCCTACAGACCGTCCTTACATCTATCCATCCGCCCCACAGACCGTCCTCTATCCATCCATCCGCCCTACAGACCGTCCTTCCATCCATCCATCCGCCCTACAGACCGTCCTTCCATCCATCCATCCGCCCCACAGACCGTCCTTCCATCTATCCATCCGCCCCACAGACCGCCCTTCCATCTATCCATGCGCCCTACAGACCGTCCTTCCATCTATCCATCCGACCCACAGACCGTCCTTCCATCTATCCATCCGCCCTACAGACCGTCCATCCATCCATCCATCCGCCCTACAGACCGTCCTTCTATCAAGCCGCCCCACAGACCGTCCTTCCATCTATCCATCCGCCCCACAGACCGTCCTTCCATCCATCCATCCGCCCTACAGACCGTCCGTCCATCCATTCATCCATCCGCCCTACAGACCGTCCATCCATCCATTCATCCGCCATACAGACCGTCCATCCATCCATCCATCCGCCCCACAGACCGTCCTTCCATCCATCCATCCGCCCCACAGACCGTCCTTCCATCCATCCATCTGCCCTACAGACCGCCCGTTCATCCATCCATCCGCCCTACAGACCGTCCATCCATCCATCCATCCGCCATACAGACCGTCCTTCCATCTATCCATCCGCCCCACAGACCGTCCTTCCATCCATCCATCCGCCCCACAGACCGTCCTTCCATCCATCCATCCGCCCCACAGACCGTCCTTCCATCCATCCATCCGCCCTACAGACCGTCCTTCCATCTATCCATCCGCCCTACAGACCGTCCGTTCATCCATCCATCCGCCCTACAGACCGTCCACCCATCCGCCCCACAGACCGTCCATCCATCCATTCATCCGCCATACAGACCGTCCATCCATCCATCCATCCGCCCCACAGACCGTCCTTCCATCCATCCATCCATCCGCCCCACAGACCGTCCATCCATCCATTCATCCGCCATACAGACCGTCCATCCATCCATCCATCCGCCCCACAGACCGTCCTTCCATCCATCCATCCGCCCCACAGACCGTCCTTCCATCCATCCATCCGCCCTACAGACCGTCCTTCCATCTATCCATCCGCCCTACAGACCGTCCGTTCATCCATCCATCCGCCCTACAGACCGTCCACCCATCCGCCCCACAAACCGTCCATCCATCCATTCATCCGCCATACAGACCGTCCATCCATCCATCCATCCGCCCCACAGACCGTCCATCCATCCATCCATCCGCCCCACAGACCGTCCATCCATCCATCCATCCATCCATCCGCCCTACAGACCGCCCATCCATCCATCCGCCCCACAAACCGTCCATCCATCCATCCGCCCTACAGACCGTCCATCCATCCATCCGCCCACAGTCCGCCCATCCATCCATCCATCCGCCCTACAGACTGTCCATCCACCCATCCGCCCCACAGACCGTCCATCCATCCATCCGCCCCACAGACCGTCCATCCATCCATCCGCCCTACAGACCGTCCATCCATCCATCCGCCCACAGTCCGTCCATCCATCCATCCATCCGCCCTACAGACCGTCCATCCATCCATCCGCCCCACAGACCGTCCATCCATCCATCCGCCCCACAGACCGTCCATCCATCCATCCGCCCTACAGACCGTCCATCCATCCATCCGCCCACAGTCCGTCCATCCATCCATCCATCCGCCCTACAGACCGTCCATCCATCCATCCGCCCACAGTCCGTCCATCCATCCATCCATCCGCCCTACAGACCGTCCATCCATCCACCCATCCGCCCACAGTCCGTCCATCCATCCATCCATCCGCCCTACAGACCGTCCATCCATCCACCCATCCGCCCTACAGACCGTCCATCCATCCATCCGCCCACAGTCCGTCCATCCACCCATAAAATGGATCCATAAAAAAGTTTTTGAAGCGATGTCTGTAACGCCATAATATCAGATGCATTTGAGGAAATCTACCTGGAGGGTCATCGGCATGGGTACCTTTACGTTGTGTAATAACCTGATAACGGGCTTATCTATGTCATTATGACGCATTCATGACGTACATCACCTGTATCAAGGAGTGCTTTTATCTGTCTCATAGTCAATGTCCGCCCCCCGCCCGGTAGTAAGTATTACTTGCCACCCCCCCCCCCACCCCTCTCCTAGAAACAAAATAAGAAAAGAAAGGAGATAAACGAAAGGCTAAGCAAACAGGTGTCTGCGCCGCTGTTGCTGCGCCACGTCAAACATATCTTTCCGTGCATTAACTTGCATCTGATTTTTACTCCAGTTTCACTTATAATACCCAGCATTACAGATTGTAAATTGATAAAATTATCAACTGTTCTACCATATAGAGATAAACACTTGCATCAGATATGAACTTTGTCCAGGCGCTATCGGGCACAGAGCGCGATGAGAGTGCTACTGTAAGGGTGGATTGGACGATTCGAGTTTCCCGATTGTAATCGAGTTCCTTGGAAACTGTGTAACGCACGTTATGTAATAGACGTTATGAAGCAAGTTGCTCCTAATAATACAGCAAATAGGGAGAGAGACTAAACCAAAAATTAGACACAGAGACCGTCTTAAATGATTGTCGCTATTTAGGCTACTATCTGATACCAAGCGCCCTCATACCAGGACAGACTACTCCGCACATGTATGTCCTTATATATCGGCTAGCAGTCCGCCAAGGGACTTATTCCAAGACACTCTTTTTGTCGCTAGGCTATGTAATACAACAGTAACTGATTCTGAGCTTTGAAGAGAGCAGTAAACATGGCGCGATGATAATGGACGCTTTTTAGACGAACGTAGCATAGAGACTGAGGTAATATGCAAACCAGTAATCTTATAGGCTGAGGTAATATAAGACGATAGTAATATATAGACGGACGTAATATACAGACGGAGGTAATATACAGACGGCGGTAATAAACAGACGGAGGTAATAAACAGACGGAGGTAATGTACAGACGGAGGTAATATACAGACGGAGGTAATAAACAGACGGAGGTAATATACAAACGGAGGTAATGTACAAACGGAGGTAATATACAGACGGAGGTAATATACAAACGGAGGTAATATACAAACGGAGGTAATAAACAGACGGCGATATTATACAGACGGAGGTAATATACAGACGGAGGTAATATACAGACGGAGGTAATTTACAGACGGAGGAAATATACAGACGGAGGTAATTTACAGGCGGAGGTAATTTACAGGCGGAGGTAATTTACAGACGGAGGTAATAAACAGACGGCGATATTACACAGACGGAGGTAATATACAAACGGCGATAATAAACGGACGGGGGTAATATACAGACGGAGGTAATATACAGACGGAGGTAATAAACAGACGGAGGTAATATACAAACGGAGGTAATAAACAGACGGCGATATTATACAGACGGAGGTAATATACAGACAGAGGTAATATACAGACGGAGGTAATATACAGACAGAGGTAATATACAGACGGAGGTAATATACAGACGGAGGTAATATACAGACGGAGGTAATTTACAGGCGGAGGTAATTTACAGACGGAGGTAATAAACAGACGGAGGTAATAAACAGACGGCGATATTACACAGACGGAGGTAATATACAAACGGCGATAATAAACGGACGGGGGTAATATACAGACGGAGGTAATATACAGACGGAGGTAATAAACAGACGGAGGTAATATACAAACGGAGGTAATAAACAGACGGCGATATTATACAGACGGAGGTAATATACAGACAGAGGTAATATACAGACGGAGGTAATATACAGACAGAGGTAATATACAGACGGAGGTAATATACAGACGGAGGTAATATACAGACGGAGGTAATATACAGACGGAGGTAATATACAGACGGAGGTAATTTACAGACGGAGGTAATATACAGACGGAGGTAATTTACAGGCGGAGGTAATAAACAGACGGAGGTAATAAACAGACGGAGGTAATAAACAGACGGCGATATTATACAGACGGAGGTAATTTACAGGCGGAGGTAATAAACAGACGGAGGTAATAAACAGACGGAGGTAATAAACAGACGCTGCGCTTGTTTTCTGCGGTAAAGTTGTCCGTATTCATGCTTCCTTCGTTTCACGCTACTACTGGCGCAAGTCTCGGCTATATGCACCTCGAGACTACTACTGGCGCAAGTCTCGGCTATATGCACCTCGAGACTACTACTGGCGCAAGTCTCGGCTACATGCACCTCGAGACTACTACTGGCGCAAGTCTCGGCTATATGCACCTCGAGACTTCCTCAGAGTCCACGCTACTACTGGCGCAAGTCTCGGCTACATGCACCTCGAGACTTCCTCAGAGGTCCAGCAATCTAATTCGAGAAGCATTTTAACACATGGCGCGAAATAAAGGTTCGCATGTATTTTGCTAGCCGTGTTAATTAATGTAGCATGCATTTATAAATATATTTACCAGGGAGATAGCGACGTTGACCTACCGTAGTGGGCCGGAATGGGACGAGAGGTTCGGACGGAAGAGGGTAGACGACAACGAGGAACCCAGTCTGTGTCCCCACTTCATGATAGAAAACTACCTCGAGCACCAGGGCGAGAACTTCGCCTACAAGATTGACCCGAACACTTTGCTTTACATGTCAAAGGTAAGTCCATACGATACAATAGTTCTTAATCGTTAAGTGACGTAACAATGACTGAAGAAGGCATTGTGTGTGGTTTGGTGTGTTGAACTTTGGTGCCGAGAAGTTCAGCGGTTGACAATTGTGTGATTGTGTGGAACTTTTTGATATAAGCTAGGCCATACAGCTACAGAACCCCACCCCCCTTCCCCCAGCCGCCCCCCCCCTTCCCCCAGCCGCCCCCCCGCCCCCCCCCCACCACTCCACTCCCCCCCTCCACCACTTTTGTTAGTTTCAGTGCCCTACTTCACGTACATAGTTTTGCAGGCTACGGGGCTTAGGGCGTGTTCGATTTAAATGAAACCAGAACCGGTTTGCCGAACTGACTGTTCGACAGAAGAAGACCCGAAATCGGTTTGCTCGAAACCGTGAAACTATTGAGAGAGCCGGTTTGACGGTTTCAGTTCTGCGGAACTGTCAGTTCAATCAACACATACACCATAGTTAATCATAAATGTAATAAATAGAGACTTCTGGACAAAAGTATGACACTTATTTACTGACAATCCCATCGCGAGAAAGAAAATGAAGCAGACTGCATATTTATGCTGGCATAACTCCATCAGCACATTGCCAAAATACATGCTGAAACTGTAAACAAATGAAACTATGCGTTCGCTGGGCAAACCGTTGAAATCGGTTTCAAAAATGGTTTCGGTTTCCCGTCGGTTACAGGTAAATCGAACACGCCCTTAGTCGGCAAACCGGCGACCCGGTGTGGCAGGCCAGGGTAGAACGATTTTTCTACTTGTGATATGTGTATTGTAGTTGTATTTTGTCAGCATATGTATAGCTAATCGTTTACGACTGATGACGTATTTACTTGAGCACATGTGGTGTTACATATGTCAGTGGAGCTAGTACTAGTACTCATCGTCATTATTTCTCGAAGCGTTCCTGTTTCTGTGGATGCTATTTCAGCCATGTTAACCTCATTTAAAGTGCACAGCTCTAACAGAGATTATGTAAGGTATAATATATATATATAGCTCTGGTTCTGACTTTTTTGTCACGTTCTTCATTGTTTATAGGCCATGGACTTATTTGACCTTGGGGAGACCTTCGGCTCATTGCACTTGGCCCTGCAACGAGTCACGTGTCCCATGATGGTGATCGGCGTGCAGACGGACATTTTGTTTCCGGTCTGGCAGCAGCGGGAGCTGGCGCAGGTCCTTCAGGAGTCAGGTGCGTGCGTGGGACCCGGTGTGGGTCTCGGCGTGACAGCCACGTGGTCACCGGGGGTGGGGCACGTGATGTGCACCTGGTGTAAGTGGTACACGTGTGTTAGAACCCAAAACGCCATAGTGACCAAAACGTCATACCTCGTTAGAATGAAATATACAGTTTTAAGTTTGATTCAACCATTCCGGTTATGGCTTAACGATCTCTTGGAGGCCGACATTTGCGAAATAAAACGCAGAAAAATAAGGAAGTCTAATGTTTCTACGAGTAGAAGGTTCCAAGGGATGGCCCCGGGGGCCGGAGGGGGGGGGGGGGTGCGATACCCCATATCCCATCGTTTATGAAAGCGTTTAAATATATCTGAAACTGAAGAGTTACTGCCTCATATATTCGTAGCCCCTATCAATATACACGGCGATCGAGGCACAGTGTGAAGCTATACATTTGCTCCTATATGGCTCAGACCGTACGGTCTGACGTTTTCGTCACTATGACGTTTTGGGCCCTAACACATGTGATGTGGGGTGGGATTCCACATCAGGCCGGGGTAATGAAGGCTGGCATCAAGGTCGTTTCACTTGCTGTGTGTACCTTTGTACTCCAACCAGGATATAGAAGACTTCTGCAGAGATAACTCGTACTCAAACCAATGCCATGTTATACATGGGCCATATATATCATCGTGCCAAAAGCATATGGCTTTTCTATGTGAGAGCGAGACTGTATCAATATATATATCTTGTTTACTGCCTCTGTTGGTATGCGTGACTTGCAATATGATATGTTTTTTCATTGCCAGGCAACAACGCTGTGACGTATTACGAACTCAACTCACTCTTCGGCCATGACACGTTTTTGCTGGATTTGAACGGAGTCGGTGCTGGGGTCAAGGTAACTATTTGTCTGTGCATGTAAGGAAAGCCAATGGTCCAGAACGACATAATCGTTGGCTTCGTGACCAGGTTATCATAGTTAATCAAAGGGATAAAATAAGCCTATTCGCTTCATCGCCCATATTATCGTCGCCAATGGAACTGGTAAACCAGGTATGTTAATTAATAAATAACAGTTTACGTCACTGGGTCATCGGAATTTTGGAACACTTAGGCTTCCATAGCCGAGCGATGTTGTTGTCGTACGTCAGTTATAGTGGGCTTGTTTGTCCTGGCACACTGCCGGCTATGGGCGGCCATTCGCTTACAAACGGCAGAAAGTATGTGGAAAAAAAATCATTTAAAGAACCAGACACGGAAACATCCACTATTAGTGAAGTGATAATGTCACTTTGTGAATATGATATCTATTAGTGACGTGATAATCTTGTGAATCTGATGTCTGCATATTATTATCAAAGCTATAGTGTATATTATATACAATTATAGAACTGATCCATCTGCAACGAAAAATAAATATGATAATTGGCGCATATATCTCAAAGGCGATTATTTTCTTTCCAGGGTTTCCTACAGACTGATAACAAAAACAAAGGGCCAGTGACGAAGCGAAAGGGGTCACATGATAGCGACAGACAACTGTTTTAATGATGACCCACTTAAGACATGTATCGCTCGGCATCCGAGCCTCGCGGGGTTTTAAAATCCGATGCCGTATGTTGCGGTAAGTCGGTAGCAATACGTGTAGAATAACCCACAGGATCTTGTGTTTTCATATTGTTGAACTAGTTACCCTGAACTTAGCAGCTCCAGCGATTCCTTCTCGATGCACATTGCTCTGTTTTTCTATAAATGTTAAAATCACGCGAGTAATGTGTTTATTAATGAGTGAGATTTGACGTGCCCGTTACTTGCGATTATCGAGTAGAAATGTCATTTTTTGAAGATCTACTGATTTCAATGTGTGGTATTGGTTAAAAAAGTGTTTTTTGAATGTAATGGTCGGAGGTACTGTTGTGCCTGGCTTTAAAGGGAAGCGGCATGTTTACACTGCTCTGGGTATGTAAATCAATGCAATCACCAATCATTTGTAATCTGTACATGTTCCTTACAATGATGTATAATCTGTGCCTTAGATCTATATATATTTAGATTGCAATCATGAGATAATAAACGGTTGTTTCATCTTTAATGTGTTGTCCAGTGAATCTAGTCTCAGGCGGACCTAATTCTCACATAAAGAGTAGTACTTTACAATGGTAATGCGCAAATCTGGGGAATCATTTAAAAAACCAGACTCATGGGCGAGCGAATTGAAATGCCGGGCATGGGATTTTAAACCTGGCCAGAAAATGCCTTAATTCGAAAGCTCAAATCCTGCATAAATCTTTCACACAGGGTCGGCACATATTAGGTTTGCGCCAGTATACACAGAAACAACGCTAATCTTAGAATGGGATTACTCATTGATGCTTTTTATTTTTCTGGTCAGTGATATCTTCATCATTCGCATTGCATAAAATAATGTTAATGATTGCAGTTTACAACAGGTGATTAGTGAGTCCAGGTACATACATATACATACATACATACACACAGTGCATACAGCCAGGGCCCACGGGCAACGGTACCAGGCCTGGCTTAAAGCCACCGCCCCCCACCCCCTCCCTTCACAGCCTCTGTCCCAGGCTATCGTTAAAGCGATCTCTTGTCAGATGGCTAACGCAGGTGTTGTGGTGGCGCACCCTATACAAATAGCTGGCGTTATACACAATTAACCAGACGGCCGCCCACACCAACAACACTGTTTGATTCATTTCTGCATTTGTCCTAGTGTCCAGCAGATCTAGTTCTAAGTAAGCATCACGGTAGCGGAGTCTTTTTTTTCCTCAGAACCCAGCTGCATGTATTTATATATATATATATATTAACTAAAGTCTACACCCTCCACAATATACAAACAAAATATACAGAACCTCGAAAAGTAAAGTAGTTGGGTAAGGCTGGCGTGGTTATGTATGGTATTGGACCAATAGCACGGCCGGAATCTGTGTCAGGCCGGCGGCGAGGTCACCGTGTGGGGCGGGAGAGGTCGCATAGTTGGAACACGTGACTGCACTTTGTATGGCACCAATGGGCTTTATTGGTTTCTCGCTGACATAAAAACAATGTTTCCAAAGTACTCGTACGTGTACCACATACGGAAGGAAAATAACGAAACTGAAGTTTAAGCGACGGGATAGATTTAAGTTTTAGGCCACCTTTGTGCACACATATCCCACAGAGGGCTTCCTGTAATCTTGAAATGATGGTGTGAATTGTCCCCGGGCTTGGAAGTCCCAAGCGATGAGATCAGTGTGTATGAATTACGGCGTTCGTGGTCTTTAGGAACATGGAACGGCCCGCAATGAAACTCGGACTACAAGCAATCACGCTAAGGTCAGACGGGCATGATCGTAAAGGTCAAGCGGACATGGTCGCCAAGGGTAGGCAAATATGGTTGCCAAGGTCAGGCCACGTGATGGCCAAGGTGAGACGAACATGGTCGCCAAGGTCCGGACACGTAATTGCAAAGGTCAGGCGGATATGGTCGCCAAGGTCAGGCCAATCACTAATACAGTTCATAAGACAAAAGAATAAATTCCACCTGGCTTTCCCTGGCACCAATTCCTAACGTCTAGTTGTGCATTGGACATGAATTTCTCATTATCTCGTTAAAATGATCTTCAGCAGGTACATCTGGACGTGATAAGTATAACATGAGAACCCATGGCGCGAAGACGTTGACCGACCGCTTTGCAAACGAAAAGAAACACGTTCTCCGAAACCATAGCGACAATGGTTGACTTGGGACTCCCAAATGGAGTCTGGTTCGGCAAGAAACGCCGGTTTACGGTATTGACAACGGAAGAGACTCACTGGAGATGTGTTTGGCGAAAAATAACTTGAATCTTTTCAGACAAAGTCGGCAACGGAAGTCGACTAATGTCGCGGATATTGGAAGCAATCCAAACGTACTCTAGGTATCATGACAATGAAAGTTGCTGATAAATAGTAACAATAACAACAAAAGCTTGCTTTCAGCTCGAACGCCACAAACAACATCTGTATCCACTTTCTCCAACGTCAATGATTTTCGAAAAAAATAATTACTCTATATAGGCAAAGCGATTAACATTTTGATCATTTTATCAGTTCAGACAAAACTACAAAATCGAATATTCGATTGTCAGTTTCACGTGTTATGAACTGGGACAACGGTCACAGAGACTTTGGTGGCTGGCCCCCTTCTAAACTCCACTTCTCGACTTCCTCTCCACACAATGCATTTTGAGTCGTTTACCAACACTCCGCTTGTCATATACCCCGCCAGAAACTAGACCAATAAAATATATACAACATGGAAATAAATAAAACGCGTTGCTGAACATGTTAACATCAACGCAATTGTTCCTGCTACCATTGTCGTTATAGGACACCAAAATGCTGGTCATAGTTACTTTGTATCCTTCCCTCTGAATGAAATAATAATACGAGATGAATACACTGTTACACACATGTTATTACCGTCAGTCTTCTCTGCATGCACTAAATCGAAAATTAAAGAGACTAAAATGATGAAAATTTGACCAATTACTTTCGAGACAACTCTTTTTATCCATTGGCAAGCCGATCTGGAATTTCCTTTTTACCGCAATTTCACTTTTTTGGCGCTACCAAACAACGATAGCACCACGAAAATATGGCAACCGACAAGCAACTTCGACCGCGGTTAACTCTAGGAAAGACCGCTACACAGTTTCACCTAATGACATTATGCGATAACTAGTGGATGCCATTGAAATGGCTTTTGATGACGGTATACAAATTGCCGTCTTACTGAGATTTAATAGAGATATAAAAACCTTTGACTCATTGATGTTCAGGTTAACAGGGAAAGGAAGATTTCTCTGAATAGTTCGCTGCAGACATTTTAGCCAAACACTCTCTACTCATTATTCCGAAAACACGAGAAGAAATCACACATTTCCCAGTTCAATGTATTCATCCCCGCACCAGAAACCAGACGGTCGCTGCGATGGTGGAACACCAAGCCCTCATGGAGGGAGGAAAAAAACAACCTTGCAGTCCACAGTACGAGAGCGAACAGGGCGGATTTGTTACTGGCATCCATACATCCATCCACCCAGGCACCGACCGAGCACTCTATATGAAAATAGCACCTTCACCCTAAAGGACAAGTTCATATATAAAAGATCAATCCATACGCCTACAATTTTTACCGACAGTTAAATATCACATTTCTTGTTATTCCGCTTGCAGAGTGTCGGCGTTCAAAGGAGAACAGATTTTATTTGGACTGGGGTAGTGAGACGGGGTTGTGAGCGTACATTTCACAGGACAGGACACTGTTCATTATCCAGGATGAAAGGAGGGAGGATGGAGGGGGTATTTTCCTATAGCAGATGATTTAGGGACATCATGTTCAAATGTGTAATAGGTTGTGGACCATTTATCCCATTGCCTACGTAGCTTCCTTCCAGCTCGATAAATATTAAGACATTATTATTATATAAAGACTGTTAAGACCAGAGCTTCGATTGAGTGAAAATACCGGTTTTCTGTTTTATCTACCGGGGGAGTAAGAGAGAATAAATAGGCCTACATGTGATTCATTATATATTGATAGACGGGATAGTTTAAGTAGATCGGTTGAGTGTTACCTCACACATAAGTCAGACAGACAGAGGTACAGACACAGAAAGCATGGTTGGGTGGGGGGGGGGGGCAGGGCCCACCGCACGAGTGGCCTGGGTGGTCACCAGGGTCACTTGAATCCAGGCCGACAAAGCACCCAGTCGACTTGTGCTTCGGCCTACTTTCCCTTCGAGGGGTTGGTCACGATGCGATCCGCTTTCTGGTGGGTAACGCGTCGTTTGCAGGGGACTCTCCCCCCACACGTGGCTCCTCATCCCCGGCGAAGCGACGACCCCAGCGGTAGTTACATCAGGCGGCCAATTACACGAAGCAAAGGGTGCCAAGGGTGCCAAGGGTGCACCACCGCGATAGCGTCACTGCAGGCGTACAAACGCTGGGATAACAAGGAATGACGCCCTCAGCGGGCAAAGGCCAGGTCCATGACATCACCGCTACACGGGGGCCGCGTATAAACGTTACGCCGACGTCTCGAGGCTGTGACGTCACTATACGACGACCAGGTTTCCGGTGCAGTGGATACAGTGGAGGAAGCTGCGGCCGCCGCTGCCGCTGAGCGAGGATACCCCCCCGTCTATGAGATTGGACGAGCCCAGCTCGGTCAGGAGAGTCATGATCCTTTGCGCGGTCTGGTCGTCGTGCGGGTTGGCCCACTGCGGGGACTCGCCCGCATGAGGGCGCTCCGCCTGCGGGTGGCTCCCCCTGGCGGCGGCGGTATGAGTCTGGTGTGGAGATTGGCCGTGCTGGCCGGCGGTGATGGGTTCCACCTCGCTGGAGTCGGAGTCGCTGCTGGTGTAGTCGGGCCAATCTGGGGGGAGCATAGAGCAATGTAGACGTGCAGTCTGGGCGATAATACCAGTAGGTTACACACCTACGAGGGGAGCGCTTTCATCGGCACATATTCTTTTCATATAGCATAATTACGAAATTCATTTAAGTTCTTTACCTGAAATTAACGTCTTCAGTGAAAATTAAATGCATATTTCATCACATATTGAAGAAGCACCTTCTTCCGCTAAAAGTATGCTAAAGCAGTTTTTTACTCTATAATACCATATAGTGTTTTAACTGAAGACAGAGCACTTATGCGGAATATTCACCAAGTGATAATAACTGATTAGAAACCCTTTTCGGTCCCGCAGATTTTATTACACCACCCAATGAGCAAACAGACAAGCCGACGTACCTTCCAGGTTGGTGCTGTCCAGCTTCCCGCTAATCTCATTTCTCAAAGTGGCCGGATGTGAGGGCGGCGCGTGATTGGTCAGCGTTTTCGCGGCTATGCTGCCGTTGCCACGGTAATCATACAACACCTGGCGGTCGCCTAGCAACTGCATGACGAGGCCCTGGAGCTGAGCCAGCTTCTCGGACATGTCCTCGCGCTCCCTGGCCAGCTGGGAGATATACTGCTCCTTCTCCACCTGGCGGTCTCGCAGGAGGGAGCGCTGAGTCTGGTACAGACTGATGTACTCTCCTGCAGAGGGCAGACGAATAGGTTAATAATAATAATAATAATAATAATAATAATAATAATAATAATAATAATAATAATAATAATAATAATAATAATAATAATAATAATCAGTTTATTGTCAAAAGAACAAAACACAAATTACATTCATTTAGTACATTTTACAAGATATTCATCATGACAAGAGCAGAAGCCAAGGGCTTATTCGCTCGTAGTATGTAAGGCGATTTGAGCTGTAAATGATATGCAAGCAAGCTAACAAAGAAAGAAATAAACATAAAAGTATTTGAGCCATTGAAAGTTACGTAACGTCTATTATTTTTTTGATATTCGGAAAAATCATTGTGCAAATAGCTTGAAACTAAATATGTATATATTCCCTACGTATGAGGGAATTATTCGGTTGGTGACAACAATAACAGCAGTACTAGTCCCTAGTTGGTTAGCTTGTTTCCATATATTTATGTTTTATCATAGTTCTTTAAACGGATATCGCCAAAGGCAAGTCGGCCTTTGAAAAACCCCGCCACCTACCTATAGTGTCGGTCTCTCCCTGAAGTTGCATGATGATATGTTCAAGTTGCTCTGTTTTATCCGTCAAATCTGCCTTGTCTCGCATGGCGCGAGTGTACTTTGACTGAAGACATACATGAACAAACAGTTAGGTTTAAGAATTACTTAAAGTTAAATATTATATATTACGCACCACGTTTAGATATAGAAAAAAACTTTTAAATCTTTTAATATCAGGTCCTTCTGGTGCCTATTATGGCTACGCGCTGTTCAAAATTTTAGATTGTTTAACTATTTAAATAGCTGTTATTGCGTGTGGTAGTCACAGTGCTTCTGTCTCAATAGGTCTTCACTTGCCTTTTCTGGACATTTTTAAAACGTACAGAAGTGATTACAAGTGTTCCTCATTGAAAAGCTCTTCACCTAAACTATTTATGTTACATATTACATACTATTATATAATCCAGTTCTTATGATTGTCAAGTCATGATGCCCACTAACCTCTAGTTGCATCATAGCGTGCTGCAGAACCTCGAACTGAGCCTTGTTAATGACGTCACCGTTCAACGTGGCCGGAGCTACAAAGACAGGGAAAACACCTATCAAAATCAAGTAATCGTAGCGACAAATAACTATGACTATAAAACTTAAGACCTAATTTTCAAGATCTACATTTCACAATAAAACATTCAGGACATATACGTCAATATCTGTGCGCCAGGATCTCTCACATGGTTTGTTGGTTGTATGTTCAAGACGCCAATTTTTGGTCATATCGCGTCAATGGAAAAAAGTAGGGAAGAGCGGAGCCATGTCCCGGGGTAACCACCTACTCTTTAAAGGACATGGGATCTTTATCCTGCCACCACACAGACGTGGCCACAGCGGGGCTCGAACCACCGATCCACGTGCCGTTAGGCTCTCAGGTGGCCGGAGCACTGAATGCCAGCGCTCTAACCAACTGAGCCATCGAGGCGGCCCCGCCTACCGTGAGGACGTACAGTGACTGTACTACAGTCCTACAGTCCTAGAGGCACACGTACCCTGTGTGGCCAGCTCTCGCTGGAGCTCCTTGTACGCGTGCTCCACCTCCCCCCTGGCCTCCCGCTCGCCCTGCAGCTGTGCTAACACCTGATTGCGCTCCAGCTCCAACTGACGCACGGACGCCGACAGCGTCTCCAGCTGAAAGTCATTGAAGGTCACACTATCGTATTAATATACATCCATTAGGTTGGTCGGTACGTTCGTTTTTTTGCGCTGAGCGGAGAACTAAGTTAAGGAACTAATGTTTCATACCACCAGTGATAAAAACCGCAGAATAATGAAAGTCAAAGAGGACGTCATTATACCTTAAGTCATGAATAAACTATCTCGGAACTTTATGTATAAATAAACATCATCAATCTTTGAAATCAAGTAGATATATGTAGGCACTAATTGCATAAATATATATATAGTTTAAAAAATCCGACAATACGCCCACTTAGGTTTTTTTCCATAGTTACAACTTTATCTTTACACTGACGACAAGTCAACTTTCCGACCTTCCACTTCCAGTAATCCATTGTACTAGGCCGCAAACAATTACCGTAAATGCCGGTTTAGAACTTTAGAAATGCGGGCTTGATAGGGCGGGTATCTGAGAGGGGAGGGGGGGGGGGTCGAGGGGATTCGGTCGAACCTCGTGCCCCATCTATCACCTCGACACCACGCGCCCAGACACTGCTGCCACAATGCCCTTCGAGGCATCATGAACTTTAAACCTCAATGGCTCCTTTATATTCATGAGTGAACGGACAACAATCTGATCAACTCACCTGCGCCAGACTGGCACCACCTTCTTCAGAAAAGCTGACGTCACTGCCGGAACGCTGCATCATTTGCGTGCGCAGTTCGCTGTTCTGATTGGTCAGCGTGTTGATCGTTTCCTGCGCAGACGACAATTCCTTCTGCAGCGTCTCGATGAGCGGCGTCTGCTCCTGGAACTCGCGCACGCGCGTCTCGATGTCGCTGCCCTCGATCTGGTGCGTCAGGTTCTCCATGTTCCTCTGCATCTCCTGCAGGCGCTGCTCCTTGTGGCTCAGCTGGGGGCGTCAATGGTACACGGCGGTCAAGTATTGTCAGCTTGGAGTCACAGCTATATAGCCATGTTAGTCAAGTATTGTCAGCTTGGAGTCACAGCTATAGAGCCATGTTAGTCAAGTATTGTCAGCTTGGAGTCACAGCTATATAGCCATGTTAGTCAAGTATTGTCAGCCTGGAGTCACAGCTATATAGCCATGTTAGTCAAGTATATGTAGCCATTATAGTCAAGTATTGTCAGCTTGGAGTCACAGCTATATAGCCATGTTAGTCAAGTATTGTCAGCTTGGAGTCACAGCTATATAGCCATGTTAGTCAAGTATTGTCAGCTTGGAGTCACAGCTATATAGCCGTGTTAGTCAAGTATTGTCAGCTTGGAGTCACAGCTATATAGCCATGTTAGTCAAGTATTGTCAGCTTGGAGTCACAGCTATATAGCCATGTTAGTCAAGTATTGTCAGCTTGGAGTCACAGCTATAGAGCCATGTTAGTCAAGTATTGTCAGCTTGGAGTCACAGCTATATAGCCATGTTAGTCAAGTATTGTCAGCCTGGAGTCACAGCTATATAGCCATGTTAGTCAAGTATATGTAGCCATTATAGTCAAGTATTGTCAGCTTGGAGTCACAGCTATATAGCCATGTTAGTCAAGTATTGTCAGCTTGGAGTCACAGCTATATAGCCATGTTAGTCAAGTATTGTCAGCTTGGAGTCACAGCTATATAGCCATGTTAGTCAAGTATTGTCAGCTTGGAGTCACAGCTATATAGCCATGTTAGTCAAGTATTGTCAGCTTGGAGTCACAGCTATATAGCCATGTTAGTCAAGTATTGTCAGCTTGGAGTCACAGCTATATAGCCATGTTAGTCAAGTATTGTCAGCTTGGAGTCACAGCTATATAGCCATGTTAGTCAAGTATTGTCAGCTTGGAGTCACAGCTATATAGCCATGTTAGTCAAGTATTGTCAGCTTGGAGTCACAGCTATATAGCCATGTTAGTCAAGTATTGTCAGCTTGGAGTCACAGCTATATAGCCATGTTAGTCAAGTATTGTCAGCTTGGAGTCACAGCTATATAGCCATGTTAGTCAAGTATTGTCAGCTTGGAGTCACAGCTATATAGCCATGTTAGTCAAGTATTGTCAGCTTGGAGTCACAGCTATATAGCCATGTTAGTCAAGTATTGTCAGCTTGGAATCACCGCTATATAGCCATGTTAGTCAAGTATTGTCAGCTTGGAGTCACAGCTATATAGCCATGTTAGTCAAGTATTGTCAGCTTGGAGTCACAGCTATATAGCCATGTTAGTCAAGTATTGTCAGCTTGGAATCACCGCTATATAGCCATGTTAGTCAAGTATTGTCAGCTTGGAGTCACAGCTATATAGCCATGTTAGTCAAGTATTGTCAGCTTGGAGTCACAGCTATATAGCCATGTTAGTCAAGTATTGTCAGCTTGGAATCACCGCTATATAGCCATGTTAGTCAAGTATTGTCAGCTTGGAGTCACAGCTATATAGCCATGTTAGTCAAGTATTGTCAGCTTGGAGTCACAGCTATATAGCCATGTTAGTCAAGTATTGTCAGCTTGGAGTCACAGCTATATAGCCATGTTAGTCAAGTATTGTCAGCTTGGAGTCACAGCTATATAGCCATGTTAGTCAAGTATTGTCAGCTTGGAGTCACAGCTATATAGCCATGTTAGTCAAGTATTGTCAGCTTGGAGTCACAGCTATATAGCCATGTTAGTCAAGTATTGTCAGCTTGGAGTCACAGCTATATAGCCATGTTAGTCAAGTATTGTCAGCTTGGAGTCACAGCTATATAGCCATGTTAGTCAAGTATTGTCAGCTTGGAATTACAGCTATGTAGCCATTATAGTCAAGTATTGTCAGCTTGGAGTCACAGCTATATAGCCATGTTGGTCTAGTATTGTCAGCTTGGAGTCACAGCTATATAGCCATGTTAGTCAAGTATTGTCAGCTTGGAGTCACAGATATATAGCCATGTTAGTCAAATATTGTCAGCTTGGAGTCACAGCTATATAGCCATGTTAGTCAAGTATTGTCAGCTTGGAGTCACAGCTATATAGCCATGTTAGTCAAGTATTGTCAGCTTGGAATCACCGCTATATAGCCATGTTAGTCAAGTATTGTCAGCTTGGAGTCACAGCTATATAGCCATGTTAGTCAAGTATTGTCAGCTTGGAGTCACAGATATATAGCCATGTTAGTCAAGTATTGTCAGCTTGGAGTCACACCTATATAGCCATGTTAGTCAAGTATTGTCAGCTTGGAGTCACAGCTATATAGCCATGTTAGTCAAGTATTGTCAGCTTGGAGTCACACCTATATAGCCATGTTAGTCAAGTATTGTCAGCTTGGAGTCACAGCTATAGAGCCATGTTAGTCAAGTATTGTCAGCTTGGAGTCACAGCTATATAGCCATGTTAGTCAAGTATTGTCAGCTTGGAGTCACAGCTATATAGCCATGTTAGTCAAGTATTGTCAGCTTGGAGTCACAGCTATATAGCCATGTTAGTCAAGTATTGTCAGCTTGGAGTCACAGCTATATAGCCATGTTAGTCAAGTATTGTCAGCTTGGAGTCACAGCTATATAGCCATGTTAGTCAAGTATTGTCAGCTTGGAGTCACAGCTATATAGCCATGTTAGTCAAGTATTGTCAGCTTGGAGTCACAGCTAAATAGCCATGTTAGTCAAGTATTGTCAGCTTGGAATCACAGCTATACAGCCATGTTAGTCAAGTATTGTCAGCTTGGAGTCACAGCTATATAGCCATGTTAGTCAAGTATTGTCAGCTTGGAGTCACAGCTAAATAGCCATGTTAGTCAAGTATTGTCAGCTTGGAGTCACAGCTATATAGCCATGTTAGTCAAGTATTGTCAGCTTGGAGTCACAGCTATATAGCCATGTTAGTCAAGTATTGTCAGCTTGGAGTCACAGCTATATAGCCATGTTAGTCAAGTATTGTCAGCTTGGAGTCACAGCTAAATAGCCATGTTAGTCAAGTATTGTCAGCTTGGAGTCACAGCTATATAGCCATGTTAGTCAAGTATTGTCAGCTTGGAGTCACAGCTATATAGCCATGTTAGTCAAGTATTGTCAGCTTGGAGTCACAGCTATATAGCCATGTTAGTCAAGTATTGTCAGCTTGGAGTCACAGCTATATAGCCATGTTAGTCAAGTATTGTTAGCTTGGAGTCACAGCTATATAGCCATGTTAGTCAAGTATTGTCAGCTTGGAGTCACAGCTATATAGCCATGTTAGTCAAGTATTGTCAGCTTGGAGTCACAGCTATATAGCCATGTTAGTCAAGTATTGTCAGCTTGGAGTCACAGCTATATAGCCATGTTAGTCAAGTATTGTCAGCTTGGAGTCACAGCTATATAGCCATGTTAGTCAAGTATTGTCAGCTTGGAGTCACAGCTATAGAGCCATGTTAGTCAAGTATTGTCAGCTAGGAGTCACAGCTATATAGCCCCGTTAGAAGTAAGATCATGCACAGTAAACTTTGACACTGCACTATTGTAGTATTACTCTTACTGTATACCACTGGTATTATGGCTACTTACAGATTCTAATAGAAGTACTGACAGTACACTTGTACTACACTCACCAGTAATGTTTACAGTAGAACAACCAGATAAATTACTATTACTATTGACTTCTACAATCACTAGTACTAGTACTATTATTGCTATTATCACTACTACTCTTACCACTGTTGGTTCCATTATTACTAGTTCCACTACTACTAGTACCACTATTCTTGCCACCATCACTGACATTACTATAACTACCGCTACTATTCCTACTACTACTACCCCTAGTCCTGTTTACAGTACTCCCATTGATGGGGCTGACCTGTTCTCTGAGGTCTTTGAGCTCCTCTTCCTGCTGACTCAGCCTGGTTGCCAGCTCCTTGGCCACGTGCTGCTCCGAACTCAGTGCCGTCATCAACTCCATGTTGTCGTTACTCTGTTTCGGTAAGTAAAAGAGTTCAGTTTTCACACAAATGCCATTAAAAAACACGAATGTTCCCGCATCAAATCCTTCCTAAACAACTGTTTCCTGCAAACTATACTTGTAAACTTTTCAAAGCTTATATAAACATTCATCTCACCTAAACTTATAACAATCATTGAGAATGGTGTCAATATCTATTTCAAAGATATGTCCATATATCAATAAGCTCTTTGGGGTTAATCGAATAGCATAAAAGACAATTAAAATGTGGATTGCACATCGTTTAAAATATTACGGACCACGTGTCCTACCATAACGCGTTATTATATGTCGCTGTGTTGGTTAATTTGATGACATATAAAAGTACTATCCTACTGGAAAAAAAAGAGAACAAATCGAGAAAAATCGTCCGTCCATATCTCTGGCCTTAACGCGTTGTTATATGTCACCAGGTGTTCGTTATTCCGATGACATGTAAACTGTTGTCGAAATAGTAGAACAAATGGAGAAGGAAGCGGGATCGTTGGTTGGTGGGTGCGTGCGTGCCGAGCCTGTACTGACCATCTTGACGAAGCCGTTCTGGAGCTCGGCGAGCTGGTTCTTGAGCTGCTTGTTCTGGGCGATGGCCCTGCTGAGGGCTGTCTTATCACTCTGCATGCTGTCCAGCAGCTTGTCCCGGTCCACCTGGTTGTCAGAGAGCCGGGACACCGCCATCTCCAGCTCCATCACCCGCTCCTCCTTCTCCACCACCAGCCTGAGACACGCACACGCAGACAGAGGGCATCGGGTGAGAACACGACACGGACGTGTAAATCAGGGTTCATACAGGCAAGGTTCCATCAAATTCAAGCCTTTTTAAGGCAACTACTAGAAAAATTCAAGGACTTTTCAAGGACAATTTTTACCTTCTCCGGTCTATTTTAAGCATACAAATTGCAAAACTTGGGACTAAATTTTATGCATACAATTTTGGTATGCGGAAATAAGTGCACGTTTATTTATTACCAGCCAACAACATTTATTGGAGTTAATCACTTTACTTTTATTAATTGCTACTTCTTCAATTCAGCCAGCTTTTGTTTGATTTTTTCTTGGGTCTTTCCTGGGCCAGTGCCCAGTCCAGTTTGAAATCAAGCACTTTTCATTGTAACTGCCCTATTTTCAAGCAAATTCAGATACATTTGATCGACCTCAAGGCCCATTTCTGTTTTTATGACCTTTTCCAGACATCAGTCAAAATTCAAGCACTTTTCAAGCCTGTGCGCACCCTGGTAAATATACAGATGATGAAATTATCCATGGAGCCATGTTTTTTTTTCATATAAACTTATTTATTTTACGAGGTTCACAACAGCGAATTAACATATTAATTTTCACCTGGGACATTAATGTTCACCTTGTAGCCCTGGGTTACAATGGGAAATCGTTCCTGTATAGCTAACCTTCTACCAAAGTGAAAGCCCAATATGTCAGTGTTTTGTCCTCTACACTTGTAAACTTTATTCTGAATAAAGTGCATTCCGCTTAATTGCAACTTTTGTTTGTCAGCAAAACAGTTGCAATTAACCCAAGTTGCGATTATCCGAAGATTTTGACGGGTCAGAGAGGACTACATTTAATGTATGTACGTGTACACGTATTGGGTGTATATACGCTTCCGATACACCTGTATATATCTAGGACTAGGGACCGACAATGACAACGACGATGAGGTTCAGTGCTTGTGTACAAACGACGCATCAGAGGGGACTGTTCACAAAGCACACACACCAGACCACCCATCACTGACGACACACATGATTGGTTGGTTGTATATTCAGGGCGCTTTAACCACATTGTGTCAAATCGCGTCAATGGGAAAAGGAAGGGAGAGTCGAGCCATGTCCCCGGGGGTAACACCCTACTCTTTGCCAAGAAAGACGTGGGATCTTTAACCTGCGACCACAAAGACATGGCCACAGCGGGGCTCGAACCATCGATCCACGTGCCGTTAGGCCCTCAGGGGACCAGAAAACTCTACGCGAGCGCTCTAGCCCACTGAGCTACCGGGCCGGCCCCGAGGACACACAGGAGTCCGCTGGGCTGCTCATTACCTGCTGAGCTGGTTGTTGTCGGTCACCTGACCCTCGTACTTCTGCCTCAGCTCCGCCAGCTCCTGGCTCATCTTGTCCACTTGTTCCGACAACTCGGCCTTGGCCTTGTGCAGGTCGGACGCCTGCGTCGCAGTGCCCTCTGAAGGTCACGTGAATAGGACACATTACAATGACGTCACGCGCCTAGCAATACATCAAGTACGTTAATGTTAACACTATTATCATACAGTCGATTCAGTCTCGACAATAAACCGAAAGTGTTCATACCTGCAATGTCATTATTCTTATGATCGAAGGCTCTTGCAATTATCGCGCAGTTCATTGCTTACGTAACATTCCTGGACAATCAGCTTTGAGGCTATCTCCCCTTTACCATAACAAAGGGTCACTTATCGTACTATCTCGGATACAAGCGACTGGAAACCAGGCACAACATTTTGTCAAAAGGGGTCATTGAGAAACGGAAAGAGTAGTTTGTTACGGAGTTCTTACGTTGTTGTGTTTGAAGCTGTTCCAAGGTAGTCTCCAAGCCTTGTTTCTGATGAAACAATTGGTCTTTTTCCTCGATTTGTGTATTAATCTGTAAATGAAGTAAATACCATATACATGTAGTTTATTGCAAAATTACACAATTTGTTTGGAAAATCTGTAAACAATCAACCAGCATAATGATGTTAAATCCACAAATGTGTTATAATTGGAACATATATGCGCGCACAGTATAAGCCAGTTAAATATAACACCGGCATACAACGTTCCTTTATTGACAGCAGTGCTGGTTAATTAAGAGCATACAGATCTCCACGCTCGGTATCACATAATAATTAACGTTACGCAACAACTTATCAGCCAAGCTTAGGAAAATACTACATTTTGATGGAAACAAAGCTATTGTAGTTGCCAAGTCGAATTTGTTGTTGTGTCGTGATAGAAATATGTGCAACTGGAAAGTTAAAGTTGAGAGAGATAAATCGAGATTGCCAGAATGGCAAAATGTGTCTTTCTACGTATCACAAGTTGGGTATTGCTGCATTTTTTTGCATTATAAAGTAAGGCTAAAGCTGACAATGTAAACATTCATGTAGGAGCTTACAAGGACACTTACAATGTCAGACAATTTGGCCAGTACATTTTTGTCAAATATTTTGAAAGTTATAAACTAGGTGGAAAAAAATTGCTGCTATGAGCAGCCTTAAAACGCCGACGGCGTGGTACCTGTGTTTGTAGAGCCCGTGACTGTTGCTGTAGTTGTTCGACGTACTCCTGGTACTGTCTGGCCAGCTGTTCTCTCTCCTGGTTCACTCGCTGGAATGCCTCCTCGTACTGAAGGAGCAAGGAGATGAAAGGAGTTGGTTGTACATTCAGGACGCTTTAACCACTTTTGGTCATATCGCGTCAATGGGAGAAGGAAGGGAGAGCGGAGCCATGTCCCCGGGGGTAACCCCCTACTCTCGCGAAGAAGGACATGGGATCTGTATTCTGATAAGATATGTGCTGTAGAACAAAGAACACATTTGTTCCAACCAAATTGTTATGATGAGGTAAGCATGCCTCGCCCAACAGGTCACGTGTCCCTGATATCAAGTCACGTGCTTCAGCATTGCAGTAGCAGACTCACCTGGTCGACCTTGGCCTGGAGTTCTCCCTTCTCAGCCAGAAGTTTCTCAATCTGCAGCTTGGATTGAGCGTCTGGTCGCTCGCCATTTTGTAACTACAACGACACAGACATCAACCAATTAGTCTTACGAACACTGCCGATGTCTCCTGTGATTACTCATTCGGAATGCACTGTACATGATAACATATGAGTGCACACTGAAGCTGTTGCAAATGGTAGTGATGTCACAAATCATATTGAAAATGAACGGATCGTTATCACGCTGATAGAACTAAGTCTACTGCCCTGTCTGAACATTGTCATTATGATAGGAACTTCAAGGATGATTAAAAGTTATAATGATCCTGGATCTATCAGGTGAATATTGCCAACCATGAGTCTTACTCTTGCGTTACCGTCATTCTTTAACATACATACCCTAAGAATGGTCACCTGCTCTTATTACCGACACCCCCGTACAACTGACCCTCCCCTGCCCCAGATGGTCAACCCTCCCCCCCCACTCCTGCTAACCTGTTGGACCTAGAGGTCAGTTACCCCCTCCCCCCACCCAGTGTCCACATGTTGAACGTTGAGGGGAACCCCAACCCTGCTAATCTGTTGGACGTAGAGGTCAGCCACCCCCCTACCCCCACCCCCTGCCCACCTGTTGGACGTAGAGGTCAGTCACCCCCCTACCACCACCCCCTGCCCACCTGTTGGACGTAGAGGTCAGCCACCCCCCTACCACCACCCCCTGCCCATCTGTTGGACGTAGAGGTCAGCCACCCCCCTACCACCACCCCCTGCCCACCTGTTGCACGTAGAGGTCAGTCACCCCCTACCCCCACCCCCTGCCCACCTGTTGGACGTAGAGGTCAGTCACCCCCCTACCCCCACCCCCTGCCCACCTGTTGGACGTAGAGGTCAGTCACCCCCCTACCCCCACCCCCTGCCCACCTGTTGGACGTAGAGGTCAGTCACCCCCCTACCCCCACCCCCTGCCCACCTGTTGGACGTAAAGATCAGTCCCCCCCCCCCTGCTCACCTGTTGGACGTAGAGGTGAATCACCCCCCCACCCCCAACACTCTGCCCACCTGTTGGACGTACAGGTCAGTCACCCCCCACCCCTTGCCCACCTGTTGGACGTAGAGGTCAGTCACCCCACTACCCCCCACCCCCTGCCCACCTGTTGGACGTAGAGGTCAGTCACCCCCCTACCACCACCCCCTGCCCACCTGTTGGACGCAGAGGTCAGGCACCCCCCTACCCCCAACCACCTGCCCACCTGTTGGACGTAGAGGTCAGTCAGCCCCCTACTCCCCACCTCCGGCCCACTTGTTGGACGCAGAGGTCAGACACTCCCCTATACCCCACCCTCTGCCCACCTGCTGAACGTAGAGGTGAATCAGCCCCCTACCCCCACCCCCTGCCCAACTGTTGAACGTAGAGGTCAGTCACCCCCTACCCCACCCCCTGCCCACCTGTTGGACGTAGAGGTCAGTCACCCCCCTACCACCACCCCCTGCCCACCTGTTGGACGTAGAGGTCAGTCATCTCGAGCTTGCCGCGCGTCTCGAGCAGCTCGTCCTCGAGTCGCGCGCTCTCTGTCGTCTGCTTCTGCAGGCGTCCCTGCAGCTCAGACGTCTGCTGCTGAAACTCCTCATTGGCCTTGCTGCAAGCAGACGTGTCGCCGATGATATCTCAATCCATTTCACCAAGAAAAGGATCTTCATTGTGTGCAAATACACGCGCGGACTCAACGGCAGAAATCTACGGTATGGGTTTTGGTTATATACGGGTTTATCCAGGCGAGAGGCCCTTGACTGGGGGGTTAAACCCCGGGTTTTTAACGCCGCGCCCTTCAACCCGAGCCACGAGCAGTGAAACGGCGGGAAATGTTTGGTGCTGTGGAAGTGGACAGTGGTCAGTAGAGCGGGAATTTCCCCAGAAAAATCACTCATTGAAAGACAAGCTAAGCGCATCATTGGGAAAGAGACTGAGGAAAAAAAAGAAATATATTTCTGAATTCAGACATTTTACTTCACCAGCAATATACTACTCACAATTTGCTACGGATCACCGATATACAGAGATATCTGAGTGTATAACAGGTGACTGTGTAATTCTACTATAATGCAAAGATGTTTGCCTTTACCATGCATGATGGCACACGAGTAACAGATTGGGGAAGGTTTATCTATATTATAGTAAAATTACATAGTCACCTGTTATACATTCAGATATCTCTGCAAAGAGGTGATCCCTAGCAAATTGTGAGTAGTATACAAGGTTCATACCTTAGTAGGCTACTCTACAAATGTCATTGCGGGTTGTGTGCATGGCTCTATAAAGAAATATGATACTTGCACACGGCACGCTACCGGTAACACTCCGTAGGCTCCGACAGGCGAACATAATACTTACTTGAGTTTGTAAAGTTCTAGCTTGAGTCGGTCAACCTCCTTCGACAGTTCTTTACTCGCCTACAAAAGGACAAAATGCGTGGGGAATGTTTATATAGATATATCAACAAATATATGAGCGAAACCTGCTAAGCAACGCGTCAAAGCCAAACTACTAAGACTCAAGTTGCCAAAACGACTGAAACAATGTTAATGTGGACATGTATTTATTTGTTCACCAATTGAATCAAAATGACAGGTCGGCGCCACAACAAGGTCTGTGAAATCTGATAGCGACAGTTGTCCGTAACACATATGAAGGCGGCGTTGAGTTGTAACGCGATATACCTTCTTGTGAGAACGTAACTTCCGGAGGACGCTGAGCGGAAGGACCACGTCCATGTATTCCCCGTCCTTGGCTTTCCCGCCATTTCTCGCCATGTCGATTTCGTGTCGTCTGGCTTTCGCTTTACACTAACTACATCCGCGATATTCTGAGATCAATTGCGTAAACACTTGGCATGCATACTCCAGTTGCCTTTGTGTACGGACACGCTTCTGCATGTATGTACTGCAATGCGGTGCATCTACACACTCAACACTGCCTGTAAGCATACATCAAACCGGTGCAGCCGAAACAGGCGAATGGCATTATCCAATTTCTCGAACTCAATTTTGACGGGCGCGTCATTAGTCAATCATGTGTCCTAATGGCTTCTCATTAACGGAGTACCTATTAGCTACACCGCTAGCACCACTTTGGTGAGCTGTTTGAGTAACGTGCACAGCTGTCACAAACCATCCAGACACGAGAATAGCAGTGCATGTGATACATTGTGTAGAGTATTCTCGGCGTGTGATGAATGCCGCACGATCAATTGTCGTTTCATTCAACCACATCGTCAACACCTCCGATGTCGTATGAATGAGCGCCGATCATACAAGTGGAAATCCATCTACAACTTGTCCACACCGAATCCCACTATCACCAATGCGATGTGGCGTTCCCTTCTACACACAGCCACAGAGTTGCCGGGAGAAAAGTATCCGCGAATTCGATCTTGTTCGATAGGTCACCAGTGATACACCCTGACGGCCGGGACTCGTATAGCCGAGTCACCAATCCCGATGTGATTGGGATCCATTACACGTCAAGATCCTGACAAGACAGGGTCGTGTGGAGTAGAACAAACGAGCTGGCAGACGTAGGACCAGTGGCTGTGCAGTCACCGGTACTAACGCAGAATCTATACCGCCAGCCTACGTCACGGGCACATACGCCTGCTTCAACGGCTGAAGGGTGGTATTAAAAAGGCTGTATCAATAAAATGGGGCGGGAGAGGGAGAGAGAGGGGGGGGGGGGGTACCGGTAGCAGGTGCGTGAGCTGAAGGAGGGAGGAGGTGTAGGGGGGTGGAGGGAGGGGTTGTACGGGGGGGGAGGGGTTGTAGCGTGGGGGGAGGGGATTGTCGGGTTATTGATTAACCTATGGGAGCGAGCTGACGACGTCACAGCTGGGAGATCGAAAGGCTAACTCACTGGACCCAGTCTGACTGCACATCAACATCCACTGATAATAAAGGGGACAGCCTGTCCAGCGCCCCCCCCTCCCCCTTCTGTCCGGCTTACAATAGAAAATAATTTATGATGTTAATGATGTTCTTTATTACTGCATTTATAGGAGACACCCTATGGTGTACCCCCCCCCCGCCCCCCCCCCCCCCCAGGCTTACAATAATATAGTCCAGTTTCATTAATATGTGTCTTCATCACTGAACTACAGGTGCATACAGTTGATAATAGAACACCCCATCCTGCAGGTATCAGAGATACACACTATTAGGACCCACTTCCCTGATAATGTGAACAATGGGGACCCCTTTTCTCCTTTACCCCACGACTACTTTCTGGGATTGGTGGGGGTTGCCTCCCGAGTTCCACAGGTTGGTAACTGGGCCGAGTTCCGCGTCACGGTCGACCGCCGCGTACAATTTTGGTCACTCTGAACTCGCTATGAATCGACATTTGCCACAGCCAACTATTTTCATTTGTTGCGAGGATAGACACTAAATAATTATTCTTACTTTGACAATAGCAGCACAATCTAAATAGTGTAAAATATTGACAAATAAAAGATACATATTAAGCATCAATATTTACAGGTTACCCCCACTTATTTGAGAACAATCGTCGTTCAGAGTTTAATATTATCATGCGGGACTGCTCTCGATCGCGGCAAACCATACCCCACTTCCGGTTTATAATTGTACGCGTCCTTGACCAATCCATCAAGTTAAAATCCTTATTTTTCGTACCGCAAGGAGTGCGATCGCGGCCGACAGCCACACGGAACGCACCCCTGGTACACGGGTTCTTAATCCTCAGAGAAGGTGTGGGAGCAATGATAGTGAATTCAGAATATTAGTTGGCGGGAGGAGGGGGGAGGGGGGGGGGGGGTCGAACTCTGAAAGCGCTGAATCTCGCGCTTTGTGGCCTAGCCTCGTCACCATCTCACTTGCAGAACTCGAGTCGAGGAAACACCGTAGGAAAACAAAACGTCAGAATGTCAGAGATTGGAAACGTAAAAAAGAAATCTACAAAAGGCGAACATTAGTTGGTGGGCCTCAATAGTACGCTGTGGGAACCAGGTCTTCGTGTTTAAACCCCTACTCCCGTGAAGACAAACACGGTCCGTATCCCGCACAAGTTCAGAAGATTGTATTGATGCATCTCGACCCCACGAACCGGCCGCGGGTCGGCCAGGCAAGGTACCAGGCGCGAATTTCGAGTCGCGAGGCCGTGCATGGGCGGACCACGAGAGGCAAAGACGTCGGGAAGGCAAACAAATCCAGAATAGAGCAGGGACTTGAGACTGAAAAGAAGTTTGGGGTATGGACAAGACATGGGTAATGACTTCGGGGAGGAGAGTGGCTTGGTTGCACCCACCGCTTCGTGTTTCTGGTTGTTGGCGGAGGCGCTGGTGAAGCTCCGCTCCAGGTCCGCTACCCTCTGTCGGGACGCCTTCAGCCGGCCGGACAACTCCTCCACCTCTTCTGGAACACACAAAAAACACAACGTGGTCAACAACGGGGCACCAGTCAGGCCGCCAGGCACCAGTCAGAGGGCGGGGCACCAGTCAGAGGGGCGGGGCACCAGTCAGAGGGACAAGGGTGCACCTGTCAGAGGGGCGGGGGACCAGTCAGGGCGGCGGGGCACCAGTCAGAGGGGCGGGGGACCAGTCAGGGCGGCGGGGCACCAGTCAGAGGGGCGGGGCACCAGTCAGAGGGGCGGGGCACCAGTCAGGGCAGCAGGGCACCTGTCAGAGGGACAAGGTACCAGTCAGGGTGGCGGGGCACCAGTCAGAGGGGCGGGGGACCAGTCAGGGTGGCGGGGCACCAGTCAGAGGGGCGGGGCACCAGTCAGGGTATCGTGGCACCTGTCAGAGGGACAAGGCACCAGTCAGGGTGGCGGGGCACCAGTCAGAGGGGCGGGGGACCAGTCAGGGCGGCGGGGCACCAGTCAGAGGGGCGGGGCACCAGTCAGGGTATCGTGGCACCTGTCAGAGGGACAAGGCACCAGTCAGGGCGGCGGGGCACCAGTCAGAGGGGCGGGGGACCAGTCAGGGCGGCGGGGCACCAGTCAGAGGGGCGGGGCACCAGTCAGAGAGGCGGGACACCAGTCAGGGCGGCGGGGCACCTGTCAGAGGGACAAGGCACCAGTCAGGGTGGCGGGGCACCTGTCAGAGGGGCGGGGGACCAGTCAGGGCGGCTGGGCACCTGTCAGAGGGCGAGGCACCAGTCAGAGGGGCGGGGCACCAGTCAGAGGGGCGGGGCACCAGTCAGGGGGCGGGGCACCAGTCAGAGGGGCGGGCACCAGTCAGAGGGGCGGGGCACAAGTCAGAAGTGCCGGGGCACCAGTCAGAGGGGCGGGGCACAAGTCAGAAGTGCCGGGGCACCAGTCAGAGGGGGCGGCCGGACAACGCCTCCACCTCTTCTGGAACACACAACAAACAACCCGTTACTTCGACCTTCACCTTCATATATTACCCTAGCCGTTCCAACGCCTGACGGTGACAATAACACGGGAACATTTGGCACCAAGATTAGTGCTGCGTTCAATTCCCTGTACATGTACCAGTAATATCGCCCTTACGTTAACAACATATGGAGAACAAAATTCCAGCTATCACGTAACCAAACAAGTGCGATACTCGGAGAATGCTCGCTGCTATGTATCCAGGTACTAACCAACAAGAGCTGTCGACAGCGGCAGATGAGTCTCCATAATCCACTAACCCACGGCACCCTTCCCGAACAGTACCCAAACCCCGCCGACCCAATACCAGGGCTGCTGGGGGACCGTCACTCACTGAAACCATCGGTTGATTCAGAACCCATAAACTTCACCCCATCAGGCCAATAATATAACGTGACCTCGTTTTCAGGCAAGCCTCGATAATCCAAGGTAAGTTTGTCATTGACTTCCATTGATCCGTTAACGTTTGTGACCTGACGGTCGTGGCATCTCCGTTGAGACCAGCCACCCATAAACAACCCGATGGACCTATTCGGCGCGAGGATATAACATATTACTAGGAACAGCCGCGCGCCTTGGCCTTAGGCCAAGAAAGGTTTAGGTTATCACGCGCGTCACATATCACATCGAGATTTAAAGTAATATATTCTGTAGTTTGTTGTATTACCAATCTCTTCTCCGTGTCAAAAAAGGATATTATGTCTTGAATTTAAATCCTGAAAGCCTCTGGGCTATCCGGAGAGAGGCAAATTTGTTCACCGGAGCAGAAGTTGGTGGCCGGCTTTATATCTCTGCGCCCCTGTTCGCTGTTCGGTATCTGTTTGATGTCGACCGCGGCTCGCTAGGTCGTCCGCGCACGATAAACTAGTTCGCGCAGTTTTATGTTGAAATTGTTGTTTTACAGGCTCAAAGATATATAAAACTTATGCATCATAATTTTGAGATACTCTTAGTCTTGATTCTAAAATGTAACAAATCTAAGATGGCGCATGTAAGTAGGCTGCTTTAAGGCACGAGTATTCTTGTTGTCTTTTTTAGCTCCGTGTTGTAGGGGTTACCGCACTAGACCGCAGGTCATGGGTTCAAATCCGGGTACCTAATTTGGGGCATGTTTCATCCATTCATCTTTCATTGTTCCAGGAGGGGTAGCCCTTGCGTGCACAAAAGCGGCCAAAAACACCAATTCATTTCTTTGTTTTAAGTGCAATGACTAGTCCCAGCTAGGGAAAACTATGGAAGCGACGTGTGAAGCGATAGCCTTGCGGTCATCATGCATCCCAGTCCATTGCGGTCATAACGTGCTCCGTGGAGGGTGACACGGGATGATCCTATTTGGAAAGTATCGAACGACCATACGAGGTCAGGGGTGAGGTCCATACGAGGCCTGGGGTGAGGTTCATACGAGGCCTGGGGTGAGGTTCATACGAGGCCTGGGGTGAGGTCCATACGAGGCCTGGGGTGAGGTCCATACGAGGCCTGGGGTGAGGTCCATACGAGGCCTGGGTTGAGGTCCATACGAGGCCCGGGGTCAGGTCCATACGAGGCCCGGGGTCAGGTCCATACGAGGCCTGGGGTCAGGTCCATACGAGGCCTGGGGTCAGGTCCATACGAGGCCTGGGGTCAGGTCCATACGAGGCCTGGGGTCAGGTCCATACGAGGCCCGGGGTCAGGTACATACGAGGCCTGGGGTCAGGTCCATACGAGGCCTGGGGTCAGGTCCATACGAGGCCTGGGGTCAGGTCCATACGAGGCCTGGGGTCAGGTCCATACGAGGCCTGGGGTCAGGATCATACGAGGCCTGGGGTCAGGTCCATACGAGGCCCGGGGTCAGGTCCATACGAGGCCTGGGGTCAGGTCCATACGAGGCCTGTGGTGAGGTCCATACGAGGCCTGGGGTCAGGTCCATGCGAGGCCTGGGGTCAGGTCCATACGAGGCCCGGGGTCAGGTCCATACGAGGCCTGGGGTCAGGTCCATACGAGGCCTGGGGTCAGGTCCATACGAGGCCTGGGGTCAGGTCCATACGAGGCCTGGGGTCAGGTCAATACGAGACCTGGGGTCAGGTCCATACGAGGCCTGGGGTCAGATCCATACGAGGCATGGGGTCAGGTCCATACGAGGCCTGGGGTGAGGTCCATACGAGGCCCGGGGTCAGGTCCATACGAGGCCTGGGGTCAGGTCCATTCGAGGCCCGGGGTGAGGTCCATACCAGGCCAGGGGTGAGGTCCATACGAGGCCTGGGGTGAGGTCCATACGAGGCCTGGTGTGAGGTCCATACGAGGCCCGGGGTGAGGTCCATACGAGGCCTGAGGTAAGGTTCATACGAGGCCGGGGGTCAGGTCCATACGAGGCCTGGGGTCAGGTCCATACGAGGCCCGGGGTCAGGTCCATACGAGGCCTGGGGTCAGGTCCATACGAGGCCTGGGGTCAGGTCCATGCGAGGCCCGGGGTCAGGTCCATACGAGGCCTGGGGTCAGGTCCATACGAGGCCTGGGGTCAGGTCCAAACGAGGCCTGGGGTCAGGTCCATACGAGGCCCGGGGTCAGGTCCATACGAGGCCCGGGGTCAGGTATACACGAGGCCTGGGATCAGGTCCATACGAGGCCTGGGGTCAGGTCCATACGAGGCCTGGGGTCAGGTCCATACGAGGCCTGGGGTCAGGTCCATACGAGGCCTGGGGTCAGGTCCATACGAGGCCTGGGGTCAGGTCCATACGTTTGTAACGGAGGGTTTGTCCCGAGCGCGATTGTCCGGTGAGTGATTGGCCGATGGGTTTGTCTGGTGAGTGATTGGCCGATGGGTTTGTCTGGTGAGTGATTGGCCGATGGGTTTGTCTGGTGAATGATTGTCCGATGGGTTTGTCTAGTGAGTGATAGCCCGATGGGTTTGTCTGGTGAGTGATTGGCCGATGGGTTTGTCTGGTGAGTGATTGGCCGATGGGTTTGTCTAGTGAGTGATGGACCGATGGGTTTGTCTGGTGAGTGATTGGCCGATGGGTTTGTCTGGTGAGTGATGGACCGATGGGTTTGTCCGGTGAGTGATTGTCTTATGGGTTTGTCTGGTGAATGATTGGCCGATGGCTTTGTCCGGTGAGTGATTGTCCGATGGGTTTGTCTGGTGATTGATTGGCCGATGGGTTTGTCTGGTGAGTGATGGACCGATGGGTTTGTCTGGTGAGTGATTGGCCGATGGGTTTGTCTGGTGATTGATTGTCTTATGGGTTTGTCTGGTGAGTGATGGACCGATGGGTTTGTCAGGTGAGTGATTGTCTTATGGGTTTGTCTGGTGATTGATTGTCTTATGGGTTTGTCTGGTGAGTGATGGACCGATGGGTTTGTCTGGTCAGTGATTGTCCGATGGGTTTGTCTGGTGAGTGATGGACCGATGGGTTTGTCTGGTGAGTGATTGGCCGATGGGTTTGTCTGGTGAGTGATTGGCCGATGGGTTTGTCCGGTGAGTGATTGGCCGATGGGTTTGTCTGGTGAGTGATAGCCCTATGGGGTTGTCTGCTGAGTGATTGGCCGATGGGTTTGTCTGGTGAGTGATTGGCCGATGGGTTTGTCTGGTGACTGATTGGCCGATGGGTTTGTCCGGTGAGTGATTGGCCGATGGGTTTGTCTGGTGAGTGATTGGCCGATGGGTTTGTCTGGTGAGTGATTGTCCGATGGGTTTGTCTGCTGAGTGATTGGCCGATGGGTGTGTCTGGTGAGTGATTGGCCGATGGGTTTGTCCGGTGAGTCATTGGCCGATGGGTTTGTCCGGTGACCGACTGTCCGGTAGGTTTGTGGTGGTCATGGTTCCTGGCCCCGCCATTTGTCGCTAGGGCGGCCCGTGGGCGCTCACATCGTAGTGCGTTACATAAGTAACATCACATCGTTAATCCCCCCCCCCCTCCCCCCCGATGTATTCACAACTTGTGACGGAGGGTACGGCCCAGTGAGGGTCGGTCATAGGGGCGTTACATGCCAAAGCCCTCAAACACGCCGCGACAAGGTGGGACCAGATGGTCACATGGGACCACACACACCTGCACTTTGGTACAGCCCATACCCCCCCCCCCCCCCCACCCACCAGCTCCCCGGCTGTGGCTACATCTATATATGTCACATAAAGAGTCCTTGCAGACACGGCCTTAAACCCACCCACAGTATTTGACCTCTTCAATAGAACAGAATACCGAACGCGGGTTAAGAAGGGGGCCAGATATGTGCCATACAAATCTCTTAATTGGACCATTTCAAACCCAATCACATGGTATGGCTTGCAAGGCACTTTAGAAAGCATGTTGAGGCACACCAGACAATGCGGGCCATAGGCAATGATCGACAGCTCTAAAACCATCCGCTCATACGATATAACCTGAATTTCACGACATTCATAAAGGCCAATTCAATACAAGCGACTAAAAATTTACCAATCCATCCTGAAAACTACTTGTAGTTACCATATTCCTACCTGCAAACGAAGCACCACTGGTATTAACAAGATTTTTGAACACTCCACAATTTCATTTTGGTAATAACTAAATCTTCCCGATAAACGACCTGCACACCAATGTTTACCTCAGACAAGTAGTCAAATGTTGTATTTATATGATAGATAAAATAAATGCAATGTGACCTCTTATCACAAGATGAAAACTAGACAGTAAAAATTATTAACTTCAGGGTTTAATTCGTTTTAACCCAATATTATCCTATGCAATTTGATTGATTTGACATTAATGAGAATATCCAAAAATAAGATTTGTTGGTAGATCTAATAGGCAATCATTGGCTTGCCACATTTTAATACAAAATTTTGACATATAACAGTGGTTTGAAGCCTTGCACATGACCAAGTGGCAGTTTATTTACCTCGCTTCTGGTAAAAACCAGGGTAAGTAAAGCTATTTCAAACACGTACACCCTATATGCCGGCCCATATGGATTTCTGATGTCGACTCGATTGCCCTTTCCAACCATGCGTTTGTTGATCTGCGGTCCAGCCTTTACACGTGGCCGGTCCACTCGGCTATGCATATTCATGTCCCTTTAAAACGTTCAAGGTGGCTGGGAAATCACATGAGCGAGCGACAATCTTGAGCACCGCCGGTAACAGATTCAACAACCACATGGACATGGACTTCCCAACGTATGGATATGCACATATTGGACACGTATCCCAACTGTTCCATCGCTAAAATGCCAAGATTGAACCAGACACGTGGAGAAGCGCGTGCATTCTCAAAAATAATCCTAACACGAAAGAACATTCGACATGTTCACATGGAACCATGACCTGTTACAGACGGTCGTTCCCTCTACCAGCTGTGAGGCATAGAGGACATGTGAACCGATGGCTACCAGAACCAAAACAAACCAGAGCGGGGCGGATCAGTCGGACTGGGCGGATCGGGAGGAGCGGATTGCCACCAGCGACAGGACCAGAACAAAGGCTGCCTGCAGACATTTTCGCCCCAGAGTACGATATCCTTGGCGACTGTCAGCGCTCGGGAACCGCACCCGGACCCCGTTCGACGTGGGTCGAGGACGTCAATACACACGGATACAAAGGTACACCAGGCAACAATACAATCTTGGACGGTTCCTCATCCAGCCTAAACTATTGAAATCTCTCCATATATGTGTATTACCGCTAAATTGTTGCTTCAGTCACGATAGATTTCTCTCTGGGATGTTGTTATTAATGACAGGTTTGTTCTTAATTGTTCTGTTCCATGTGTGATGTGTCATATATTGTCAGACTTGATATTGTCATCCAGCTTTCACATCCCAGTGATGGTGGAGAGGGGGCGGGTGGCGCGGCGGGATGTGTCACTTTAAAGATTGAATTGGAAATGGCGCAGTTAACACATGATAGCGAAACTCATCACAGGGATCTTACAGTATGGCAGTTTTCAAAATATCAACAGCGCTGCAACAATAGTGTAGCGTTCCCTGAGATTACAGCAAAAAAAAAAGGTGAACAAAGCTATGTGTACATTAACAAATACATGCATTGGGTTTAAGGCCATCTTTACGTACAGACACGAATGATTACTTTCAAGTCCGAAAACCGCTTTGGATAATGAGATATGAGGTTATCAGAACAGCGGACCACGAGAGCAAATTCACACCCTGCCAACTATTTAGGACCTTATCCTAAATTATCTTTACTGATATCTTAATTAAGCGGCCCCAAATATTCACAGTAACGGTTCCCCAGTGTTAACAAATGGTCGTTACACACAGTTGAGGTTGCATTCACTTGGATATACTGGAGGCGTACCACTGAATCCCAGGTTGTGCACTGCCCCCGCCCCCCCACCCGGTCACTCTTCTATCATCCCATCCACTTCTCTAAGACGTACCTATTTGACCCGCATCGCATTACGACCCAACCACGCCCCACCCCGTGTAAATTCTATCGAATGCCGACATAGGGGTCATAGCATATTGTGGCGGCGACTAGAACAGCCAATATACAGACCTATGTGAACGTGACTCACCAATATGAAGGCAGCTTGCGTCGATAAAAAACGGGAGCAAAACAGCTTTTGATTTTGTGGACACCAAATAACCCCAGCAGAAAACGCGCGTGTTGACATATTCAACTACCGTGACCTACTTTTTTTCAGTTCGGGAGGGATAAGTGCAGTGCAGTGTAGTGCAGTCGGCTCACATGGGTGACAATGATAAAAGAAAGGGGGCTGGGTGGTGGAGGGGGTATGTTGAATGAACAGGCTAATGTGGATTAAGATGTACTAGCAGCAAACGCATACACCGTGTCCAGCCGCTAGAGGGATGTGGCGGTACGGGGGGGGGGGGGGGGGGGTACCTAAATCCCAGTGTGTTAGTGACAGGTCATTATTTACCAAGTGTACAGCGCGTGTGTCGGATAGAAGTGGAGGCAGGGGGAGGGGGGAAGCTGGAGTGCGTTGATCCTGTACTTGAGCCATAGTCAAACATTTACCGCTGAGCCAGAATGACCAGCGCGCTATTGTCGAGAGCCCTGTACACCAGTCCTGTACGCCAGAGCGATGTACGCCAGAGTCCTGTACGCCAGAGCCCTGTACGCCAGAGCCCTGTACGCCAGAGCCCTGTACGCCAGAGCCCTGTACGCCAGAGCGCTGTACGCCAGAGCCCTGTACGCCAGAGCTCTGTACGCCAGTCCTGTACGCCAGAGTCCTGTAGGCAAGCGCCCTGTAGGCCAGAGCCCTGTAGGCCAGTCCTGTACGCCAGAGCCCTAGGCAAGAGCCCTGTAGGCCAGAGCCCTGTAGGCCAGAGCACTGTACGCCAGAGCCCTTTAAGCCAGAGCCCTGTAAGCCAGAGCCCTGTAAGCCAGAGCCCTGTAGGCCAGAGCCCTGTAGGCCAGAGCCCTGTAAGCCAGAGCCCTGTAAGCCAGAGCACTGTACGCCAGAGCACTGTACGCCAGAGCACTGTACGCCAGAGCCCTGTAAGCCAGAGCCCTGTAAGCCAGAGCCCTGTAAGCCAGAGCCCTGTACGCCAGAGCACTGTACGCCAGAGCCCTGTAGGCCAGAGCACTGTACGCCAGAGCCCTGTAAGCCAGAGCCCTGTACGCCAGAGCCCTGTAAGCCAGAGCACTGTAGGCCAGAGCCCTGTAAGCCAGAGCCCTGTAGGCCAGAGCACTGTACGCCAGAGCCCTGTAAGCCAGAGCCCTGTAAGCCAGAGCACTGTACGCCAGAGCCCTGTAGGCCAGAGCCCTGTACGCCAGAGCCCTGTAGGCCAGAGCACTGTACGCCAGAGCCCTGTAGGCCAGAGCCCTGTAGGCCAGAGCACTGTACGCCAGAGCCCTGTAGGCCAGGGCACTGTACGCCAGAGCCCTGTAAGCCAGAGCCCTGTAGGCCAGAGCACTGTACGCCAGAGCCCTGTAAGCCAGAGCACTGTACGCCAGAGCCCTGTAAGCCAGAGCACTGTACGCCAGAGCCCTGTAGGCCAGAGCACTGTACGCCAGAGCCCTGTATACCAGAGCCCTGTACGCCAGAGCCCTGTACGCCAGAGCCCTGTAAGCCAGAGTCCTGCGCCAAGACTCCTTCGGGCTGCGCAAGACGTCTTCTGACACTGACTACAGGCGGCGACGGGGGGGGGGGGGAGGGGGCAACTCCACAGCCTGAAACATTTATTATCAGAGGGGTGGGGGGGGAGGGTTACCTGTTATTTGTTAAATGCCAGGGTAACAGTCCTGCTGTTTCAATATTCAAACCTCTGAGCTAACTACGGGAAGCTATAAGCCATTGGTAAGCTGACTACCAAATGGGACTGGACAGAAATACCGCATGCATGTGCGATGAGCCGGTACGCCTTCATTTCTAAATATAGAAAGATAACGTAAGCTCAATTTTGCTGGTGTACACATGGATTGCTCTGAAAACAAGTGACTATCTCACGCCTCGACCATGATCACGTCTACCCCGGCAACAACATGACCGGACAGAAGGCAATGGAATAACGGAGTGATGAGAATAAAGACCATACGTGTCAAATAGCATCAAGCTAACTATAGCAGCAAAAATCCCATAGTGACAACGGGTTGGACAGGGTGCACGTTCCACTCACTGCGCGGGGACTGGGGGGTACGTTATAACCACAGTACATTGACCCTTGCAGCAGTTCTCAGTGTACAGTCAGTCACTGTACACCGTGACGTCACAGCACGACGTGACGTGGCGTGCTCGTCGGTGGATGCGCTTGGTAGCGGGGGGAGGGGAGGGGGGGGGGGGTGATGGTTATTGCACGCAGCGCTGATCGCATGGTATGCCTGTCAGTGCCCGCTTCACGGTATTATAGGGGTACCTTTAGGAAAGGAGGACGGGGCTGGGGAAGGGGGGTGGGGGGTCCAGCCACTGTCTTCATCAGAGATATAACATTCCAGTTCCCCGCTTGGCCGCATCAGGCGTACGTCTGGTCATGTATCGGGGGCCCCTCTCGTTGCACCAAGTGCCTGTAAATACTCTCCAGCGGCCCCCGTGCCCGTGTCTAACTGGAAACAGCGATCAGGTGGGCGTGGCAGTCGACTCGCTCCAAGCTTCAGGACTAGACTCATCTGTCTCATCTCTGTCTCATCTCAGGGATATTCACAAGCTCAGACTCAACCTGTATACAGACGGGACGAGTCGCGTCTAGAGGCAGCGCACACTGATAAGAAACTCCCATAGTAACCGGGTAAATATAGCTATCGGCTACGTCACAATCGTTTTCATGGAACGCATAATGGAATCCATGGCAACCATTGTTTTAAGACGGTAGATATTCGCAAAACCTAGAAGTGCTCCATCGTAGAGGTCAACGACCAACAAATGTCGCGACAAAGATAATAGTACATCTTTGGTTGCGAGACCGTGGAAGTTAGCACACCAGCGTGACGTGAAAATGCAATAAGGCATCCTCTACCCCATGGCGTCAGCCATAATATCACATTCCTCAATGATCGATTTCTTTTATTTATTGTACCACCTCTTCGGATGTTACGCATTCTGTGCACACACAGCTGGAATATGTTGCAAGAAGATAAAAATATTGATTCCTGCCATCTGGTTATTTAAACATGAAATTTTACTTGATATACTGAATCAATGATAACGGTGGTTCCTCTATGTTTTTTTCTTGTACATTTACATTGCATTGCAGGTTAAACAGTTCTGGTAGTGCCCTGGGATCGCTCAGTGGATTAGGAACCAGCCATGGACTTCCACAGTCAGTGGCGGACACCAGCGCTACAGGCGCCGACGCCGCAGGAGCCAAGGGTGGGGGACACCCCCCAGCCGCCGGCCGGGGAGGGTGACTGCTGGCGGTGTGGGGTGTGCCGGGCCTGGGCCGAAACCCTCTTCGTCCTGCCCTGCCTGCACAAGTTCTGCCACGGCTGCCTGCACCTGTGGGTCGGGATCTACGTGGACATGTACCGCGGTCCGCAGGGCCGCTTCCCCTGCCAGATCTGCTGGCAGACCCACGCCCTGCCCGAGGGGGGCTTGCAGGGCTTCCTCCTGGACCAGACCCTCTTCCAGCTGCAGGGCGGCCTGGGGGCCCTCAGCCTGGCCCGCGCCACCCCCGGGGAGGGTATACCCCAGGAGGGGTCGGCCGGGGAGAGCCCCATGCCGGACGGGGCGGCTCTGCTCACCCCACGGCTTCACAACGACTACAGCAACCATGTATCGGCCGTGCCCCAGTCAGACAGTGACGTCACTCATCACACCGCCATGGGTTCTGACGTCACCGAATCTCCGCCCATGGCCAGCATTGTATTCGACCACTTCGGCAGTATTTCCATGGCCCAGTACCAGGCCACCACACCGGCCGTGGCCAGTTCCCACCCCAGCGGCGCCAAGGTGCCCGCCATGGAGCCCCTGTTCGACTCCCCGGCGGCTATGGACTCCACCTCCCAAGGGGGCAAGGGCGGCCCGGAACCCGGGTACTGCTTCCGGTCCTGTCAACTCCCCATGCACATGATGTGAGCGCCGCCAAACGGACAAACCTGGAACTTGTACCCCGCACACGAAGTGATTTCAAACAAATATGCCCGTTAAATGTTCCAGACGATATCCCAGCAATGGCGTGTTTGTATGACAGTTGGCACGGCGTGAGTGTGATTGCCATTATTACTGTGGGTGATACGCGGTACGAGTCAGATTGACATAATGACTGAGTGAGACGTGGTATGAATCCGATTGACAGCATCACTGGCTGAGGTGGTATGAGTCATCATTACTGTGGCTGAGACGTGGTTTGAGTCTGATTGATATCATCACTGTAGCTGAGACGTGGTTTGAGTCTGATTGACATCATCACTGTCGCTGAGACGTGGTTTGTGTCTGATTGATATCATCACTGTAGCTGAGACGTAGTTTGAGTCTGATTGACATCATCACTGTGGCTGAGACGTGGTATGAGTCAGATTAACATCACTGGTTGAGAAGTGGTATGAGTGATTGACATCATCACTGTGGCTGAAAAGTGGTATGAGTCTGATTGACATCATCACTGTGGCTGAGACGTGGTACGAGTCAGATTGACATCACTGGTTGAGAGGCGGTATGAGTGATTGACATCATCACTGTGGCTGAGACGTGGTATGAGTCAGATTGACATCACTGGTTGAGAAGTGGTATGAGTGATTGACATCATCACTGTGGCTGAAAAGTGGTATGAGTCTGATTGACATCATCACTGTGGCTGAGACGTGGTATGAGTGAGATTGACATCACTGGTTGAGAAGTGGTATGAGTGATTGACATCATCACTGTGGCTGAAAAGTGGTATGAGTCTGATTGACATCATCACTGTGGCTGAGACGTGGTATGAGTCGGATTGACATCACTGGTTGAGAAGAGGTATGAGTGATTGACATCATCACTGTGGCTGAGAAGTGGTACGAGTCTGATTGACATCATCACTGTGGCTGAGACGTGGTATGAGTCAGATTGACATCACTGGTTGAGAAGTGGTATGAGTGATTGACATCATCACTGTGGCTGAGACGTGGTATGAGTCAGATTGACATCAATGGTTGAGAAGTGGTATGAGTGATTGACATCATCACTGTGGCTGAGAAGTGGTATGAGTCTGATTGACATCATCACTGTGGCTGAGACGTGGTATGAGTCAGATTGACATCACTGGTTGAGAAGTGGTAGGAGTCGGATTGACATCATCACTGTGGCTGAGACGTGGTATGTCAAATCTGATTGACATCATAACGGCTGTGACGTGGTATATGTTGGTAGCCGGTACTCTTACTTTCCCAGAACGAGCAGGGACCAAAACACAAGGGAGACACGGATGATCAGTATTAATAGACTTGTTACTGCTTGAAGAGCCACCAGGAACCCAGAAGAGCACCATTGCTCTCCAAAAAGACAATCGGATGAACCATTCCTCCACCCATTATGTGAGACATGTTGTTCGCGTACGGAGCAATGTCTTCCTCCTGAGTCTTTACGTGAGCTTGATGATTTTGTACGTAAATAGATACCTGGATATATAAATATGTCGCATGGTAAAGATGTTAAAACCACATTTACTTCAGTGTTTTAATATTACGCGGAATGGGAGTTCAAATTACCAAACTAGTGATGAATATTTTTTTGCATCGAATTGCTTACCGGGGGGTTGATCCACATATCATCAACAACTCAAATATGCCGCTAATCGCGTTTTTAAACATCGACGCACAAAAATGTAAACAACCTTGGGTTGTTCTGTTCTAGGTCTGTTCTCTGCTATCAGTTTCTGGTATATAAAAGGCATATAGGAATGGTAGAATGCAAGTGCTCATTGATAGACCAAGGCACCCTATACCTTAACCACCTGCTACTGGCTGGCAGGCCGTCAGGGTGCCGCGTGAGGGGCTTAGGACAAGGAGAGACTGATACTCGACACGACAACGCAGCTATATAACGACCGTCTCTTGTCAGTCAAAACTACTGATGATCTAAAAATACAGGGCCGAACGCGAGCCGCGGTCCTGTCGTATCTTCATCTCTAAAACTTCCTACTTCAGTAGCGAACACCATATATATTGCATGCCCTGTTGAAATTGGCAATATGTGGCAAACACGGGAAACCGACATAAATTTACAAGGTAATATATCCATTTACTAGACAGGAAGCCCATGTTTAAAGGTCACGTCACATCGGAGCGAACATATCAAAGGAGAAAAATAATAAATGGCAAATATAAATAAATGTTTAAAGGACCTGTCTGGAACCGCATCACGCAACGCCAGACAAAATAATACATTTCCGATGAATTAATACGACCATTACGTGATACAAACCGACAACGGCAAACGGAGTGGCTCCAATAGCTTAGTTAAAAGGTTCCCGGTGTTATGTGTCTTGAGGTCGCAGATGTTTTCTTATGCAGCGCTGGCCAACCATGCTGGAAACGTGTCCTTTCGTCCCCTCAATCAATACCTCTCTACATTCAACAGATATCCGGCCCAACAGCTGAAGCGAGCGCCCCGCAAACCTTCCATCGTTTCGCATTCACCACTTATAAGGTGACGTGTATAGGAGGACGTGGGCGAACGTCCTGAAATTGGGCGTCTTTGTCGTCTTTTCTGCGCTATATCACCTCGATACACCACAGAATATGCGTGACACTGTGGCACACGGGGAAGGCAATGTGTCGGATACGCAATTAAGTTTAAAAACGTACACAATAAACCGTCTTCAGATATACACTAAACAATGTCTAAACATAGATAACAATAAACCGTGTGGATGGATACATTATAAACCGTATTCATTAAAACATACATATCAAACCATGTTCATGAATAGAGCATACACCGTATTCGCGGATACACAATAAACCGTGTCCATGAATACATTACAAATCGTGCCCATGGATACAAAAACCGTGTCCATGGATACACAATAAACGGTGTCCATAGATACACAATAAACCGTGTCAGTGAATACACAATAAACCGTGGCCATGGATACATAATAGACAGTGTCCATGGGTATATAATAAATCGTGTCCATGGATACAGAATAAACCTTGTCCATGGCTACATAATAGACAGTGCCCACGGCTACACAATAAACTGTGTCTACGGATACAATATAAACCGCGCCCACGGAAATAAACGTGTTGACCCGGCACAATCGACAAGAAGACCACTAGGTCAGGCCGACAAAACTGTACTTCATGATTTGAATAACTAACCTGTTCTTTGGTCTGAAGATTTATGGTGCTGGTTGAGGGCAGATTGAAGCTCTGTCTTCTCTGCCACTAAGATACCAATTGTCTGTATGTGTACCTGAAACCGCATTATTACATTGAAAGTAAAAACGAGGAAGGCTTAGGAACTAACGGAAAGTTGGCTTGAATACCGAAACTCCTTATTCAAACATTTATAAATATACTAAAAACAGAAAAACTAGCCGAACTGGAACACTTCATCTACCAAGCAACAATTCACCATGACCGGGTTTCACAAAGCTGTTCTCATAATTAAAACAAGTTAATTTGTGTTAATATCATAATCGGTATAGATGCTGTACTATAGTACGAAATAAACCTTTACCTTACCTTACCCTTTATTCATCAAAGGAGGTTGTATTTAGAAACGTACGAACTACGAACTTCTGTTACTCAATCGGAAGTTTAAAACGGCATTGTGTACGAACGAATAATTAATAATTTGTAGTGGAAAATACATGCGTCGAGATATTTTTTCAAAAGGCAAAATTCGGAATTTACTATGTGAACCTTTAACATTCGGTATGATAATTTGTGGGATTTAATGCTAAATATTCTTGTGATCAAACTTTTAAAATAGTATGGGTATCTAATGGACATGGATAAGTTCACAGCCTAACAATTTAAAATTATGAAAACGTATTATTAGGTAACTCTTTACACCTAAAAAATAATTAATTGATATAGGTGTACAAATGAAACCTTACCTGAAGCTGTTCTTTCAAGGACCCCAATTCCCTTTTAAGTTTGTCTTCAAAACCTTTCTTGTCAGACTCCAGCGACTGCTGCAGCTTGCTATTGTAACTGCGCTGTAAGACACATAAAAGGTACATGATATTGAACATAGATGTTCAGTGATTGGTTGGTTGTATATTCATGGTCATATCGCGGCTGGACGTGTGGTGCGAAAACGAAATACATGTATGACCTATAAAGGAACACACAGAGAGTAAAGTAACATGGGTTAGTCGGTTTGAAATGAGATTTTTAGCTGGAAATGTCAACTTATGGGTCGGAATGTGGTTATTTCACAGCTTAATACTCAGAGGGCCTTCATGATGCGGGCCACAGTCCCAATAACTACAGCCGCACTCTCATATTTACCGTTTCCTGAAGTTGGTTGTTCAGTTGCTCATTTGCTTTGATATGTTTCTCCAACAGCGCAGCCAACTCTCGATTTCGATTCTGAATGGGGAATGCAAAAGATGCGAAGAGGCACAAATCAGATGGGTAGTCTTGTTTAACAGTTAAATTGTAAGATAACACAAAAGTAACTATAAAAACCACAAACACACAAAAAAAGTGGAGACATAAAGAAACGGAGCGCTGAGAAGAAATTGTTTGTACTGCATAGTCTTTAGATTCTCAAGACGAACAAATACATTATTTCGATTTGTTTCATAGCCACGGTAATTACATGATCTGGTGTAATTGTATAATATGAAGGTACTTACTTCAAGGTCATGGAGGTCACTGCCATTGCTGGACATTGGTTCATTGTTTGTCACGTAGGTACTAGTCTGGAAAAGACAAAATAAAAGCTTCCTGCAAACGTCCATCCCATTTCACATAAAGGGCGTAAAGCTACTTAAAATGCAATATAGTAAACTAGCTAATCGTACACTCCAATAAAACAGTTAACAAAATCCACGGGCTGTTGTACTGCAGCTCCGCGTGCTTACCAATGAGCTGGGCAATACAACAGCAAGATTAACTTAATCTAACTAAGACAACTTTACGCGAAGCAGGTTAAAGATTTAAATGAAGAATATATGAAAAGAAAAGGGAATAAAATCTTAGAGACGAACATGAAAACATACCTCAGATATCAATCCATTGACTTGTCGCGACAACTGTTGCAATCTCTCTGTGGATTCCGTTGTTAGTCTGAAAGAGTTGACAGTTTCTTTTTGAAAAACTTGATAATACCGGTAGCTGTGGAACGCTGTCATACGCATAGAAGATACAGGCTGGTTCTCGCTAAGAAGCATTTTTGAATCTTTAATCAATCATTTATTTTTCCGAAGTTTTCAACAACGAATACACACGAAAATGGTCGCATCAGAGGCATTCATGTTGTAGAGTTAGAAATGATCAATACATATTGTCTGGCTAGTAATCATATCTTTGACACGCCGACCCCTGCCTTACCTAGGACTTGGGTTTGGAGACGCACTGGAGGGTGTGCTGTTTGTAGTGGAATGACTGGCAGAACTTGAGCGACTGGTGAACAAGTCAAAGAATTATTTATGTGTCAGTTATTTACAGTTAATTATAATTTCACACATTGTAGAAAAGTAATTTATTATTAACAAATTATTACATAAACATACATATACACACAGTAACTCACATAACAAGTTGTAGTTAAATAAAACGCACCCGTTCTCTCTGTCAGATATATATTTCAAAAGTCTCCACTACCCAACATATATTTGCATATACCAGGTACAATTTATGCTTCAAGATGAATCAATTACAATACAATTGACAACGCTGGTTCATCATATAAACGTACGAGTACCATAATTTACTTTTATAATATAATTGTATCATCAACCAGCTTCATTTCTATATATCATATATTACAAATTTTATCATTCTTTGATCACTTTCTATGACATCTGATTTGGAGCTTATCTATAATTATGGTTGTTCACAATAACAGTGATTTTATGCACTACATATCCCGTAGGGTGGGGGGGGGGGGGGCGGGGAGGGATGGGGGGGGGGTGCTTGACAAGACACAGATGCCAAGTTTGAGGATGTGCAGAAAATTTTAACCCAGCTTGCTTCAGCTGAGAAGGTGACCCAGTCGCCGCAAGTTACGAAATAAAGGTTGCCAATGGCAGATTTCCTACCAGTCGGAGCTAACCCGGAGCTTACCTCTGGTGACCTGTCCTAAGTGGAGGCCCCTCTGTGTAGCTTTCCGCCTTTGACGTGGAGTGGAATGTGCGTGTGTCAGATGGAGGGGCGGATCTAGCAGAGTTGGCACTGTTATTCTAAAGATACAAAGCAAAATAAAAATTAATGCATAAGCCTATATATATATATACATGTATAAGAATGGGTAATTGCTAAAAAATCCCATGTCCTCTCATCCTGATTTCGGTAGATTCATTCAGCGATATGTTGCACATACCGCCCATAAAACAGAAACTGCAACATAACAGGCTATCTGCAGCTCATTTCATCAATAAGATGTTCCAACACTGGTTAAATAATCCATATTGGAATGAATTTGTGTGTTTAGGCTACTTTTGTGCACACAAGAGTTAAACAGGGGCAAAAAAACCTCCTGGGACAAAAGAGGATGAATGGATGAAACATGCCCCAGATTAGTTATCCGGGCCCGGATTGAAATTCAGGAACTATTGATCTGTGGTCTTATGCACTACACACGTGGGAGGCCCGCATTTATTTCGGAATACCTACATGATTTTCCTTCCCAATAGAGTTTGCACTGTTCTTATCAGATGTCATTGGAGTCTGGTTTCTGCCAGTAGGGGCTGGAGAATTGGAAGGAGTACGCCCAGTTTTCTGGAACTGTTTCAGCTGAAAGGTAAAAGTTCATTGTAAGAATAACAATGCAAGAAACTGTTCATTTAATATGATACTTACTCAATAAATGATGTGAAATACACCAATGATTCTTTAAAAAATTCATCCAAATAGTAATCAAACTAACGTCCATGGCCTGCTTCATCACTTCATTCTGTCAGAAAAACTTCTAAACATGGATAAATTGCAAATAGCCTGCCGGTGATGATACATAATTAACAATATTATTTCTGTAATAACAGTGATTACCCTGATTTTGTTAAATGACATGCAATATGACATTTTGGATAATAGGGGGTCTTGTTCTGCGGGTGCTGTAGATATACAGCGGGGGTCGGTTTCATGTAGCGGTCATAAGGCAGTTATAGCGCAGTTTACGATGCACGCACGGAGCCAAAGTCCCTTGCACGGAGCCATAACCCGGCGTCGGGAAGCGAGCACGCGAGGGGCGACATCGCGAGGGCAAGATCGCGAGGATAATATGGATATTAACTTTGGATATCTCCTGTCCTGTCAGGCACGTAGCGTTAAGATTGACCTGCCTCCCTGCACATTTACCTATCCTGTCAAATTAAGAAATATCAACGTTAGTACAACGGAGCCATAACCCGGCGTCGGGAAGCGAGAACGCGAGGGCGACATCGCGAGGGCAAGATCGCGAGGATAAGATGGCGTGAACATGAGGGCCAGATCCATCTCGCGTTTTCGCCCTCGCATTCTGGCCCACGCATTCTCACCCCTGTTTTGTGCAAGAGGATAATGTTAGATAGCGAGTGGCACATAGTTGGCAGAGCGCTGCAAGTATCACACACTCTGCGCGCAAGCTGTAAAGTTAGCTGCCCCTCCCCTCAGAGCTACTGCTGGTCTTATGATGTTATCATAATGTCATCAGTGTAATGTAACTATACCACATATGATGCACCTGCATACAAGTGGCAGGGTATCCCTTCTTTACTCAAAAGTCTGTATCCCAGATATCATCATCATCATCTATCTGGAACACCAAGGAGTATCAAGGACACTCGCCAGGGCAAATCTGGTGAATATAACTTACTGAGTGGGGCATTGGGCTCACTGCCGTCAAGTGCATTTAAAGTATAACATTTCTTGATAATAATTAAAAAGAAACAACATAACAATTACTTGTTATTAAGTGATAAACAAAATGTCACTTTATCAGATGGGTGATAGATTTTTATATTTAGTGTGCAAGGACAGACATTAACTTTGGATGTCACCCGTCCTGTCGGGCACGTAGTGTTGAGATTGACCTGCCCCCCTGCAAATTTACCTATCCTGTCAAATTGAGAAACATCAACGTTGGTACAACTAAGAACCAATTTGTTTACTGTGCTATTTACAAGGATTTCGACGATTCTGCAACGTCATATTCCGAAACGTGAGCACCTATTACTCATGGCACATTTTTCCGATGCAATACTGTGGGGGACCAAAAACGAAAGCTACAATGCAGTGTAACTGCTGAACATTGCTGAATAGCGAGAGTTCTAAATCTTCACCTGCCCCGTCGGGCATACAACCAGTATTTTGACCTGCCCGACCATGTAATTCAACTGTCCTGGACAGTCAGGTATGTCTTTCCCTGGTGTGAGGGGGAGGGATGGTAAATGGTTCTGAAAGGTGTATACCATGGCAGAGTTATTTGATTCCCAGCAAAACAGTCAAGCTCAACACATCCCAATCTTGAGACAGTCACCATAATTATGGGGTGTGATCCACCTAGCCAGGAATGGTTTGATTCACTATTACAAGTAAATTAATCAAGCACTGTCCACTTCATTTATAATTCAGAATAGCTTATCTAACGGCCTGTGATTGTAGCCTCGTTCACAAAAACGTGGTGATCAAGGTTTCCCTTTGAGATACTGCTGTTGTGCTTTTGCTTCAAAGTGTATGATGGGTTGTACCCCTTACAAGAGGGATAGAAGGGGTAAATAGTGATACACTACATTACCATTGTGGAGAAATTGACATCAGACATTAGCATCAAAGTTCTGATGCATACAGTCGTTTCTAGAAAATCTGACTGGCATTTTTGAAAATGACACTGGACAGCATTTAAAAACTTAAAAATACCGGACACTCCCTTCCAGACCCCTCCTATTGCTGAAATAGTGATATATTAAACTTTAACTCTAAGATGATAGTTGCAATGGTAGCACCAAACTAACTTTTCTATTTGAGTTTCTAAATGGGCGTTTGTGGCAATCAACAGGTTCATCGATGTGTCAAACGATCGAGATATGTGGGGGAAGTGGTCATTTAGACTTGATATCACTCCTTACTTTCCAGCACCTGTTGACTTAGAGGTTCAAACATTCCACACACAGTGTCAACAACCACGAGCAAGGAGAAGTGGCACTGTGGATGCTTCTGTAGACAGAGATATTGTTGGGCTAGGGCACCCCCTGGTAGGAGTTTACTGTTTGTCATGAACCTTAAGGTCTTAGGTTTGTGTTCTTATACGCAAAAACAACATTCAAAAATAGCGAAACAACTCTGTAATGCAACTTTAACAGAAGCACCAAGTTCTGTTCACAGGTACCAGAGAAATAAATGATACCTGGTTTACTTATCTATAATCCATAAAAGCTGTTGTAATGGCAGATATAAATACTGCATTATTTTCAGTTAAATGCATTGCTGTTGATAGCTGGAAACATGATACTCAATACCAGGGTATTAGCCAGAGACCTGACCACCCGCTGGATGGGTGGGCAGTTTCAATTTGGGCATGAATATTTACAGTTTGGTTGTCAGGTGCTGTTTATCTGCCCAAAAAGGGCCTTTTGGTCAGGAGGTTTAGAAGAAAATCATAGCACTCACATTTTATACAAACACTTTTGCTGACTAATACCCTGCTGGGCTCGCGTTAGCATTCGCCAATAGCCATTTGGCGAGAAAATTCGGGATTTGGCGATAAGAACTTCCCGGACACTCGCCAAAATGGCGAATATAAAATAAGTGTTTAACCCCATTTATCAACTGTTCCTCTGGCTATCGAGGCATAGATGTGCCTGGAAAACACATTACATGGTAGATCTACTACATTCATCTCCAATTATGAGATTTATAACCAATTTATAACCAATATATTTGGCTAATTTTGGCTAATGTTTACCCACAGAATTAGCCAAATTGGCTAATGAAAAAAATATACTAGCGCGAGCCCAGCCTTACTGAATACCATTTTAAAAAGATGGTTAAAAAAAATTCTCTTACAATATTCTGACTGCTAGATAATATAATTTGGCAGAGAAAGTTCTGCCTCAGTTTTGAAGCTTGTTGTGATGGGGTGGTCCAAGTCCTATAGATGGCATAGGTGCATGTTGGTTGGTTAGTTATTCAGGATGCTTTAACCACTTCTGGTCATATCGCGTCAATGGGAGAAGGAAGGGAGAGTGGAGCCATGTCTCTGGGGGTAACTCCCTACTCTTTACAAAGAAAGACATGGGATCTTTATCCTGCGACCACACATGTGATCCACGTGCAGTTAGGCTCTCAGGTGATGAGATCACTCAATGTGCGTATTCTAGCCAACTGAGCTATCACGCTGGCCCTGCATAGGTGCATGTAACTAGCTATCCTAGGTGTGTGTGAGGGTTGGGGGCCCATACCAGATATGTCATATATGTAGGTTGGGGGCAGTATCTGCTAGAGATTGGGTATACTATGGTTTAGCAGTGATAAATAATTGTTGTGAAGCTGAACTCGCCAACCAGGCCAGTAAGAAAGCAAATTAAGTGGCCCTTAAATATATTAAGTCACCTTTCCTGAAATATTTTTTTACTGATGTAATGGGTTATTATGTACATACATCAGACACTATGTCATGAATTGAATGTTAATGTCTTATTTGCTGTCTTCAAAGCTTGAGATATGCATGCAGCTTGATACATTCAAGTTTAAAGATATTGGTACCTGTCATAAGGTGTTGTTTTTGCGTGCAATGAAAAAAAAATGTAACAGCAGCCTCCATGCAAATATTACACTTCATGTAGCCTTCTCTGATGACTTTGGTGACATCGAGAGCCTAGAGAGCAGCCTCATTATACTGTCAGGGCCAGTTTCTTTCCATCCTTGTAAAAATCACCTTTTTGTCAGCTATCTTTCTTGCATACTCTCTGGTCTGCTACTGTTTCTTCTTTCGTCCCATCTTTCCTTTCTCAAGAGGCCCCACAGCTCATGTAATGCCACATACTACTTCTTAACCTTTTCAACTTTTACCCCACAGATGTTTTCTTTCCGGTAAGTAGCAAGATTTCTAATTTTAACTTTTGTCATTATTATAACTTGACTTAAAATCATGCATATTCATTGGCTAGATTGAGTAATAGCAGTAACCACCAGCCTTGCATTGCCATCAGGGGTATGGGTGAGTAGTGAGAAGGTGAGTCATGTTTGACCTGTCAATCGTTAAGTTAACACACTATGTAATTCAGTTTAATCATCATTAACCTGTCTAAGTCACCTTGGGCTAGTGAGCAAACACTAATATAAAATACTGGTTTAGCTGCCAGGTATGTATTTTTTACAAATAGATTATTGCCAAGATTTCATGTCTGAGACTCTTTACTTTAGACTAAACTTTAGACAGTTTAGTCTGTTATTACCAGAGCTGGCCTAAAGGCCAGAGCAGACAACTTGCAGAAAGCCAGCGAGCGTGAGAGTTGTCAAAAAAATCACAAAAAATTATGTCCTGTGTTTGTCACCTATTTATGAATACCTACATAATTGAAAACCTTTCATAATTTAAAAATATCTGTCCAATAATCCCAGTGACTCTTGTAAAAGACTCAGCGCTTTTTATCAGGGCACCCTGTTGCAAGGACTGTTTTCAGCCGCCATTGCCGTTGTTCTCGAAAGTTTAAAGTGTCCAATGTTAGTGGCCCCACCCTGTGTATCATATATGGTCTTCAGTTACATGCTTTCAGGCCCACAAAAAAAATTACTTTGACCAACCGTAGAAAACAATCATGACGCCTAAGCGTCAGCATAGATATTAGGCTTTCGTTATAAAGCCCAGCGATTCGCACATAAGACATTTATTTGCAAAAAAGCAAGCTACAAATGAAAAGTTAAATGATTTATAGTTATGTTAATTTTAAAGAGATATGAAAACAGCAAAGATGTTAGTGTGAAATTGCAATTTTTTATGATACCAGGAGCGTTTCACCGGCAAAAAAGCAGTTGTCTGCTGCCACTTTAGTGCGAGCCTGTGCGTGATGAAGTGGCCTGTCGTAAAGTCTGTTAGTGTTAGTTTACACGTATGTCATATTGCATTAAGCTTACTACTGGAATTTTTATCTGCATATAAAACCCAAAGCTAAATAACCAGCCACTGTGCTTTTTAACAGAGCAAACTATATAGGAAAGACTGACATATTTGTAAAAGAGGGGGAGAAGGTTACAATGGAAGTTGTGAATATGTGACGTTGAAGTGTCATGCTTCATTTGACAAATCGTGTCGTGTGTTAAGTTCATGGACAACATGGTAAGCATAAACATTGTTTTTCGGCACCAGACAACACCTCATTTTGAGCTCTGTCAGATAGAACAACCGATAAAACGTACTGGCAACATACGGAAGTTTTGAGAAAATGATCATTTATGACCTAGTTCTATCGTTTTGTGGTCTATATTGTACCTTTTTCTTGGCCGCAGCCAATTTCTCCTTCCTGCCAACATCCGACATCGCGGAAACATTGGGCTGCGCACGCATCGAAGGCCACGAAGACTAAAATTTCGCAGTAAATATATATTTAAATTTCACGGCCAACAAATTATTTAAACAGATTATAAATATTATACTAAAAAACGTACGCTCCATCATAAAAATTAGTAACAAAGACGCCCAATTTGGAATGTTTAATTTGATCAAATTGTTGCTGACGGAAGCGGTCAAGGTCACAGCCATGGCGGGAGGCATTTGACATTTTTTAAGTAGGCTGATATGTTTAGGAGGGTTTGAGAGTTAACGTGATGCAGATTATCCAGCTAGCCTATTCTACACCCAGTATGAGCAATTCGTAATGATAGGTTATCTCATTTGCACCGCGACTTGTCGTAAATTCGTGTTGTCAGGACTGTAAAACCATTTTATCAAAAATTGTCACTGTCAATTTCAATGAATTTGTAAACAAGCTAGCGACAGAGCGAACCGAGGCGGGGGGTCTAGCTTAGCCGTTTTTTTAAAAATCGGCGTATGACGATTGGTATCTCAATTGACTTAAAGCATTATTAGATAAATAAACATCATTATTTTACTATTGTATTAATATTAATACTAAAAATATACAGACTGAACAGATTAGATTTTCATAATTTTTTCCTCAATATTATGTAGATCTGTTTAAGTAGCCCAATGAATATTTTACTTACAAGCTTTATTTCTTGCACTGTAAAGTATTTATTTCTGACTTTTGACCTTTATTGTGATTTACCTGATTATTCTTACTACATATTTACTACCGTTAAAACCATAGGCGCTCAGATCTGCTGACAGAACCCTGAAGCCTGTGGTTAAAACAGATCAGTGGATAATCTAAAGAATAAATATTATTGTAAATATCTTGGTACTAGGGCTAATTGAGTTGTGATATTTACTCTTATTATTCATTATGGATGGCATAATTGTCTTGCAACAAGGATTCTCCAATCCCTTAGATTTCAGATGGATGCTATTCTTGGTATAAAGAAAAAGTTGTACATGTTGCAATTGTAACACAGTTTCGCGAGTTAGTATTTCACAATCTAGAGCAAGAAATGACTTTTCAGCCTATTAAGATGATATTGTCACTCATCAATTGACTATTTGAATTTTTTTACTGCAGCAGTTCTGCAACATTAAAAACTACATAAGGTGTTCAGCAAATAATCATCATGACTGAAGTATACAACTTTGGACCTCAGGGAAAGAGGTCGTTGCGAGATCATGTCACTCCTTATAAGACAGCTCTTCTAGTTCTCATAGAGGAATATTGTGAAGTGTTTGAGCAACCCAACATGACAGAAGATGAAGAACGGGAATTTCTCATTGGCCTACTTAATCTTGTGCAGGTATAAATGTAACATTAGGTTTTATTGATTTCCCTCAATTCAATCTTGATATATGTATCTTTAATAGCCAAACTGATACAATAAATAGGTATATATTTGTATATCGAAATCATCAAGCAATTAAATTTACCATTTATATTGCACTTATAAAAGGTTGATAATTTCACTTTACTCAAAATAAATTTACCTTCATATTGTTTTAGACTGCTGACCTGGAATTTAAGGACTTGTTTGCCAAGTTGAAGATTATTGCAAAACCATCTCTTGTGGAAGCTGTCCAAGAGAGGTAACAACATTATCATTACTACCAGTATTTACATTTTTTTATCAAACATTTTCTTTTTGCAAGATCTGATCATTGCCAAGTTTAAATGCTGGGCTCGCGTTAGCATTCGCCAATAGCCATTTGGCGAGAAAATTCGGGATTTGGCGATAAGAACTTCCTGGACACTCGCCAAAATGGCAAATATAAAATTTCAACTACAAACACAAATTTTTATTCATGTTTTTTTCAACAAATATATTTGGCTAATTTTGGCTAATGTTTTTCCATGGAATTAGCCAAATTGGCTAATGAAAAAAATATCCTGGCGCGAGCCCAGAAATGGTAAATTTCACATTTCGTATGTGAGACCGTCGGTTTAGTCCTAGCATTTCTTTCTTAATTTCATAATTGTAATTGGTAAAGTGGCATGTTAACATGTATTACTGTAAAAGTGTTCCCGTGTGTGGCATATACATATATATACCTGTATATAAATGTATATACCTGGTACTTGTATATAAATGTATATACTTCCTTAATCTTACTAAGAGTACTATACCGGTAACTACAAATAACAGAAGAGATTTACCTTAAAATACCTGCAGCCTTGATACAAGTCTCAAATACAGTTCTTTCTTTCTAAGACTGATGGTGCTGACCAGAGATGGAATAGGAGCTCTAATGGACCTGTTCCAGTCTCTGCAAGACAAACTGTTTAGAGAACCAGATCCTCTATTGCATAAGTCAAGTGTCCTAGGTAACTTTATAAAAAAAAATTAAGTTGTTACTATATTGCTTGAAGATATTGATAACAACTTTAAGTAACTTCCAGTAAAGGAGATGTGTTAAATATTTAAAATAACTGTCATTACTGTCATTGGCATTAATAAAGTTCAAATGTGTTAAATATTACCATACACCATTAATTTTGCGAAAAGAAAATTAACTTTGTACAGTTTTACCAGTTATTATTGGTCAATAAGAAGATATGCCGGTACAGCTATAACGATGTGAAATTTGTTGACAGGTGGTTTGTCTACGCAATCCAGTAACGTCTACCTAAACTCCCGAAAACTATATTGTGAAGTGGGGTTCGTTTATTGCTCCTTGTGACCTGTATTTCAGGTCTATTTGTGCGCAGCGTGGTCTTGGCGTTTGAGAAGTTGCCCTTCAGTGAGGTGACTCAGCTGTACAAAAAGTATTGCCCGATCAATCTGGCGCTGCTCGACGGCCAGGGCGAGAACGAGGCTGGTGATGATGGCCCTCTGGGAGAGTCGTCCTTAATGATGGATATCGGTGGAGATTGCTCCGGATTCGCGCAGGACAGGGAGGACACAGAACAGCACAGGTGAGTGAATCCCATTCCTTGTTCGTGCTGTCCGGCTTTAACGGCACATTCTGTCTGAAAAGCTATCCAGGCCACGGACTGATCGTCTCCTGAAAACTATCAGCGGTCGTGTGACATATATATCCACTGCTTCTTGGTCGCAAATCGCGACAGAATAAAAATTTGGGGATTTTAGATTTATCTATATATGTCCGTTATTGTATTTCTTCACCTGTGTTCGTTGTAAGAGACTGACTTTGACGCATAATATATAGTAGTAAATAACTCCAATCGTATCCAATACGAATTTGTAGTGTGTAAGTGCTGGGTGTGATAGAGGGGACAGCTTGAGTCTACATGTACCACAACGGGAGGGTTGGTATACGTCCCATTCGTTATGCCTATGGAGGAAGTGCTGATTGTTGGCATCCGTTGACCTACTTTTGTTGTCAATATCTGTTATATATGGCGCGTCTATGATCATTCCTCAGTGATGATGGTCTGTTGGATACCGGGCGCTATTCTCAAAGACAAGCTGAATACTTCATTGCCAAGCAGGTGACTATTACCGGTAGATGTGCGACAATTCTATGATGTTTTGGCTCCTTGGTATTCTATACTTGTTTATCTATTAGCTTGTCAATATTTTGTTTGTAATTATATTTTCTTGTGAATTGTTTAGGCGAATGTGCCGATACAGTTGTTGGCTTCTTTTCCTACATTAGTTGTTTATGTTCATATGTATCCATAATAAGTGATGACGGAGATTTTATGTACCCGGTTAAACCAACCATGCCGCAAAAAACAATTTCAGTTTGCAAACACATATATGTCTTTCGCACACTTTTTTTCGGGGTTATACATATTGGTTTTGACGGTGAAATACAGATGTTCGTGACATTCAATCCCTTCTCCCTTACTTTGTATTCATATCTTATAGGGCTAAGCTCCTAACGCTGAATTATTGCCGGATTTGCCTGTTTTACTGCCTAATTTGGTCTTATAAATTCTTACATCTTTGATTCCTCGCTTATTTTTATCTTGTATGTATATTATACGTGCGTGTTTCCGTCATGGCGCTCCGTGGACTGACATTATTATGTGCGTGTTTCAGTCCTCGCTATTACAACACTGTGAGACCGAAGCCTTGCCACCCCAAAAACTGCAGCAGAAGATCGCCGACCTCCTCACCAATAACCCTGACCTGGCTGAGGCGGTGAGCGACTCTACATCCATATTATATGGTTAAATTATATATAATACCACCTGACCGGTTAATCGCAACTACTGTTATAATCACATCCAGTGTGTCCAATGGCAAACCCGTTTTAGCAGTTATGCATGACACGTTTGTCTCACGGTTCAACTTGTTGGAGACGGCAAGGCAATCTATTATGCCTTATAATGATCCTGGAACTGTGCGATATTTTGTAAATTGTGTACATAGCTTTTAATGTTAATCCAACCTAATTCAGGGTAATCACTAGAAATCTGTACATTAAAATTAAGTTGATTTTTTTCTGCATCAACCATTCATTCCTGACTGTTAATTTCTACAGCACAACCTGAGCTACTTGAACAACCTTATTAAAATTAATTTGATTTGTTTTTGCATCGCCCATTAATTCCTAAATGTGTTAATTTCTACAGCACTACCTGAGTTACTTGAACAACCTACGCATCCACGAGTACTGTGCGGCCCTGGACAGTCTCTACCACTTCTTTGACCGGCAGCAGCCTGGGGCTACAGTGGCGCCCTCAAGTGGTAACAAGATGAAGCCGGATGAGGACAGCCCGACACGTGGTCGGCGTTACGCGGCGCTCAACCTGGCGGCTCTCCATTACCGCTTTGGTCACAGGTGATTAATCTATGACACGTGGTCGGCGTTACGCGGCGCTCAACCTGGCGGCTCTCCATTTAACGCTTTGGTCACAGGTGATTAATCTATGACACGTGGTCGGCGTTACGCGGCGCTCAACCTGGTGGCTCTCCATTTAACGCTTTGGTCACAGGTGATTAATCTATGACACGTGGTCGGCGTTACGCGGCGCTCAACCTGGCGGCTCTCCATTTAACGCTTTGGTCACAGGTGATTAATCTATGACACGTGGTCGGCGTTACGCGGCGCTCAACCTGGCGGCTCTCCATTTAACGCTTTGGTCACAGGTGATTAATCTATGACACGTGGTCGGCGTTACGCGGCGCTCAACCTGGCGGCTCTCCATTTAACGCTTTGGTCACAGGTGATTAATCTATGACACGTGGTCGGCGTTACGCGGCGCTCAACCTGGCGGCTCTCCATTTAACGCTTTGGTCACAGGTGATTAATCTATGACACGTGGTCGGCGTTACGCGGCGCTCAACCTGGCGGCTCTCCATTACCGCTTTGGTCACAGGTGATTAATCTATGACACGTGGTCGGCGTTACGCGGCGCTCAACCTGGCGGCTCTCCATTACCGCTTTGGTCACAGGTGATTAATCTATGACACGTGGTCGGCGTTACGCGGCGCTCAACCTGGCGGCTCTCCATTTAACGCTTTGGTCACAGGTGATTAATCTATGACACGTGGTCGGCGTTACGCGGCGCTCAACCTGGCGGCTCTCCATTTAACGCTTTGGTCACAGGTGATTAATCTATGACACGTGGTCGGCGTTACGCGGCGCTCAACCTGGCGGCTCTCCATTACCGCTTTGGTCACAGGTGATTAATCTATGACACGTGGTCGGCGTTACGCGGCGCTCAACCTGGCGGCTCTCCATTACCGCTTTGGTCACAGGTGATTAATCTATGACACGTGGTCGGCGTTACGCGGCGCTCAACCTGGCGGCTCTCCATTACCGCTTTGGTCACAGGTGATTAATCTATGACACGTGGTCGGCGTTACGCGGCGCTCAACCTGGCGGCTCTCCATTACCGCTTTGGTCACAGGTGATTAATCTATGACACGTGGTCGGCGTTACGCGGCGCTCAACCTGGCGGCTCTCCATTTAACGCTTTGGTCACAGGTGATTAATCTATGACACGTGGTCGGCGTTACGCGGCGCTCAACCTGGCGGCTCTCCATTACCGCTTTGGTCACAGGTGATTAATCTATGACACGTGGTCGGCGTTACGCGGCGCTCAACCTGGCGGCTCTCCATTACCGCTTTGGTCACAGGTGATTAATCTATGACACGTGGTCGGCGTTACGCGGCGCTCAACCTGGCGGCTCTCCATTTAACGCTTTGGTCACAGGTGATTAATCTATGACACGTGGTCGGCGTTACGCGGCGCTCAACCTGGTGGCTCTCCATTTAACGCTTTGGTCACAGGTGATTAATCTATGACACGTGGTCGGCGTTACGCGGCGCTCAACCTGGCGGCTCTCCATTTAACGCTTTGGTCACAGGTGATTAATCTATGACACGTGGTCGGCGTTACGCGGCGCTCAACCTGGCGGCTCTCCATTTAACGCTTTGGTCACAGGTGATTAATCTATGACACGTGGTCGGCGTTACGCGGCGCTCAACCTGGCGGCTCTCCATTTAACGCTTTGGTCACAGGTGATTAATCTATGACACGTGGTCGGCGTTACGCGGCGCTCAACCTGGCGGCTCTCCATTTAACGCTTTGGTCACAGGTGATTAATCTATGACACGTGGTCGGCGTTACGCGGCGCTCAACCTGGCGGCTCTCCATTACCGCTTTGGTCACAGGTGATTAATCTATGACACGTGGTCGGCGTTACGCGGCGCTCAACCTGGCGGCTCTCCATTACCGCTTTGGTCACAGGTGATTAATCTATGACACGTGGTCGGCGTTACGCGGCGCTCAACCTGGCGGCTCTCCATTACCGCTTTGGTCACAGGTGATTAATCTATGACACGTGGTCGGCGTTACGCGGCGCTAAACCTGGTGGCTCTCCATTTAACGCTTTGGTCACAGGTGATTAATCTATGACACGTGGTCGGCGTTACGCGGCGCTCAACCTGGCGGCTCTCCATTTAACGCTTTGGTCACAGGTGATTAATCTATGACACGTGGTCGGCGTTACGCGGCGCTCAACCTGGCGGCTCTCCATTACCGCTTTGGTCACAGGTGATTAATCTATGACACGTGGTCGGCGTTACGCGGCGCTCAACCTGGCGGCTCTCCATTACCGCTTTGGTCACAGGTGATTAATCTATGACACGTGGTCGGCGTTACGCGGCGCTCAACCTGGCGGCTCTCCATTACCGCTTTGGTCACAGGTGATTAATCTATGACACGTGGTCGGCGTTACGCGGCGCTCAACCTGGCGGCTCTCCATTTAACGCTTTGGTCACAGGTGATTAATCTATGACACGTGGTCGGCGTTACGCGGCGCTCAACCTGGCGGCTCTCCATTACCGCTTTGGTCACAGGTGATTAATCTATGACACGTGGTCGGCGTTACGCGGCGCTCAACCTGGCGGCTCTCCATTTAACGCTTTGGTCACAGGTGATTAATCTATGACACGTGGTCGGCGTTACGCGGCGCTCAACCTGGCGGCTCTCCATTTAACGCTTTGGTCACAGGTGATTAATCTATGACACGTGGTCGGCGTTACGCGGCGCTCAACCTGGCGGCTCTCCATTTAACGCTTTGGTCACAGGTGATTAATCTATGACACGTGGTCGGCGTTACGCGGCGCTCAACCTGGCGGCTCTCCATTACCGCTTTGGTCACAGGTGATTAATCTATGACACGTGGTCGGCGTTACGCGGCGCTCAACCTGGCGGCTCTCCATTACCGCTTTGGTCACAGGTGATTAATCTATGACACGTGGTCGGCGTTACGCGGCGCTCAACCTGGCGGCTCTCCATTACCGCTTTGGTCACAGGTGATTAATCTATGACACGTGGTCGGCGTTACGCGGCGCTCAACCTGGCGGCTCTCCATTACCGCTTTGGTCACAGGTGATTAATCTATGACACGTGGTCGGCGTTACGCGGCGCTCAACCTGGCGGCTCTCCAGTACCGCATTGGTCAAAGGTGATTAATCTATGACACGTGGTCGGCGTTACGCGGCGCTCAACCTGGCGGCTCTCCATTACCGCTTTGGTCACAGGTGATTAATCTATGACACGTGGTCGGCGTTACGCGGCGCTCAACCTGGCGGCTCTCCATTACCGCTTTGGTCACAGGTGATTAATCTATGACACGTGGTCGGCGTTACGCGGCGCTCAACCTGGCGGCTCTCCATTACCGCTTTGGTCACCGGTGATTAATCTATGACACGTGGTCGGCGTTACGCGGCGCTCAACCTGGCGGCTCTTCATTACCGCTTTGGTCACAGGTGATTAATCTATGACACGTGGTCGGCGTTACGCGGCGCTCAACCTGGCGGCTCTCCATTTCACGCTTTGGTCACAGGTGATTAATCTATGACACGTGGTCGGCGTTACGCGGCGCTCAACCTGGCGGCTGTCCAGTACAGCTTTGGTCACCGGTGATGAATCTATGGACCAGTATTTCTATACCTCCCATCTTCTGCTTGTAACGTTGGGTCGTGGAAACTCCCTGTTTTTTAACACACGTGTGTGACTTCTTAAAGGCATTCTGGGCCTTAGACCTCAATACTTACAGGATATTAGTTAAGGTTTGTATGGAAAGGCATGATAATTATTTGTCAAATTAAAGTCTGTACCTCTTATGTCAATTGGGTACAACATTTTATAAGCCTTTCCGCTGTGGTGGTTTGACGGTCATTCCTCAAAGATAGCCCTAACCATTGTTTCAGGATGGCTGACGTATTACGTCCAGAGTAGAAAGCGTTTTTACAAGTTAATTTTGCGGCAATTATCTACGTATATTTGTTCAAAAAGGATCTGAACACTAGTGAGATGTGGAAATTTATACCATATAAATTTCCTTTTGTGACCTGTGATCTCTGTTTGCAGACAGGAAGCTCTGGCCGCAGTGTTGGAAGCCATAAGGATCGCTCAGGAGAACAACGACCACGTGTGTCTGCAGCACGCTCTGGTGAGTGTCCTATAAGGCGGATCCATGTTATCCCGCACAAACATAAAATCGATCTGCACAGAGTCAGGCGCCGGCCGCTTGGGCTGGCATAACAGAACACTCCACGATAACTGAAGGCGCTATCTGCTGGGGCGACCTCGAGGCCACCCCTGGCAGGTCTTAAATATTGGGGATACTACGCCATTCTGGAGCTTTGTCTGCTGGAGCCAACGGCTAAATGATAGGATAGGTGAGGGTCTGGGTGATTTGATAAGGCTCTACTAAAGTGCATACATTTGTTGCCGCATGAGTCTTTTGATGTATTATGATGTATTTTTTATCCATGACAGAGTTGGTTCGAACGACTGGGTGTTCAAGGCAACTCCAATACGGCCTATCTATTGGACCGACTCGTTACCAAGGCAACCGAACTCAATCTAGCAGTACGTATGTTGGTGATGCTACGTTCTTATCGCATTTGCAGTAATCTTGTTGTTTATTAGATTTATTGTCACGGAACAAATACAACTGACCATCGTTGATTTGGCGTTCTTAAGTCGCCACCGTACCTGGACATCTCTCAAAATGCCTGATAAAGTCGTAATTCTTCACCAAATTTATAACACTGATAATTCCATTTTCCGCGTTGCAGTATCTGACTTCACTTGGAGTGCAAGCGTTCGCCAAACACAACATGTTGGCCACCGCCCAACCATCCAGTGTCTTCGAATTCCTGGTCAAGAGTGACATTGTCAACTGTCAACACTCACAATCAGACCTCATGTGTGTCAGTTACGGTCAGAAGGCGGCCCTGTGGCAGCTATACGGCAGGAGGTAAAGTGTCTACACTTGTAATCACAACTTACGGGTGTTGGTTACTATCAAAGTGATAAGTTGTAGACTTTATTATTAAGCAAAAAAATACAAATGTGTGTAGGACGTAGGTTTGTATTGGGCGATTGTCTACCTTATCACCGCAGCGCAAATACTTTTATTGTGTTTTTATATATATATATGATATGTATTAATATTTTAACTTTAGTCCGGTATTCCTGTGTTGCCCCTGACAGGGAGATGTGCTCGCTGAGCTGTCAGCTCATGTTACATCTGAACACCTCGGACCTTGGTGTGTACCACAACGGGGAACCAGACTGCATTGCACTGTGCCACCTCGCCAGACTTCACGCTGAACAGGTGCGTGCTCGGATTGAAGTGACGTCACCAAACCGCTGTCGTATACTAATGATATGTGAGAGCGCGACTTAGCTACACTGTGACAGAGTAGTGATTGATAATATCTTAACTCAGTAGCCTCCATGTCTCCCGCCAGCGCATTGACCCTCTGACCTCTGACCCCGCCCTGATCCAGACCATTTTATAGGCACGATTGATGTACCGTCCATACGTATAATAATATTGGCTTTTTTTTCACATATGAAGAAGTTTATTAACTTACAATGATATGGAAAATTTTGATAGAAACCAAAGCTTATTAGTAATACTCTCGTTATAGCTAATGGAATAAATTCTCCAACTAAGCCATTCCGTACTCTCGTATTTTATAAGCGCGTGATACCGACTGATTAATCAGCTTTCTGTACATCTCGTACATTGACTGGCGCATGTTATTTCCTGGCTTAAAGGGAACCGCCAGTCTGGCCTCTAACGCTGCTTTACCGATTCATATAATACTCAATTGCCTATCCTCCAAATTACAGAATTTTTCGTTCTATCTTTAGCTCACCATATCATTTAGAAGTGACCGCCGGGCATGATTTGGCCGCCTACCCAGGCGGCAGCCCTTTTTGGAGGCGTGTCTGCGATTGACCAATCAGGAGGCGATACTCTAATTTATTCAAACCGGAAATTGCGCCTATTGTGCGAGCAAAACAATAGCGCATGATAATCGCTAGTATAAATAGCTGCGGTTCTAACTCCAATCATGGCATTGTTGGGGATTCAATCGTCGCAAGACGTATATCAATTTGTTTGAACGGTACTTTTCCATGAAAGGCTAAGATCTTGCGCTACTGCACGGCTTGGAACTGCCGCTGTTCATCTGTAAATCACGGCCCTGATCTCTCTCTCCGCGAGCTGTAACGTAAGGCGGCGCCATATGAATAGTCACAATATGCGTCACTTGCTCCGGCAAAATGGCGCGCTGCTCGACATTGATGGGGGCGGGTTGCCCTAATTTTTTTCTCCTTACCAGTCGGTCGAAACGAAGCGTCAACACTCGCCAATTTAATTTTAAGATGTAAACTTTCGGTGCCGATCGCGATTAAATTAGGTTGGCCACCCGCTTTAAGATTACTGTGGACAAGACGAATTCGCAAATTAGTTCAGATTATTCCTCTGTTAAACGCCACTGCTTGTGCAATGCATTCTGGGTATTATTTTGGTCTTTGCGAGATGTCAAGATCGCATGACAACGTATTTTGTAGATAATTGAACATGCAATATTATCTATGTAAAGGAAAAGTTACGTAATCTGGATGAAAGTTTGATATGCTCATTAACTTTATACATGCCTTCGTAATAACCTGGAAATATGGTATTTATATTCGTAGAGAAAATACAGTTAACACCAAAATAATTCCCAGAACTCATTGCACCAGTCACGCTCTTTCCATGATGGCGTACAATGGCGAAGTCATGTGTGGGAAAGTTAAATATTGCTCTGTTGGTAGTTGACCATTATTCCTGTGCACTAGATCTTGGGAGAAGTTCCAGAAGGGCGTAGGACTGAAGATGAAGCTGTTTTTTAACTTTTATTTTCAGGGTGATTATGAAATCGCCTTTAACATACTGAGCTCTGCCAAGCGACGTTTCCCCACCAGCTTACAACACAGCGATATCTGGATGCTGTATGAACAACAGCTCGTGCTCACCAGAGCCTTGCATCATGGGAACTGGGTGGCTGCGGAGCGAGCCATCCTGGCCATGTCTGCCGTGGACACTCTGGAGGCCAAGTACTGGTGGGTGCACGTGTACTGGTGTGGTGAGTGCACGTGTACGGGTGGGTGCACGTGTACGGGTGGGTGCACGTGTACTGGTGGGTGCGCGTATTCTGGTGGGTGCACGTGTACTAGTGGGTGCACGTGTACTGGTGCGGTAGGGGCATGTGTCCTGGTGTGATGGGTGCACGTGTACTGGGGCGGTGGGTGTACGTGTACTGGTGGGTGCACGTGTACTCACACAGCCACAACCTGCAAGATTCTTAAACATCTATCGAATTGGACAAATAACCGTTTTTTTATATTCTTAATCGATTGCTTTGTTATATAGTATATAACAGGTTTTGTATGGTTTATACTGCATTTGATTGATTCCATTATTAACATGTAGATCTCCGCGGCGAATTTGCCGTATTTGATTTTGTTTTATTAACTTGCTGTATTCATGCTTGCTGCAGCCAGTGCCTCTTGCGCAAGGAGAAGGGGGAAGCGTGCGTGGCCTCTGAGCTGGTGCAGGAGCTGATCAGTGAGTACAAGGAGCACCGAGACAAGTATCAGGAGGTTCCCGAACTCTACGCCAGGTCAGCCCATGTCAACATTGTCACTGCACCTCGCCGCATGTCTACCGTTATGTCTATTGTTATCCGGTAAAAAGAATGTGGTTTTCCGAGGACGTTACTTGCAAAAAATCCACGTCCCTTCGTACTTACACATTACATTACAGAAACGTAAAAGCTGCTGATGACGTCACTATATTGTTCTCTCACGACATTATTTTTCTGTAATGTAGTGTGTTTGAGTCATGATAACGTGGATTTGACATAAGTTAAATGAACTCGGAAAACGACATTACCGGATAACAATGGGTCATCGGGTCCTCCATTATTATCCGATAGTGTCGTGTTCCTCGGACATTAACTTACACATAATATCGTGAGGGAACAATGGAGTGACGTCACCAGTGGAATTTACTTGCATGACGGCCAAAGAAAATGGATTAGTGTATAAACTTCTAAGCGTGAGTCATACGTGAGCTATAGGCAGAGGTAATTGCCTGCTGAACCTATAATGATATAAGTAAGTAAAGTTTTTTTTTATTATCTCCTGCGTGTGATTGTTTTGCCACATGCAGGGGTTGGCGGGTCCTGGGGGCCTCCTAGGTGTAGTGGTTAGCGCACTAGGCCGCAGATCAATAGGTCCTGGGGGCCTCCCTAGGTGCAGTGGTTAGCGCACTAGGCCGCAGATCAATAGGTCCTGGGTTCGAATCCTGACCTGGGCACCATAATCTGGGACATGTTTCATTCCTGCATCGTCTCGGGAGGTTCCTTGGACCAGTTTAACCAGTGTGCACAAAAGCTGCATAAAACACCAAACATTTGATTTCGTTGCAGGTTGCTCCTGCTGCAAGGTGAGTTGTTCTGCCTGGCCGGCAAGCCGACCTTGGCGACCGAACCTCTGCTCGCCTGCCTCACCCTGTGCCGGGAACAACACTTCTCATACCTCGTCGCCATGGCAACAGTCCACCTTGCATATGTCCAGGTGAGAAACGTTAAAGATTGAAGTATCAGGAGTTTGTTTGTGTCTGCATCCTTTATTTCAGGAATTTTCTAACCCATGAAAATGGTCACCTCAAATGGTGTCCAGACCTTTTTGCTGCCTTGATAATAATTAGACTATTCAGTTTTTATCAGTATATGTGATGCATCCAATATGTGCTTAGGAAGTAGTGTATGTGATATGGTGCATACCGTCCATTTTTAAATAAATCTGTTATTTTAAACATCTTGTAAGAAATTTATTAAAACTAAGGCCAGCTGAGCCGCATATTTTATGCGGAAAACCGCTTGTGCGATGATGTGATAAAAACAATTACCTGAGAACTTTCTACCACTATCCCTGTACTCTTTTCGAGGCTCGGAGAATCCTATATTACACAATCCGAAGTAGCTTACGGGAGATAACAGATATTATTAACATGTATGTACCCCATGTTGAGTGACCCGGATTGCAGTGTTAACATGATGTTGTGGTGCCCTGCAGTTTTGCATGGGCATGTCCAGTCAGGCGCTGCAGCTGCTGGAACAAGTCCTCTTCCTCATCCTCTCGCACGGCAGTCTGCTGGACCGCGCACGCGCACGGCTGCTATGGACCAAATGTCAGGTGGCGACGGCCGCCAAGGTCAGCAGAGACGCCAGGCAGCAAGGTCAGTCGCGCACGTGCTTAAAGAGTCCATCTTCCAGGCTATTTTTTTCGGTCAATTTTAATTGTGAGTAGTATATGAGCTATACTGAAGTAATGGTTGACCATAACATGGAGGAAGGACCGGCTAAAGATGTTTTTAAATACGTTCATGACGAGCGCCGACTTACTCAAGGATGACCTGAATTTACGTCTTGATAACTGAAGATACTCCAAGATATCCTTCATTTATGCCTTAATAACTCCAGATGCACTAGGACATCCTTCATTTATGCCTTGATGACTCAAGATACACTAGGACGTCCTTCATTTATGCCTTGATAACTCAAGATACGTTAGGACATCCTACATTTATGCCTTGATGACTCAAGATACACTAGGACGTCCTTCATTTATGCCTTGATAACTCAAGATACACTAGGACATCCTTCATTTATGCCTTGATAACTCAAGATACACTAGGACGTCCTTCATTTATGCCTTGATAACTCGAGATACACTAGGACATCCTTCATTTATGCCTTGATAACTCGAGATACACTAGGACATCCCTCATTTATGCCTTGATAACTGAAGGTACTGTAGGATATCCTTTATTTATGCCTCGTTAACTCCAGATATGTGGTGGCGGCGTTCAGTCAGGTATGATTATAGGTGTATCAGTTGCACACATTCTCAAAGCCATTATCAAACGATTTTAATCATTTTCTATATTGCAAAAAGGATTAATTCGAATTTACGATTCCGCCACTGCTAAAAAATTTAACATAACAGTTGGGCCTTCATCTATGCATTCAACTGTTAGGCTCAATCTAAACATTTAACAGTATTATACAATATCTATGGACAGGATACAATACGTTGTTTAACCATCATGTGCGGCTGTGGTTTATCCCGCTAGCGTTACGCGTTCTTTCCTCTCACAGCGTTGCTGACGGGGGTGAATACCATGGATGACGTCATAGCGTCCTTCAAGAAAGTGGAAGCACACCACCGAACGAAAGACGCTCTCTGCCATCAGGTGCGAGGAATTCACTTATGTTGTGAATAATTAACGGGAACGAGGATCATTATGTCCATGTACACGTGTATCCTTACATGACGATCGCCAGGTATAGAATTTACAGACTTAACCCTGTAATCTTGCATGCTGGCTTACCAGGCTTGCATGAACAGCAGTCGGCCTTGACTCTTAATTGCTCTTACCTTTTCAGGCTCGTATGTATCACGCCCTGGGTTACACCGCCAAGAGAAACAACTGTGCCTTGGAGTTCAAACGACTCGACCAAATCCACCCGACGTTCCACCCGGCGTCTGTCAATTCATTATGACGTCATTGAGAAAACGCCATTCCGAAACAGCCTTCTGATAGTCAAGACATCAACTTGGTGTCGACCGGCCCCGCACGAATCTGCTGACATTTTGATTTACGCTAGGACAGATTTATACATTATGTACATATATGTATATGTAATAAAACTGCATTTAATACGCCATTGTACGTCGGTTGTTACAAGTTATATAATGCATTAGGTTGCTACGGTGCTGAACGACAGTCCGCAAACTCCCCGTGTTTAATTAATATTTCCATGAAAATGTTGGCTTGAAACACAAATTTCAGAATGCCCGATAAGACCTCAATCGTCATCGGGAAGTTTTACTTGCTTCGCATTGAAATGTATTTAAAGGACTAAACCAGTTTGCCTGTACGACACGAGAACCGAAACCAGTTTGCTCGAAGCCGTGAAACCACCGAGAGAGCTGGTTTGACGGTTTCGGTTCCGCGGAACTGTCAGTTCGACCAAAAGTAGGAGACTAATTTATTAATGGACAGTCCAATCGAGAGGAGTCAATGAATCGGACGGCATATTTATTTTGGCACTTTATAGGCACATTGTCATTGCCTAAATATATGCCGAAACTGTAAACAAATGAAACTGCGTTCGCCTTTATAGGTGGGCAAACCGTTGAAACCGGTTGAACAGTTTCGGTTTCCTGTCGGTTTTAGATAAATCAGCACTCCCTAAGGTCTGCGGGTTCGAACCAAACCAGTGTATCGCCCTCATTTCTAAAGTGAGTACCAAGGCCTAAGGCAACAAACCAGTCCTCCCAAACTTTCTACCTCTTAGCTATGTGGCAAGATCTTTGGGAGGTGTCGTGGGTACACAAAGACTGCTTTTCTCTGGAGTATATCAAAACAACCGCTCATTAACGATGCTATTATCTAAGCGTTAAGGTTCGGGCGATTTTTAAATACCTGGGGCCGTATTCATAATCCCCTCGTAAGTTAGGCACGAAAAGTGCGTTTTCATCTTAGGTCCACCAGCTCATTGTGGTGTTCATGATTAAAGGGAACCGCCAGCCTGGCCTCTAACGCTGCTTCACCGATTCATGAAATACCCAATTGTCTATCCTCCAAATTACAGAATTTTTCGTTCTATCTGTAACTCACAATAAAATTTAGAAGTGACCGCCAGGCACGATTTCGCCGCCTACCCAGGCGGCAGCCTTTTTGGAGGCGTGTCTGTGATTGACCAATCAAGAGGCGATACTCTAATTTATTAAAACCGGAAATTGCGCCTATTGTGTGAGCAAAACAAGAGCGCGTGATAATCGCCAATATAAATAGCTGCGATTCTAACTCCAATCATGGCATTGTTGTGTAGTCAATCGTCGCAAGACGTATATCAATTTGTTTGGACGGTACTTTTCCATGAAAGGCTAAGATCCTGTGCTACTGCGCGGCTTGGAACTGCCGCTGTTCATCTGTAAATCGCGGCCCTGATCGCTCTCTCCGCGAGTTATAACGCAAGTTTGCGCCATATGAATAGTCACAATATGCGTCAGTCCTCCCGGCAAAATGGCGCTCTGCTTGACATTGCAGGGGGTGAGTTGCCTTAATTTTTTTCTCCTTACCAGTCGGTCGAATCGAAGCGTTAACACTCGCCAATTTAATTTTAACATGTAAACTTTCGGTGCAGATCGCGATTAAATTAGGTTGGACACCCGCTTTAAGAAATTTTTAATAGTATTTTGGTTTTTTCTTAATTCAGAAAATCCACTTTTTGGGTGACTACATACGGATCTGTATCTGAAGATTTGTCGAGCGATTATCGGGTTCAAAATACATATGTAGTCACCCAAAAGTGGATTTTCTGAATTAAAAAAGTGCTAAAATTATATTGGAAGATTTCTTGATCAGGAGCACCACCACGAGCTGGTGAGACTAAGAAGAAAAAGAAGAAAAATGCGAGGTGTTCACATAGTTACCGTGATTTCGGTTGCAGGTCGACAACAATAAATCAACGAATGCCGGCTTCTGTACAATTTCTTCACGAAATAAAAACCTTTATTTTTCTCAACAAATAGTGACGTTCTGGAATTGCTACGAATAGATACTCGCACTACTTGGAGAGCAACAAATTCAGCAGTGCGCGTGTGCAATAAAATCCATCGCGCTACAGATGATTAAATTTACACATGTAAATGCTCCCTTTCGTCTTTCTTCTAAACTCAAAGGCTCCGTCGTCATCTTAAGGTGGACGACGGAATGGAGATGGGTTTAAAAATGAACTGATCCACGAATCCTTGTCAGTGTCTTCTGTCTCGTCTGTATCCAAATTAGTCAGTCACACATTGGTATCCAGGGATTTTTAAAAAACTGTTTCTGGGATACAACTGCACGCGACGACTGTAGTAGAACAGTACACACCGGACCGTCAGAATCCAATACGGTACAAGCAGAAGCGAGGTGTTGTTGGCAGCTTCCACTGACGGGGTCCTCCCTCACGGAGAGGGGAGTCGGTCTCCAAGAGAGCAGTGTGGAGACACGCCCCCCACCCTCCCTATGTTACAACAGTTGCCCGGCCGGCCCACACAATGAGGTCCAGACCTAGGTCCTGTACACGGCGAGCGACGCACTCTCCTCGGACGTCCTGACCAATGACCAGCAGCAACCGCGGGAACCTCCTTATCGGCCCTCGACTGAAAACAAAACAGTCACATTTAGACAACGACTCACCACATGCTAGGTTAAGTAATGGATCTCATAACATATTGTTCCCATTAAGAGAAAATTTACAGGGACGGATTTATCAATCACACAATCGAACTCTAAAAGTCACTAAAATCATTTTCAACAATGGCAATAAGAAATGAACTCTTTGTGATTTATGCCCATGAAGTTTAAAACTGTAAAGATAATCAAACCGCAGACAATAAGAACAGGGTGTCCTAACGTATAAAGATCGCCAATGATTGGTTGGAACACTACTAGCAAGCTCATATTGCGTCAATGGGTAGGAGCCATGTTCCTATGTTAGTAATCCCCTACTTTATCCATGCTAACTATAGCATGTGGGCACCCCAGGTCGGCAAGGTACTGCCTGGCTAGACACTCACTGTATGACGAGATGTCGATCTCCTCCGGCAGCTCCGTGATGTTGACTTCGAATCGATCCTGGACGTCGTTTAGTACCTTGGCATCGTTCTCGTCGGAGACGAATGTGATGGCCAGACCCTTGGTGCCGAACCGACCAGCGCGGGCGACCTGCAGCACAGAACCAACGACAGAGGTTAACAGAATCCGTGATGTCAACCATAATACAGTACATAATTGTCGGCATCCGTCCGTCCGTCCGCGAAAGACGACGGATTTGCAGCTTTCTGTTTGGGTTTAAGTAGTAAAAATTTATTCGCGGCATTTGCATGACTAAATAAGCCTATCTGTGACCGACAATACATAGTACAGTACATAGAAAACAAATATAAGATGGCTTATATTGTGCTAAGTGTTGACTTAGAACTGACTGCACGCTTATGCTAAAGGCCATATTACTATAGTACAGCACATGGCACAATATTTTTTTTTAAATCAGTGTTTAGGCCCAGACAAACTTAAATTTATGGCACGCTTAAGCTGAAGGCTATATTTAACTCTGCAGCTTACCCGGTGGAGGTAGGTGTCCACGCTTATGCTAAAGGCTATATTTAACTCTGTAGCTTACCCTGTGGAGGTATGTGTCCGAGTCCTCAGGCATGTCGTAGTTGAAGACGATGTTGACCCGCTCGATGTCCATGCCTCGGCCAAACAAGTTGGTGGCCACCAAGATGCGCTTCTGGAAGTCCTTGAACTGCTGGTACCGGTTCAACCTGGAGGAGAACAATACAGATCATGGATCATCAATGACAGATCATGGATCATCAATGACAGATCATGGATCATCAATGACAGATCATCGAGTGGTCAGTCTACTCCTTCCAACTAATTCCAGCGGTAAACTACGTCATACTATATATATATCACTGGAATCACCGCTGGGTGGGTAGCCGTTATGTACATACAGGTCATATATGTTGGACTGGCCAATGATATCACTTCCTACACGAAGCATGGTCGCCACGATGACCCACCTTTCCTCCTGTGTCATGGCCCTATGGATGGCGATGGCCGGGAAGTTCTGCTCCACCAAGAGCTGGGCGAGGGCCATGCAGCGCTGGACCGACTTGACGAAGATAATCACCTACAACAACAGAAACACAGCCTGTCAGTCTTAGGTGTGTAATGCTAATATACATATCACTGGACAGGCTGCAGGCACTGTACAAAAGATCGAGCCGTGGCATAGATACTTGAACCAAAACAGCTGAGACGTTAACACAATACAGAAGTAACTAAATGAAAGAATTTCATAAAAAGGTTGGTCTGGACCCCCCTTCTCTCAGATTGGTCATTACTTTTCTTTTTGTCGCAAAACTTAATAACGTATGCAATAGAAGGTTTCCCCCCCCCCCAAAAAAAGAGAGCCTCGGGTAGAAGCAAAGGTGTGCCTGCGCCTGAGGCGGGAGCTACAGCACGGGCCCCCGTACCTGGTTGAACTCGAGGGCGTCGAGGAGCTCGAACAGCTTGCGGTTCTTCTCATTGTCCTTCAGCTTGACGTAGTGCTGCTGCAAGCCGTGGAGCGTCAGCTTGGAGTCGTCGTCCACGTACACCTCCATTGGCTGTGGGCGGGGACAAGGCACCAGGCATGGGTCATCGACCCGCCCCTCGGCAGGGCAGGCTTAACGGTCGCACAAACACTTCTCAAGCCACAACGTTACTCTTCTCAAAGTGAGGTTTAAAAAAAAAAGGGCTAAGAGATTTCACAAGAAGTCATCAATATTAAATATGATCCTTTTTTTTTTAAACGTGATAATCTAAACAGTAGTTATTGATAAAGATACTTAATGAAGACATATTATGGTTTATATATATAATCATATATATATAATAATAACGAATTTGTAGCATTTTTGATGTTAGGTTTCCCCATATCCTGTATCCCAAGCAGAGTGGGTTGCAGTAGCCGTTGTCGACAGCACTGGCTCGGTACGGACGCGCGCCTGGGACAGGTGGGAGTCCTGCAGTCAGTCCACGGCGTCTGGGTCTGGCCCGGGGCACCCACGACACGGCTCCACGCGGCTGCAGGTCAGATCAACCGGCTGTGAGGACCACAGCTTGAAGATGCTGACAACTCCATCCACGGTGAACGATCGAGGCTCATTCCATAGCCCTATCCTATCCGAAGTCTCCACACATACACCTAACGATATCTGGCCTGACCTGGGAACCCCCAACAAACTAACCAAAGCTTTTTTTCAAGGACCTATACCTAGCTCCCAGCAAAACGTTCCCTCGACTACCAAGTAAATTGAAGCCCAAACATGATGCTTACGCTGATCCGGGGCGAATGACTGGAGAATGCTGACCACACTCCATCGAAATCCTCATCATCAGCATCTCCTCTGACTGACGAACTCCATTGAACCCTCACGCCACTGCTGACTACATCACTCCTGCACATCAACCACCTCTCCTGGGGCAGCTGGTCAGTTTCACGACCCCTACTTCATTCAAGGTCTCTACCTCTGACCAGACAACACCAGAAGTGGCAATCCTCCTGAAGTTACCTGCCAAAAACTGCCCGATGTCGAACAATGTAGCACCTAACAACTCAAAAACTACCTCACCGAGAGAAACAGACACAAGGAAGAGAACAGAGCCTAGCTGCCAAGCTTTCATATATACCCCATCCTAACTGAATAGCCATATGAAGCTAAAACCAGAGTTGCACTCTCCTGGGATATTAAGAACTTATTAACAACAACCTTACTTGAATTGAAGTCAACCAATAGCCTTTCTAGAACATGTCAATATTAGGTTGTAAAACAGATGCTCAGAAATACCATAGCACAGGTCAATCGCTTGTAAGCTCAGAAATACCAGCTTCGATTCTAAATAACAAATTTCCACGCTCAAGGTATTGCAAGGCTTTTTTTTCCTTCAGAAATTGACCAAAAGCGGTTCCTTTCTTAGCCTTGCATTACATAACCAAAGTGATACTCCAGGACATAAATGTGATGCTAGCCTATTTGTAGATCGTGAATATTCATGTCACAAACAAAAAAAAGAGAAGATAAGTAGCAAAAAATTTGATGGATGGGAGGATTAAACAGTCTTGATTTTGCACAGCTAGAATTCATCAGAAGTGCATAATTTAGACATACCTTTTGAGTTCATTTATCAGAGGATGGGGGATAAAAGGGAATATAATACTATGGAATGGTTCTAAAACAATTGGAAAAGCCAATATAGCGCACCGATCCAGCATAAATTAATAGGTTCTAGGTGAGCGAACTGTTTGTGTATGCAGGGCGTCTAAGCGCCAAACGACATTCCCTGGTATTTCAATATAATTTTAGAGATAACCAAATGATTCTATCTCCACACTAGCTTACAACGAAATTTGTTCACCAATGAATTCTTGTCCTCCGAAAGGCAACTAACGAAAGGAAAGCTATTATACTAGAACCTAGCTCTAGGTATCAATCCGAGCTGCCTAACAAGATGACACATATCCTTGAAGTATATCCCAGAAGAGCTGCTCAAATGCACCAACACTTCTACTGCTGCGATCATATTGCAGAAGCCTCCAGCAAGGGACGGTTTCCTCGATTATATCCATCCAGCGACTGACAACCGACGACCAACGCCATCGGCGGGACCATCAATACTCGATGAGAAATCCTGGATCCAATGAACCAAGTTCATCACAATTTCAGCCGCCACATTGTCTATGCAGGTGATTCCAAGTCGGGCCGACTCCCAGTGGTATAATTACATCTTGCATAAACTTCTTGCAGACGGGACGAATTTCCTTCGACAGTGTAGCGGAGAACATCATAACTTGCTTCTCATGTGGAGTCATCCTGAAGATTTCTTGGACATCACGCCTCATTTCTGCAAGTCAAACAGCATACGGCTGTGGTTACTTCTCAGCAATAGCTCCACCAAAATTCCGAACAGATCTGTATCAGAACTCATTAATTAAAAGTACACTTATCTTTAAGATTGGTTCTCTGTTCCAATCTAGTTTTCCACTTCATATCAATCTGACGTAGGATAACTTCGCCTGCAGCACTATCACCGCTAGTTAGTCTAAAGCAAGTTCTTTTGGTATGTATTTAGTTGTTTTCACATCATATTTACAACTCACCAAGGGATTCCAACATTTTGTCGCACTCGTCCAGGATGTAATGCTTGAGATGTTTCAGATTGAGTGTCTTGTTGCGGCCCAGAGCCAGGATGCGACCTGGTGTGCCCACCACAATATGGGGGCAGTTTGTCTTCAACACCTGCTCATCTTTCTTAATGGGCATTCCACCAAAGAAGACAGCAATCTTGCTGGCATTCATGTACTTGCTGAATCGTTCATATTCTTTACTGATCTGGAAAGCCAGCTCTCTTGTGTGGCAAAGAACCAGGACAGAGACCTGAAACACAAAGCAGAATTCTATCAATAATAATCGCATCATTTCAATGCCAACAATTAACAATAAGTCTTAGAATAAAGCTCTGCATCAGAGTAATTAAGTACATTATCCAAGAAAAACTGATCAGTGTTTTCACCACTTGCATGAAATTTGGCATTAGGATTTTAAAAATAAAATCTAATAATAGCACCACCAGTAATAAACAATGCAGTTCTCTGAAACATCAGGATGGAGCCAAATCTCTTTCTTTGAATTACAGAATCTATGGTCTGCGGCAAAGCACTGAAATAACATACCTATACTAACTATGCCCAATAACTCAAGACAAGAACTACAAGAATATACACAAAATATTTTCGATGCGAGGATAGCTTTAAGGCCATCTTTAACTGGAACACACCTGCCCATCCACCACCTCCAGTTGCTGCAGTGTAGCCAGCACAAACACAGCGGTTTTGCCCATGCCAGACTTAGCCTGGCACACCACATCCATTCCCAAGATAGCCTGCGGAATGCACTCGTGCTGAACTGAAATGCATACATTTTATATGATAATTATAAATTTCTGTGGCTCAATTACAGTTAGATGACAATTTTACCATTTATAGCTTCAATATACTGCCCACCATATATTTAATAAATTTAATATAGTTGTAATTTAATATAAATAATGACACAATCGTCAGATACAAAAACATTACAAACCTTCAGAAGGATGCTCAAAGCCACAGTCTACAATGGCACGCAGCAGCTCTGGTTTCAACAGGAAGTCACGGAAGCCAGAACTGTGGATGGACACGTAGGTTCCTTTGACCTCTTTCTTGGCTGGTACCTCAGCTGCCCCATCAGCAGCGGCTTCTTGTTCCTCTTCCTGCTCATCGTAGTCCAGAAGTTCTTGTTCGACATCAGCATCCGTCATGGTGAGTTTATTAGAGTTGCAAAAGAGATCTGTAATAGAAAAACAAATATATATCAGTTTTAGAACTTCACACTTTTACTTCTTGAAGTTTCTTTCTCCAGGGATGAAATACATACAGCACATCACTGGGCTCGCGTTAGCATTCGCCATTAGCCATTTGGCGATAAAATTCGGGATTTGGCGATAAGAACTTCCTGGACACTCGCCAAAATGGCAAATATAAAATAAGTGTTTAACCCCATTTATCAACTGTTCCTCTGGCTATCGAGGCATAGATGTGCCTGGAAAATACATTACATGGTAGATCTACTCCATTCATCTCCAATTATGAGATTTATAACCAATTTATAACCAATATATTTGGCTAATGTTTTTCCACGGAATTAGCCAAATTGGCTAATGAAAAAAATATCCTAGCGCGAGCCCAGACATCATTTGATTGATTATAGTTTTTATGTTTATTCACGATGCTTTAACCACTTCTGGTCATATCGTGTCAATAAGAGAACAGGTGAAGACCTAAGGAGGGAGGGGGGTACTTAATACATTGCTGGCTTTGGAGGAATTCTGCAGTAATGCCCTCTTTTTTTTACCACCAAAATCTACAGTCTGGGCTTTTACTGTCAAAATCTCCCTGAAGAGGTTTGTTTTCCTCTCTCTGCATTTTAATAATAATAATTGGATTTATTCTTACACGGTTCTTGCCCAATTAAATAAAATAATTACAATACAATAGCTGGCCCAGTTGGAATAATTCTGATATAGTTCTGGCCTAAATAGGAATTTTGATTTTTGTATGGAACCAAGTTAAATGGTTCAGGCCATGTCTGCTTCTGGTGAATTAAAACCTATTTACTTGTTCAGCATTTTTAATAATATTTAGCTGCACATTAAATTTTTCCCGCGAACCAACGTTTTTGTAGTCTTCAGTATAACAGGGTTGGATGGCCCAAAACAAGCTTTAATTGCTGCTGAATTGTTATTGGCTGCCAAAGGAAAATTAAAAATTAATCAGTAATGGTTGTGACTGTAACAGTATAGAATGGCTAAATATATGCTGAGTGTTTCCAGTCTTCCAAGTCAACTGGCTGTTGGGTTGGTGAAGATTTTTTAAACATCCCGGAATCGCGCAGTCACTGGTTACGCTGAATAGGAATTGCAAAAATGTGCAGCGCCAATTTCGAATCAGCGCAGATTCCAACTCTCGCGCGGAATAGTATCAACAGTTATTTCTAAATAGGACAGGTAAATTTTTAAGGGGTCAAATTTATAGTTAAAGGCTGTCTCTGTTAACTGGAGTGAAAAGTGTATGGAAGGAATAGGTTGAAAATACAAATATGAAATATTTGTTTGTGACAAAATTATCTTAAAATGCTGTGGAGAATGCACTTCAAGGTTTCCTTAACCCCCATTTTAACTATTTCTCAGCAAGCCTAAGTTGAGCAATGTCTCAATTATACCTCTGGTAACACACTTTCATAAAAGGCCTACTCCGGTGTTAGGGTAATGGCTTTGGAATGCCTATTTATAGAAAACTAAACAAAGAAAGTGCAAAGCAGCAAAAACGAAGGGCCGTCAAGTCCTAACAAGAAATAACCGATCATCATGTATTTACATCCAGATTATTATATCAAACACTGGGATAACTTTAAACAGAATATGCAAAAGTTACTTAAATTACTCGACACTTATGTGGACTCAAGTGCAAACGCTTTCAAACCTAAAACGAACGCAAACGAATTCTCGACGGCTAAATCCAGTTACCGGCATCGAATTTCACAAATCTGCGACAAAGGAACAACAATAACGCTGAAAATCTACGAAATTAAGCCACGCACTCCGTAACTGCTAGCATAAACCCATTAATGCGTACAACATGAGATGTTTTACATATAATTTGACCATGAATGAGAAGGTATGTGCATGATGGAAACCGATGCTTACCAAGGAAAAATGCCGACTAAAGTGCACCCAAGATGGCGTTTGCAAAGAGGTACGCAGGCGGAAGTGACGATATATAGGGCAGCGATGCTAGCGCCACCGGGCGGGCATTATAGGCATAATGTACACCTGTCATTCCGTACCCGAGGCATTTCGTTTCGTGTCCTCCCTTTATATAATCCCCGCCACATGTGTTATTTCAGGCATAGCTCCAAATTTAAAACATTAGGGAATTTAAAAGAATTAGGGATATTTTAAATTGTTAGAAAAGTCAAAGCGATATGAATTTCTAGGCAAATTTGATTTTGAGCAGATATTTATGGATTTTTTTAGGCAAATTAACTGTTATGGGCATTATATTTCGAGAAAGTACGGATCATATTGGAGACGGCGGGGACCGAGGGGGTAAAGGGCATGGTGGGGATGGAGGGGATCGAGCGGGTGGTAGGGACGGGGGATGGCGGGGACGGCGGGGATGGGGGGAACGGCAGGGTTAAATGGGATGGTGGGGACGGGGGCGGTGGGGATGGCGGCGATGGTGGGGACGGCTGGGGCGGTGGGGACGGCGGGAACGGTAGGGACGGTGGGGTTGGGGGAATGGCAGGAACGGTGGGGGTAAATGGGATGGAGGGGATGGCGGCGATGGTGGGGAAGGCTGGGGGGGTGGGGACGGCGGTAGGGGTCGAGGGGGATGAGGGATGGCGGGGACGACATATTTGGCGCCCGCATCGGACGTTGGTGCTCTGTAAAACATCTGGCAAGCACAGATGCCAATGAGAAATCTGTTTGATGTTGTGATGAAGAATTTAATAGCTTAAAAGTTATTCTGTACGAAAATGTAACAATTAGCCCCAATGTGCCTCCAGATAATTCAGAATTTCTATTTCCATTTCCGGCGGAAATTCTGAAGTTTTTCGCGGCATTTCGCATGATTTCGCAGGTATTCCGCGTTTTACTGAGGCCCGTTCGGTATTCGATCTGTGTGATGTCGACCGTGGCCCGCTAGGACGTCCGCGCGCGATATAAATAAACCGCGTAGTTTTATGTTGAAATTGTGGTTTTACAGACTCAGAGATAAATAAATTATGCATCATAATTTTGAGATACACTTAGTCTTGATTTTAAAATGCAAAAAATCTAAGATGGCGCATGTAAGTATATTGCTTTAAGTTTGTGCACATGTCGCTTGTCGACAAGTCTTGATGTCGCATGTCGATTTTAAGGCAGCCCAAATGTCGCGTTGTTGATATTAAAAATTGCCATGTCGCCGTGCCGAAGAAGGCCCACTGGGGCCCTAATATTGTGCTGCCATGGTCGCGCAGGATTGATGCCCTTACCCGAGTGCGTTCCGGTAACACTACAGATGCCGCGAAAATGCCGACTATATTATACAGGGATCGCATCTCATATCTATAATGTTGCCGGTATGATATTAGAGATAGCTTACATAACGTCTGGTGACATGCAGAAGTGACCCCCCTTGCGCAATTATACAAAATACATGATATTTACGCCCTCCCCGCTTCATGTGTACGGTGACATTATGATAGATACAGGGGGCATCTCCGTAACACCTCTTCTCATGCAATCCCCCTGGGGGCGGGGGGGAAGGGGGAATACTTAATACTTTGCTGGGTTTGGGAGGGGTGGGGAGGGGGGATCCGCGCTATTGCCCCCCCCCCCCATTTTTTCACCGCCAAAATCCGCTCGGTCGGGGCGTTTTACCACTAGATTCCGCCAAAATCCGCTCGGAAGGGATATTTTCGCCGCAACCGGTTCCATAAGCGCACATTTTCAGAGCCCCCCCCCCCCCCCTCCGGTCGAAAGTTTTTAAATATCCGCTTTATATGGGTATCGATCTCTTTGATCAGGCATCAAGGCACCCGCAGAAACCCCCACCAGATTTCTATCATAGTGGCTCCCCGGGTGCAATCCAATCAGCAAATTCATCAAAAAATCAAAAGTCAAGTCTGTTATCGATCACTTATTTGTTGTTGGAAAATGTATTTATATTTATTGCACGCCCCACTACCCCAGCATCCCTCCTACCATGCGAAATAAAATTTACTGGCCCGCCCTTGTCAAAAGAGTTAGAAGTAAATTGTTTAAGAACCCCAAATTAATATCCAGCCCCCCCCCCCAACCTTTCCCAGACCACTCGCCATTATAGCCCCTCCCCCACTCATTATATGCCAATGGGGAAGGCTTGAGGACAAACCCGAACATGAAGTGAACGGTGTCACCAACAATGTCATAAACTAATACTTGTGTTTTAATCACCACCAGTGTCAAACAATAATTAAACTGCTTTCACTTGGTTGATATCACGTTTTGTGGAAAGCAAGTAGGCTACCGCGTGAGGCAAATAATATAGGTTGTCACGAAGTGAACATCCATGGACATATGGTTTGTAAATAAATAAAATATTTGTTTAATATAAGTTGAACGTATGATATAAGAAACAGATATGATAAAGCACACACAAGTGACAAAGCTTTATGTTATAATGTACAAGTATTACTTCTCTGATCTCATCTATTGCTCGTGGCCGGCCTTATGGCTTGTGGGGTTATGGTTTTATGGATATAATGTTCACAATTTAGGCTGGGTGCGTGGCGGAGATTCTTGTAGAAAAAACAATCGGTAACCATGTTTGACTATATGGGCCATAGGAAAGTATAGAGCAAGTATCCAACTTTATTTTAAAAACAAACAGAACATAGGTTCACGTGCGATATTTTTAGCTACATCCCATAGTATATGACACCCCCCTTAGCGCGACCGGCCGAAAATTAAACACCCAGCGAATCAGCATGTGATGAGGTCGACCGAACCATGCACCCGTAACGTCCGCAAGCATGATTAAATACGCCACAGATTAATGCAACAGACAGTAATCTGGCTAAACATTAGTAAAAGAAACAATATATACAAAGAAAGAAATGACCAGTAACCATATAACCCGGATATACGATCATATTTTAGGCACTACTTGACGGTATATACTTTTCTACGCACGACCTATTGGTGTGTAACCTCAAAGGGGGGATATGGCTCCCGGCGACCTCGGCGTTGATTTGGCCTTAATGGCAGTCTCAGCAATGGCCCGGCATGAATGTCAGCCTCAGCAATGGCCCGGCATGAATGGCAACCTCAGCGATGGCCCGGCATGAATGGGACCCTCAGCGATGGCCCGGCATGAATGGCAGCCTCAGCAATGGCCCGGCATGAATGGCAGCCTCAGCAATGGCCCGGCATGAATGGCAACCTCAGCGATGGCCCGGCATGAATGGCAGCCTCAGCGATGGCCCGGCATGAATGGCAGCCTCAGCGATGGCCCGGTATGAATGGCAGCCTCAGTGATGGCCCGGCATGAATGACAGCCTCAGCAATGGCCCGGCATGAATGGCAGCCTCAGCGATGGTCCGGCATGAATGGCAGCCTCAGCAATGGCCCGGCATGAATGGCAGCCTCAGTAATGGCCCGGCATGAATGGTAGCCTCAGCAATGGCCCGGCATGAATGGCAGCCTCAGCGAATGGCAGCCCGTTAGTAGTCCACAGGTGACAACAGGGAATACCGAATTATCCGGTGTTGTGGCTGCAGCGCCGCTGAGGGGCCGGCGCGACAGCTCAGTGGGCTAGAGCGCTCGCATTTTGTGCTCTGGTCACCTGAGAGCCTAACGGGAAAGGGGATCGGTGATTCGAGCCCTGCTGTGGCCATGTCTGTGTGGTCGCAGGATAAAGATCCCATGTCTTTCTTCGTAAAGAGTAGAGGGGTTACCCCCGTGGACATGGCTTCACTCTCCACTTTTCCTTCTCCCATTGACGCAATTTTTTTATTTTTTTTTTTTTATTAAGCATCATCCATCGTAAAAGCAATACATCGATCACATTGAACAGAGGTTACGACACACAAAACACCGCAATGACTAAGTAGCGTTATATAGAATTTGATATAAATTGTAGCATGTCAGATATGCTGCTAAACTTTGTTAATCTGTAGACTTGGATCTTAAAAGAGAGCTCTGACCTTAAAAACTGTCTAATAAAACTCCATTGACGCGATATGACCAAAAGTGGTTAAAGCGTCCTGAATAACCAACCAACCAGCGCCGATGAACGCCGAAGCGTCGGGTGTCCAATCACGACCTATCCCCAAGGTAGTCTAGTCACGTCGGGACTGATACCGTATTTATATCGGCGTACTGCCACTCCCAGAAGCTGTCACGATTGACAGGGCGGAGCAGATCAATAAAAGTTGACACTCTGAGGCGGGTCCCAGCGGCCAACTCTGCCAGACATGAAATTTACATCCCGGTATATCCGAGAACTAATGTGACAATTAGAGTAGATCATCGCAAGCATCACTCTTCTCGCAGACTGGTAATTGACTTCATGACATATGTATACTGTACTTACCGCTGGAGGCGTTGGATGAAATACGTCACCACCATTGTTACAAGGATTAAGAATAGCGTCCTACAGTAAGGACGTCCAGGCTTGTACCATGTCCATAAATTGATTATTACTTCGTTATAATAATTAATAATTATAAATATTACATTGGAACCAGATAACTACTGAGGACTTACTCGAAATTGTCGAATGATATGGTAGAACGTCGTTATTGTGGATAATAGTCGAAGGGAAAAACATTCCAACTTTTACCCCCAGTACGAACAATCCTCGTTGCTATGAATACGCCCTATGACTACGCGTGACGTCACAATGGGCCATGAATGAATGAATGAATCTCCTTTATTCCACCACTTCCTGGTGAGCATTAGAACATGTCAAAAAAACAGAACAAATCACAAAAACACACAGAACAAAAAAAAAAAAAAAAAAAAAACGGTCGTCAGTAAAATTTTAACATTTTGTCGTATGACATTCTTTGCCAAGCGTTGGCACATATTTGGGTTAAAATGCTAAGCTGCTCTAGGGTGGCTTCAATGTCAGGAGGCTTGCCTAACATTACTCGGGTTAATTCGATCTCTTCAAGATTGTATAGATACGCGCTTATTGGCACTTCACATGTATTTACAATTAGTGCCCAGAAGTATTCACGGGCCTCACCGTACGCCACGCAATGATGGAAAAGGTGATTGAGAATATCCGTATATGCACGGTCACAGTGTGTGCATGCATATGTCTTGGTGTCGTGTACGACACAGTTCAAACGAGCTAGGTCACGAAGGTGTTGCCTTCGACCACGCGTACGGTGTTCTAAGGTCCATATGGCGTTTACGCCAAAAACTCCCCCTCTAATCATTTCAAAGCGTCTGTATTTTGGTTGGGACAATTTGGTGGTTAACAGTTGTTCCGACCAGCGCCGCACAGCCGTTCTCACCAACTTTTTCCAGTCGCCTTTGCTAGGAAAGTTGCTGTTATCCTTGGCGCAAGTGCCCCCAGGCAAGCCCGCTTCTCTAGGGGCACAACGGTAACAATGTTAAAATCCTTCGACGTTAGTAGGGAATCGACTGTAGCTTTTATTATAATGCGGGCGCGTACAATAATAGTGCTTACGTATTCTATATACCTTGTTCTATCTTCTGACATCAAGAAAGTGTGTCAACACTAGATTGTTCCAGTCATATTTTCGCGAATAAATGTTGGAGCATGCGACTTTTCCCTACCAACCGCCATGTATATGCAGCGCCACCTGGCGAATCCCGCCACCATTTGAACCATATGTAGCCTGGGTCCCAAACTTTGTAACAGTCAATGACCTGTGAAAGAGGGCGCTGCTGTTGTCGTTAAGTTCAAAGTGAGCGACTGACAAGGCCCTCTAGCGGAGAGTCATATGCTAACGGAGAGGAGGAACCAACTCGCATTCACAGGTACCGACATCCGCCAAAAACAAATATGGCGGATGGCTGGTCGGGAACAGTTGTGTGCTCCAACATTTCTTCGCGAAAATATAATCGAAACAACCTAGTGTCGACACACTTTTTTGATCTCAGATGATAGAACAAGGTATATATAATACGTTAGCACTATTATTGTACGCGCCCGCATTATAATAAAAGCTACAGTCGATTCCCTACTAACGTCGAAGGATTTTAACATTGTTACCGTTGTGCCCCTAGAGAAGCGGGCTTGCCTGGGGGCACTTGCGCCAACTGTTATCCATGAACCTAAAAACGATTCCTTCTAGATTATATTTCTTCAGGATCTCTATGATGTCCCTAATATACCCAAACTTTGGCCCTGGGCCCTGGGATTGATAGAGACGTTCCACAAATATGCGTTTCGCTAATGCGGTATTTTTGAGCCGACATAATCTGCCCAGAATTGTTAGCTTCTTTTTATCAATTTCTTCCACAAGAGACATTTCGTTAACCATACTGCGGGCAATGGTCGCACTGGAGCATTTTGGAAAATTTTGAATACATCGTATGGCGCCATTGTGGGCCGCTTCAAGTTTCGCTAGGTGGTTGTGTGTCAGATGATTCCAAAACTCAGCACCATAGAGGGCCCGCGGAATGACAATACATCGATACAGTTTCAAAGCGGTGAGACAACTCATGCCGGCATTCTTTGTGTTGACTGACAGGATGCTCATTAAGCCCCTCTTAAGCTTTTTAGTCGCCTCCTCCACCGCACATGTTGAGGAGAGATTGACATCGAGGTGAATTCCCACATGGTTGTATACCTGGACTTCTTCCACACGCTCGTTATATAGCGCAATCTGACATGCATTTGCCTTTTTAACTCTTCGTAATTTGCTATCAAAAAACATTACTTTCGACTTGGTTGGATTATATTTAAATTGCCACCTTCGGCTGTAGTTTTCGCAGACGCTTACCAGTGCCTGCAAGGCAGAATTCGTTAGAGCACATACGGCAATGTCGTCAGCTTGGAGTATGCCGCCGCATATTATGTCACCAATGCGTGCGCCATACACAGAGCTACCAAGCGCAACTGCTAATTCGTGTATATATAGCATGTAATACCAAGGCCCTAACACAGATCCCTGGCGCACAGACCTACTGATAGGTATGTCTTCGGATTTAATGCCGTTACATACCACATTTGAGACCATACCTTGGTACGCCGAGTATAATAAGGACCAAAGTTTGCCTCTGATGCCGAAGGAATGCAATTTGTAAAACAACCCTTCGTGCCACACCGTATCAAAAGCGCAAGACGAATCTAACAGGGCCAAGTACACACCGGATCCCCTCTCGCGGTTGTAATTAATGCATTCCTGAACACTATAAGACGCTAAGAGGCTGCACATAGATTCTTGATAGGCATTTTGGTTGGACGAAGGAAAGTCTACGCGGTTGACATTAATCCATGTTTTTACCTTCGACAGAATTACTTTATCGAATAGTTTGGCAATTACAGGAAGTAGTGAAATTCCACGGTAATTTCGCCTGTCGTCTTCATACTTATTCGATCCCTTGTACAATGTGTAGATAGTACCTTTTTTTAAATCCTTTGGAACGTACTCATATGTATACATGGCGTTGAAGAGGTTATTTAAGCATAAAATTAAATTACTGCCTCCAAATTTCACATGCTCATTAGTTATGTTGTCGTGGCCTCCTTTCTTCCCTGGTTTCAACGTTTTAATAGCATTGTCGATGTCGGAATAGGCAAACCCTTGGCAAATGTCATCTTTCTCTGAAGGTATTTGCTGGCACAACTGCTTTACCGCGGTTTGAATGAATCGGTCGTGGGATTGGTCAAATTGATTCTGATTCGTTCGTGATGTGGGTCTCTGAATACATGTCCCTAAAATAGTCAGTCCACACAGACAGTTTCTCCTCCCGTCCCCGATAAACTTTACCGTCTACTTTGAGCGGCCTACTGCACAGAACGGTTTGCTTTTTTTTCTTGTTGACGAGCGACCAGAACTTGTTCTGGTCCACCTCAGCTTCTCTATCGATCTCCTGGAAGAATTCTTCATCACTCTCGTGCTTTAACTTCCTTAAGGTAAGTCTAAAACGACGTTTCAGGTTCTTGTACGTCTTATACCCTACGTTTGTCGGGTCACGCGGTCGGCCTTGTTCCACCCATGACTTACGCGCCTGGTACATGTCCTTATGGGCATGCCCTGCACCTTGCTTCCAGTACGGCTTAAGAAATGGACGGAACCGGGCCTCCGGAATGTGTCGGTGCGAAACGATCAGCATCAGATCTGTGACTCTTTTATGATACGTCTCGATGTCACCTATGCAGCTAAGATTTGTGTGCAATATTGGCCTCAGTCTGTCGTTAAGCTCTCTGGTGTAGGTGTCGCGTATGTACTGGTTACTAACTCGCTTCCACTTTAGAGAAGGGAACTGTGCGTCTGTGTCGCGCACACTTAACCGCGGACAGCTGATGGATACGAGAACAGGAAGGTGATCTGATGTATTCAACTCATCGTCGTCGACTACACATGCGAACAATACAAGATCGTCATATTGCCTTCGCATAAGGATGTGATCAATAAGAGTCTGGGGTCCCCCGTCGTAAGGACAAAAGGTATAGTCTGGCCCACTACAAATATCTTCAGTTGGCAGCGAACATAGATCGAACCAGGCGGTGAAGCCCTGTAACTCGCGGGAGCGAATGTTGCTCGCACCTAAGCATCTGGGCCCTACGATTTGCGCGTTACAGTCGCCCAGCACAATAACCTCAGACGATTCTGCATGTAAACTGTACAAATCAAACAGTAGATTTAGGGTTTCTTGATAGATCCCAATGTCGTGGTTTGTGGAAGGCATATAGACTGCCAGGATTGTTAAAAATTTCTTTTTACCTATTTCAAAACATACCCCCGCTATCCTATCGCTTCCACAATTGACCAGAGTGGCATTTTGTGAGAGCTGTTGCTTCCATAGGATTGCAACTCCCCCTCTGCCGCGTGTTCCTGCATTATCTTTTGAGGGTGTCTCAGCTACTGCATGAGAGTGATACCCTGATTCTACGCTATTTAAAAAGTGCAGACTCTGCGGCAATAACCAGTGCTCACTAATTGCTAGGATGTCGACCTGAGACTTACACAACAACTTGCTCAGATACGGAGTGTTACGCATCACACCCTTGCAATTAAATGCGCCTATGACAAGTTTATTCCTATGAGTTTCGATGCCCATAAAATATACGAGTACCTGCCTTATGTGAACCTTTTCCACCGGACGCTGTTACCTGCCATTGCCTTTTATAAATACCAGGTGGAAGGTTTATTGCATTTAACGCAGCTTTCGAACTCTGACTAATGGATAACTTGGCACCATTGCCCCTCTCATCCCGATCATTTTTGCTAGGGAGCAGTTTAAGATAAATGGGCTTGACCCCATGCTCAGTGAAAAATTTTCTCACCATGTTTTCTCCCACAGATCTTGATATGTTCCCTATATAATAGTTGACGAGGGGCTCACGATTCGTTTCTGCTTTAAATTCGCCATTGTTATCATCACCACCTGCTACCCTTAGCCTTTGTTTAGGGGCACGAGGCCTTGACAAGACTGGGATAAAATTCTCCTCAGTGGCGCGGCGAAGTTCGTTCTCCTGCAATTCCTGAGAATGGACGGGAGAGCAGCCGTTCTGGATGGTGACGCGGCTGTACGCTTCTGGATCGGCGGACTGACTCCCGATCTCTTGTTGAGACAGACATCTGTCGCTGTTAGGCTGCGGAAACCCACTGTCGGCGACTTGACGCACGCGGTGACCCCCACTAGGAGAACGGAAACTGTGGTAGTCGCCATCCGAAGCCGTGCGGCGATCCTCGACGTCCGAAGGTGTGCGGCGATCCCCCAAATCAGTTATGGGGTGACGATTATCCAAATCAGTGGGCGGTTGGCGGCTGTCAGAATCGGTAGTGGGGCGGTGTCTGTCAAAATCTTTAGAGGTACGGCGATTGTCAAAGTCCATGAAGTGATTGCGATTGTCCAAGTCGATGGGAGGAAGGTGGTTGTCAACAAAGGTGGTGGGGCGGGGTTTGTCAACATCGGTGATGGGGTGGCGATTGTCAAAATCTGTGGTGGGGCGGGGATTGTCAACATCGGTAATGGGGCGGCGATTGTCAAAATCCGTGGTGGGGCGGCGGTTGTCACCATCGGTGATGGGGCGGCGATTGACAGCATCGGTGGTGGGGCGGGGGTTGTCACATTCACTGGTGGGGCGGGGGTTGTCACAATCGGTGGTATGGCGGGGGTTGTCACAATCGGTGGTGATACGGCGATTGTCAGAGTCCGGAGTTGAGCGGCCATGGCCACCGCTCGGAGTGGTGCTGCGAATTTGGACGTATCGTGTGTGGCGATATGCGCCGTCTTCGTAGGTAGAGTGGTGTTGGGCCGTGACGTCGCCATCGTTATGGCCGCTGTGACAATTCTTATCGCGGTGACCGAAGCGATGGCCGGGATCTTGGCGATCTTCGCGATCGCCAGGGTCCAGTGGTGCGAAGCGATTGGGGCATCGGGTTTTCGGTGAAAGAGGTGCAACTGTCTTGAGAGCCCCGCTGTAGGTCAGTTTCGCTGGTGCTCGGACATTAAGTTGCCTGGTCAAGGAGCGATACTGCTCTCTCATGTCTGTGATGCTTTTGGTATTGCTTGATACACGATGTATGATGTCATTGGAGTCGTTTTCTAGGCCCTTTAGCCTTTCCTTCGCTAGTTTCACTTGACTTTTAACACCAGCCAACATGGCGTCGCTTGGCTCACGGATAGCCGTCAAGGAGTGGGTCACAGAATCAAGAGAAATATTGGTATCCCTTAGAGCTCTGGCCTGCTCTTTGGCGTTTGTTCGTATGGCTAGTTTTATCAATTAAACCACTTACATAATAACATTGCAGCTCGTTACAAACGTTATAAAGTGACAGTTCTAGGTTCATTTAGATTAAGTGCCCCACCCCCCTCCCTTCCCCCGCTTCTCCCTGTCGGCCAAGAGAATAAGGCAGCTTCGTTTGTATATCCTATGCTAGAATTCTACACCGTTTCTTTCTTTTCATCCCCTCCCCCACCTCCACCCCATACCCAGATCTAGGGGGGGGTTCACCTCCGTTTTTGAGAACGAATGCTGGTTTTCAATGCAAACTTATGGCCATCAGTGGCGTGGACCCCCCCCCCCCTCCCCCAGGGTCGTCAAAAAAAATGGTGCCTCCCCCCCCCCCCCCCAACCCTGGTCACAACATTCTCCTTTAAAATTCCTGGGTGAGCAATACTTTACCATGGGTGACATTACATGAACATTATAACTATGGACTATGGTCAGTAAATGGTGGTCTCAGGCTCAGATTTATTGCCATGTAGCATTCTATAGTGAAAAATCAATTTCATATGACAAATTGAATTGTTTAAGTATAGCTTTCAATGTAAAAGTACTTTCCTTTGTAATAAATGATGTATAAACTCTTCCAAAGTTGTTAAAGTCTTCAAAAGTAGCCATAATTGCCTACTGGCATAAAAATGGACAACAAAATGCCACCATTTTTTTTACAGGAACTTGATCACTGCACATGTGCAAGGTCCTCACATGATATTATAAGCCATGCTAATTGGTTAATTGTTCAGGGACCCAGTCATTGGGTCAGTGAAAACACATGTTTTTATATGAATTTCTGGTGACAGACTGGACTATTTTTGCCTTATAAGAAAGATTACTTATGTGATTAGTCATTACTCGCCAGGAAGTAATAAGAACAGGATTAAGGTTTGTTTCTGTTATAAAACTTTTCCCACAGCAAAGGAGAATCAGCTACACTTGGTCAAAATCAAACAACCCTTAAATGGGGTTGTTCTAGACCAGAATTTTACTATTGAATGCTACTAGGCTGTGTTTCAGCCCACACAGCCTAGGGTTCTGGATTACGGGAGGTTCCTTAATTAAAAGTTAATTTGTTTAATTTCATCCTCCAACATATCCGATGAAGCTTGAACTGTGAGAAGCACCGATCAGAAGGAACGCATCATAACGTCTATGTGCAATCTTCGACGCACCGTTTACGTTATTCATGTCGACGTCAGTTAGGAGAACAGAAACGTCATGCTGCATCCGTGTTTTATATGCAGCCGTAAACACCGACGCTTTAAATAGCGCGAAGCTTGCATATATACCAATTAACAGATGTTCAGAACTATTCAGGTCCCTGCAAACGTCTCTGACAATGACTTGAAGGTTGTTCACACAGACATTGGATGCTGTAGTATTGTGGAATAAGGAATGATCCCCCGTGCGTATGTGTGCAATGAAGGCTCCCTGTGGAAATAAAGCAGATTCAATATGGCCGACTAGTAATACACGTGTTGTGTTGATTTGTGAACGGATTAAGTGACAATATCCCCGGGGCCAGGAGACATCCGTGAATTTCACAGATGCCAGGGACAGTTAACAGGTCGCAGAGGAAGACACCCCCACTCCACAGGCCAATATAGATATTCACGTTATGTAGGCCTATGTCCAGCGGGGGTCGCCATGGACACACATCTTTTAATTTACCCCCGACCCAACCTGGACGGAGACCCTAGAGCTGTCTTCTTTCCCGCGACATATTTGGTGTGCTATCGATGGGCGTCACCCGTCAAAATCCCAAACCGGTAAAGGAGGGAGGGAACGCCCCACTCTGCCAGAGGGAGCTCGTTCCTCACATGACGATATAGGGATGAGTTCGGATATATGAAACCGGAGTAATCGGTGCAGATATTTGGAGCATGCGCACTCATACTTTCCGCTCATGTGCGGATCAAGATAAACCGAACGCAAAATCCGCGGTTTGTTAAACAGTACCATAAAATATATCAACGGATACCTGTTGTGTTTATTATTTTATTCTTGTTGTTATAATATATACTCTGGGAGGTAAGGTAAGAAGTATGGTCTGTGAGTAAAATGTACCACGTGACCGCGACATCGGAACATAATCTCTGCGTTCGGTTGTACACTCCGCGGAGTTCGACTACTCCGCTCGCATACCCGAACTCACCCTAGGGTTTACAAACGGAACGCCCTCTGTCGGGAGATCTGAAACACCCCTGCCTATGAGGCCTGTACGTAACGTGACGGTAAATAGGAGGCCGGCCACAGTCGGAATGTGGTCGTGGCTGATCATTGCCCTGGCTTCCTGTTTGGCAGGCTCACCCATCCAGGCACCCACCCACCGACTCGTGGGGGCCCTAACACGCTGTCACCCGGTCAGCCAGCCAATGGCAAGCCGATCTGCGCTCAAGCGGCACGGCTGGGTAAAATCCGAGACCGGCGAATCGTGACCTTCCTGTCCCCGCGAGGGAAGTATGCGTATGTATGCCTTGATGATAAGGCTGTATGATTAGTCGTATGTGTGTATTTACGTCACAGAATGGGACTGTGAAGTATTCAACGCAGGACATGTTAAATATGGTGTCCTGAATTGTGATCGTGCGTTGGACCGTATTCTGTCAACTCGATAGCTGAGTTTGTCAGTTGCTTTGCACTGTCGTGCATGATGAATGCACACAATCTAATGCAATGAGTTTAGTCTCCAAGAAATCTATACTAATAAAATGAAGCTGTCTGTCCCACTATGCCGCGGCATGCAAGAGCCCATTGGGACCAGCAGCCGCCTTGAGAACCTACGCCATGAGAACCTATTAATATCCAGCCGTCGCTCTTAGATGTGTCAAAGCTATCGCATGTGTCAACACAACCGCTGGGTGCTTATCACCTTATCCCGCGGCCTGCGGCGGGCTACCTGGCTTGGTGCCAACAGTAATAATATTTCTCCCAACGCCTTATTGCCCGAACCGTCATCAAAACAAACAAATCCCGTACTGTCTCGCTTCCACAACTTCCCATTAGTAGCAAGAGAACGAACTCCGCCCGGGAAACTCTGCCCGGGAAACCTATAATCCCCTCTAATTCCACCCACACCAACTAGGGTTAATGGACTCCTCTCTGCTCATCCCCCACACCCATCCACTCGACTCCTGCAACCCCACGCCCCGTCGACATTCATCAGACTCCGGCTTTACTGGCCCGCTCCCCCGCCCACCGGCACCCACTAGACTTAAGCTTTTTCAGTTTATGCACCTCTGTTTTTGTTCGTACCCTCTACTGACTTAACGACAACAGCTATCGTTCACCAACTTTTATGGAAATGTGGCATGTCCGAGCCTCTACAATTTTCAAGTATTATTGTATCTAGTACAGAATACGCAAATTGCAGCTAAAGCACGCTGACAAAAATGTGTACATGGCGTATATGTATCTCAGTTGGAATAACAACAACATGTCTAGATGCAATCTGTACCAATATAGTACCGGAAGCGTGACGTTAAAGACCGGTGTACATAAACAATTCTAAGTATCGTATATGTTGAAATTATAACATTCATTTGTAATCAACAAACATGCACAAAATAACTGAGCGGACGCGTGTCGTTAAAGACCGACGTACAGAAACAATTCTAATTATCATATATGTTGAAACTATAACATTCATTTGTAATCAACAAACATGCGCAAAATAACTGAGCGGACGCGTGTCGGTAAAGACCGACGTACAGAAACAATTCTAATTATCATATATGTTGAAATTATCCTTAACATTTATGTCCCGTTATTCAGTAGCTCCCGGTCAATATTATTATCGATATTATTTCTGCCCAATGTCTACCTTCTGTCTGGTACTATTTGACGTATAAACCTAAATACTGTCATACTGTTATTTCTTTCGCTTATTACTACGAACGCTCCGCGAGCGGGGCGGCTAGTAGAATAATATTTGTCCGTTTGTAATATGTCCCTTACATATTGTTGGTGGATAGTGACACAAACTGCTGGTGTACCTTTTCTCTGACGTTCCTTTCGTGATTTGTCCAATTAGTATAATTAACTGTGAGTTAAGCAATGGGCATTCTTTTGTTAGCGAGCCAAATAACTACTAATATGGTTTCATAATTAGGTATACGGATTACGGGGTCCTGAATATGAAAACTAAAAATAGTAAACCTTTTGAATTATGGTAATGTTTGCATTGTCTTCAATGTTTTTCAACAAGTACCTATGGCTATTTGAATTATCTGTTTACTGCACTACGTCGTTTGCTACAAGTTTTATCAAAACTACATTGAACCAACTTAGGCAGTGTTGTAACTGACATAGGGCCGATGTTGGCGATTGGCCCACAGAAATGTCGAGCCATTGTTGACGTTCAAAGTTGTGTCGGATATGTTGGCGGATGGTTGGCTGATATTTACCATGCTAGCTGGGACGGTAACATCGTAATGTGTCTCCGGGGTGTAAAGTCTCACGTGCGTGCAGATTCGCATGCTACACCCCACGTACCTGTGGACCGACAGATGACCTTGGCGATAAGACGTTCGCGGGGATTATCGAGTAAATAAGTTACAGGAGACCCTCGCTGTTAAGTTTTGGTAAGACCGCGATAGAAGGTAACAGGGCGTGGGCTGACATGAAGGATCCAATCATAGGCGGTCGGCCTCTTCACATAGGAAATAAAAATGGTCACGATATGTACAAGGTTTTTCTTTCCATTTTTATTTCAAACTTGTACAAAAATAAGCTTCAAATGGGAGAGATACGAAGCGTCGTTGCCGCATACATACAGTTATAATAATGTAGATGATTCAATAGAGAGCAAAATGTTTTGAATCGGCTTCACATTCGGAAACACTTCCAAACATGGCATCTAATTAGCCCCCTATGCATAGCCACTGTGCGGCATTGTTACTAAAAGCTCCATTTGCTATGATCACGATTCAAATACACCTTTACAGTAAATATATAAGGGTACTTTGAGCTGCAAATATATTATGTTAATCTAATTTAGCTACATTATTTTATGCATTGGTAATATAGTCTGCATTTATATATCAGTTACTGTAAGTTACATTCATATATCAGTTACTGTAAGTTACATTCATATATCAGTTACTGTAAGTTACATTTATATATCAGTTACTGTAAGTTACATTTATAAATCAGTTACTGTAAGTTACATTTGTGATATATATATATATTTATATATATATATATTGTCTTCCATTTATATATATATATATATATATATATATATTTATATGTAAACAGATAACAATCAAAAAGGACTGACGCTTCAGTCAAACAACAATCATCGTCTAAACTTATTTAATGTTAATCTAAGCTACAGTTACATACTAGTAATTCAAGCTGGTAAAAATCGTAATGTAAGCTTGTTACATAATAGTAACCATAGCTACACTTATATACCGGTAATCTAAGCAAGGTATAAAATGGTAAGCTACATTTATATAATGGTAATTTAAGTTGCATTTATGTAATGACAATCTAAGCTACATTGATATATTGGTTATATAAGCTACTTTTATATTATAAACAGATAACAATCAAAAGGACTGACGCTTCAGTCAAACAACGACAGATCTTAACTGTTGTCACACATCTGCTTGTGTCCCGTGATATGTTGGTCAGGTGGTATGACGTCACACAGACTCAACACCTCAAGATGTAACGTAAGGTACATGTTACACTCGTATAACTTTGGCCTGCCACTCACACGATTGTCTCAGTATCCGTTATCTGATGTCAGATTAGGGGCGAGAAGTTGTACACAATATTCAACGAATTAACCAGTGTAAATTATTGATCGTACCATGCTTGCTCTGGAAATTTTACAGAGCGACACCATTCTATAGCACAACATTCTATAGCATAATGTAACGTGTATTCAGACGCGGCGCGAATGTCGTTTATAGTTATCTAAAGTGGAAAGTGGTCATCAGGTGATACCGATGAGAGTCTTAGTGATAACTTCAATAACACCTCTAGGTTGCACGTTGACAGGGAAGAAACCACGTGTTTATTCAGCCTTACGTTTCTCTTTGCACCACTTGGCGAAGTGCATACAATTGTTGGTGCATAAGTTATACTTAGTCCACTTTCCTATCTTAGATCTCGCCTTCCTCAAGACCTCCTTATCGGGTTCTGCTTCCCCCGGGGCCCACACGACGCGATACAAGGGGGATGCGAACGCCACCCTCTCCTTCACTACACCCTGACTCCAGGTGTTGTGAATCACCACGATCTGATCTTTATCGATATCAATCTTCACAACGATGGCGTGGTGACGGGGATGGAAAAAGCATCCCGGCAGTACTATTTGATCGCCAGGTTTTAAATCTCCTACCTGCTGCACAGCTTCATTGTCCCGCTTTATATACTTAACTATCAGCTCACCGAAGGCGTGACCGATAGCCGACCCCGATAATTTACCGATCGCCCCTCCTATGGCACCACCAATGACGCCACCAACAATCATGCCGATGGCCGTCCCGATACCAGGACAAATCATGGTGCCTACACACCCTCCGGCGATCTCACCCAACTTGGACATCCCCAGAACCAAGCCCACCGACATCAATGCCTCAGTCACCCGCTGAACAGCTTCTACTACGAAAGTCTTCATCGTCATATCCCCAGCCTTTAAGTGCTTATGTATTTCTTTCAGGTCGTACACCATAAACCCGAACTCAGTGGCAATTACGATGGTTGGGCCAAGAACCTTGCAAACTTTGTCTCCCATTGAGCTACCTATGTTAGTTCCCTCAACTGTTCCGTAATATAAATAATACTTATATAGCAATCTCGCTGCGTCCTTTGTCATCTTGCCCAAAGCAGTAATCACGGTTTGCACAACTTTACCCTCAAACCAGTCAACCTGTTGACTCTTGTTTCTACCAACTTTGCAGAAAGTAGCAAAGGCTTCGCAATTTTTACCCAGGAGAGTATACTCCTGTTCTCCTAGTCTCGATCTGGCCCTGGCGATAACCAAGTCGGATGGGTTGGCCTTCCTGACGTCTTTAGGATAATCGATTCTGTACAAACCGCCCCATTCTTCTTTGACACTCCTCTTGAACGTTCGAATGCCTGATTTTCCAGGGTACTCGATCACAGTTACTTCTGTGCCATTTACCTCCAACACAATAGCGTGGTGCCATATCACATACGGTCTGTGCCAAGCGATGTGGTCTCCTCGCTTCAGTAGCCCTTCCAGGTGATCAAAGTTCTTGATCTCGGTTTTCGCTGGCTGTACCTGGACGGATGCCCCTTGGCTCAGCTTGGGGGTCTCTCGTCTAATCAGGCGATGAGGTCCCATCTTCATCGTGACATCCGGTTCCTTTCCTTCGCCGCCCACTATAAACTCGTGTTGGAGCCACTCGCTCTCACAAAACACACAGAACGCCCCCAACACCTCGGCGTCGTCCGACATATACCTCCTGAACTTGACAGGGTCGGAGTTGCCGCACGGACATACAATGTGGGAACGAGACCCCATCGTATCACTGAAAATAAACACCAACTACCTTCATGTCAACGTATTTACTAACGTATTTGCAGCAAAACATTCTGACGCACTGTCAATGTCAACTTCGCATAACCGCCAGTCGCTCAGTATCAATGATAAAAAGTAGGAATTGGCTGCTAAAGACAGGAGATAACAATAATATAATGATAATAATAGTCGACCGTAGTATGGGTTTTTCCCTGGTATTCGAGGTAGGACGCCTATTTTTCATGTTTTCAGGGCTAGAGGTCGTCAACGCGCACCGCCCTTCTCATTACGGCGACCCGATGATAACAATGAATTAAACCGTCGCCGGCTTAATAACCATTCCAATACGGTCGACTGCCTTACCTTTACCATAGTCGTTGCAAACTTACTTTTCCATATCAACTGGTATTCTCAAAGTGAAAAATTAATCTAAGATGAAACGGTCACACAATTACCATGTCTCTTTTTATTTCGCCCAGAAAGAAGCAGATTGATAGCCCGAAAACTCTTTTGACATATTTGAAAATGGTTTATATTAAGTAAAGAGGAGAACTGGCTAAGCTGTAACTTACCGGTCTTCGCCACTGCAGATGTTGATGTCCGTACTATGTGTCTACACCAACTGTCTGAGACAGGAAAGGTGGCGAGCAGCTGAAGTAGACGCTTGAGTATGGTGTACATGCATGACAGACGTTAAGCACACAAGACCTAAAGTGAAAGTGAAAGCGTCTGTAATGTGGAGCAGCCACTCCTTTAGTCCAGGGATGAGATAAACAACATAAACCAGTCAGTCAAATTTGTGGTCTCCTCCACAGCCCCCCGCTGCGTGGCCCGCTCACTCAGATTGAGTCTGTAAATGGCTAAATTCACTGTATGGGAATTCCGTACAGTGAAGTCACAAAAAAAATATCAGCCTCCGCGGCATCTCACTAACAAAGGTGGCGAGAGCAAGTGGTCGACAGAACCATTCCGCTGCATAGCTGTAAGGTGCATGGCGTAAGGACACACTAATGCCTCTTTACACAGCACGATAAGACCGTTTTGGTGTCTTCGTATCACTTTTTGATCATGACAAGACAAAGTTTCTTCATTCTTCGTAACTTTACATTCGGCTTCATCGTTGGTGTACTGGTGCAGGTACCAACTCAGCAAAAGCAAAAATAGGTCGCAAACCCGCTGAGCCTGAGGGGCAGACCATTTGACCCCAAGGGCAAGAGAGGGCGATGGATTTGTTTCACTTATAACTTAGAAATTTGGAAGTCGATCTATTTTTGCAGGCAATGGGCTGTAATGTAAAGAATCCGCTTAGATGTTTAAAATCTAGCCACAGCTAGAAAGCGACGGAGAGAGGGGAAAGGGGGTAGCCCTCTCGCATGACCCCGCTGGCTATTCCGCTGTGGACCGCGCCGGAGCGGGCTCTCTCGTCTCCGTATCGTATTAGGCCAAAGAGGCATGGGAGAGGGGACGGAGTGCGAGTATGGGGTCCGTGTACACCCCCCCCCTTCCAACCGGCCACCCCGCTGAACTGGAACGTAAACATTCTTGATTTTCGCGAAATTTGAGCCAAAACTTTTTCACTTTCTCCAAAACTTTGTCAACGGCGGCCATGATGCATCGCACTCAGCACAGCCAATGAGAATATTCGAAAGAGGCAGAGCGCGTTGACCCTGTTGACCAACCCCTGCCAAGCTTACATTAGCCGTTTACAGCCCCACATGGAGCGAGCGGAGGTGGGGCTGTGGAAGAGCCTGTCGAATCTGTTGATATGAAAATCGGAGATTTTCGTCTTATGTCGGTGTGTTCGGTTAGCCTGCCTGTGTGTCTGTCTGACACGTAACGCATTATCTGTCGAATGCCTTAAGATATCGACTTTAAAATTCGCAAAAAGATGCGGCGTGGCTATCGTCAGGCTAAGTACGTAGATGGGGCATGTAGGTTCGCTTAACCATTGACAGATAGGACAAAAAATCGGGAAAATAGCTATAGCGTTCACAGTTTTCATTTAATCCCCTATATTTTCACGTATTGAGCCTACAGGTGCGTTGCATACGGTGTTTGAATTTTGCTAATAGCTCAGATAATTTTTCTGCAAAAAATTCCCAAAGTTTAACATGGGACCCAACGTGAGCATTTTGGCGGGAAAATGGTCTTCTCACTTTCCCCATGAAGGGGACAAGTATGACTAAAGCAGCGAACACACGGTCCGTTTTTTTGCATGCGTCGCCGGGTCCGCGAGCGTCGTGCGTCGTCCGTCTTAAAGGGATCCACTATAATTCAATGGAGCGAACACACGAGTCCGCGCTCAGGTCCGCCACCTTCTCCGGCTGTGTCGACTTCGGTCCGGGACCGAATTTGACGCAGACAGAGAAGGTGGCGGACCATCAATTACGAAGGAGTGAGGTTATCCAGATGGTTTTGCTGGCTCTGCTGGACTTTGCACCCCAGGTTTTGAATTAACCCAGCGTAGAACATGGAAACTTGGCATGGATAGGCATTTAGAACTTAGAATCATACGATTTCAGAAAAATTAAATTAAGTAATTAGGTAAAAATTAGCTGAAGTCGTTTTATCGCTGTCATTATAATTAGGTTGCCAAATGGAGTCAGTGTATGATATATATCATCATATTCCGTGATGATATATAATGACATGACGCTCTGTAGTTTGATACGGCCAGAATCCATGGGCTTGCTGGCCTGGAATGACCTGGAACAACAGCTTCCATATGGAAAAGTGGGCGGGGCGACGGACGAGAAGACGAACACGTGTGTTCGCAAAAGACGCACGACGCACGACGCTCGACGCACGACGCTTGCGGACGCGGCGACGTATGCAAAAAAACGGACCGTGTGTTCGCTGCTTAACGACACCTTGCGCGAGACAGCGCTCGGTCGCTCGGTCGCTCAGCATTGGCTGGTGTGTTGGGCGCCGGGTTGCCAACAACAACAAAAAAAACATAATAACTATAGTCAATATGAATGGAGGTCTCAGACTCGAATCCAGGCCCACGCTAATCTGGGGTATATTTTATCTATTCATCCTTCATCGTTATCGGCAGGTTCCTTGGCTCAGCTTACTCCTTTTGTGCACAAAAGTTAACTCATTTAATTTCATTTCGGTGAAGGTTGAGATCAAACTCCCCGCACGGTGGCGCTACGCAAGCCCCAGCGGAGTGAGTCGAAGGCGGAGAGTGGGTTGAGATTGGACTATGAGAAGCACATATCATGCATCATAACGTCTACATTCACGTCAGTTAATCATGACGGTCAATATAGCACACCAGGGGCCAGTTTCACGAAACCTTCGTACTGTACGTTACACGTAGCCCATATACGAAGGTTCGTACGAGAACTGTACGTGCGTTTCACGAAGCCTTCGTACCTCCTTCGTATTTTGTATGGCTAAAGCCCATCGTACGTATCCTTCGTACCATGTTTTTTAACGCCGAAAGTGAAAGAAGTACCAATGCGCATGTGATAAATGCATGAAATTTTCCATGAAAACATTTAATCGAATCGAAGAAGGGCCTTTGACGTAAGCTTTCGCATAAATCCATCCCAGTATACGTGTCAGAAATTGAGATTTTATCTTATTATGTTACAGTTCGATAAATTAGTTCATGTGGCGAAGTTTGACGGCTTAAAAGCTGAAACTTCCTTTGTAAAATCCATTTTAGTTTTCCAATCGTGCGTTGTTTTGCTGCCGCCATTCACGTTACAGATCTTGTCACTCAGTGCTCACCGCGGTGTCAATGCGCGTAACTGATATTTACATAAATAATTTCAACAAACCCACCGAACTTAATAGCTATAGACCTAAATCAGATGAACTCCAGCTATAGAAATAATAGCTACTATTTACGAAACAGAAGGTTCATGTTAAGAAATATATACCATTTTGCCTAAATCAATATTTTCGTTAGGCCTACCTCCACGTCACGCGAACACTTAGTTACTGGTGCTATTGAGCGCCACTGTTATGATTTTGACCAAATATTTAGGTGCAGTCGTGAGTAGTATTGTCATCGTTAGATCTCCGTGTTGACTTAATGGCGACGTTTAAAGTTCTATTCGAGCGAGAAAATACAAATGCCATTGCTTCTCGTATGAGATGGGTTTATCTCAGCACGCGTCTCCGAAATCATGCCTTCGCCTAAAGGCTCAGGCAGGATTTTGGAGAATTGTGCTGAGATAAACCCATCTCGCACTCGACGCAATGCCATATGCATATCGTCTTTATGCTGGTACGAAGGGTGTACGATAGGGTCGAACATACGATGTATCTTATGTTAATTAGAGGTACGAAGGCTTCGTGAAACCGGATTTGGGGCCAGTTTCACGAAGCCTTCGTACGTGTACGAACCTTCGTACGAAGATTGTGACCCGTAAATCCGGTTTCACGAAGCCTTCGTACCTCTAATTAACATAAGATACATCGTAGGTTCCTTCTTACATCTACGAGTGCCTCGACCCTATCGTACACCCTTCGTACCAGCATGAAGACAAACATTTCTGTCTGTATCTGTGAAAGTTGGAATCGTTGCTACGTTACTTATAAGGTCAAAATCCATCCCACATATTCTACTAAACGGACTGACGTCACAATGTAGCGCGCATGCGCAATCGCGACGAAAACGTAAGCCTCGTTCTCGCGCAGGGGACAACACAAAAGCCACGTGCGCGTGCCTAATGTAAACACACCGTACTTCTGCATGTATTTGACAATTTGCGTGTATTTTACAATTGCGTGTATTTGGCAATTTGTCCAATTTCTACAAGAACATGTCGCACGATTATTTTGACAACCTTCTTAATGAAGCCAAGAGAGGATATAGCAGCAAGCTGCAGGTTGCTGGCATTGAACAGTGCCCCTAGAGGAGCCAGCAGGAAAGTGGGTGAAAGACCCAACCAAGCGGCCAGAGGTCGGCTATGGTGACCTATATGGTGGTGGCGGGGAGGGGGGGGGGGGGGGGGTCGTGTTTCCACATCACGAAGAATAAATTTCTTTATTCCCAGGTCACGATGAATTAAATAGAGAACTCCCCGTATACAATGGAAGGGGCGGATACATCATATAAATTGGCGATTTCCCAATTCACGGATAAGGTATTTGGTATTAAAATTTTCAGTTCACGATTGGTGAAAATCATTGATCACGATGGTCGGCTAATATCCGAGTCCCAGTTCCCGAGGTTAATTTTCCTCATTCCCAGTTCACGGTAAAATGAAAAGCCCCTTCCTGAGGAACGTAAATACCCCCCCCCCCCCCTCCCCACCCCCTGTATGCCTACATCATCGAAACTCCAGGTATGATATTTTGTCTAATGATATAAATTTACTGAACTTGTATTGTGTGAATTTGCTAGTTGAGACTTTAGGGAAAACAGTTTGAATCCATTGATGAGGGAGGGGGGGGGGGGGGTCTGATTCTCAGATCACGGGAATAATTAATAGCTTTTCCCACTTCACGAGGAAAATAAGCACCCAATCCCGAATCACTGGAAAAATGACGAAATGTTCCTGGCATTATAAGCCTAATTATATGTATACTCAGCAAATTGCAGTCAAATGCAGCCAAAACACCCGAAATGAATTAATGACTGCAGATGTTCTCATACCAAAGATTTGTTCCAATCTTGCTTGTTACAATATGGAAGATTCCATCTACGCAATTCTTCCGTTAATTGGGCTTTGTTTAAATTTGACAGTTTAAATTTTATCGCTCTAGAGACTTCCACCATTTTGGACAGGGAGCTAATGTTTAGGGGCCCTGAGGAGGGGCAGGGGGTGGTGGGGGGGGGGGCTAGCCATGTCGCATGTCGATTTTAAGAAGAGGTTCATGTCGAGTGTCGCTAGAAAAGTAAGGTAGGTTGGCATATTTCGATCATTTTGTGACTGTCTCTCTGCGAGGACTGCAGCAACGCATCACTACAAACTAAGCAGTACATATTTCAATACGGAGTCGCCTTCTGTTTAGTGCCGCCCTCCAGCCAAGATGTCGTAAATGTTAAAGTCAGTGACGGTATTAAAAGGCCAATGCCAATCTGGCTAAATTCGATTATAGGCGGGTAAAATCGATCACTTGGTAATTTTAAAAACTAATTCCACATTTTTGGTGTAGGTCTATCAAGAAAAGTCTCTTTTATTAGGAAACTTACGGGAGAGTCCACACCGCCGAAAATGCGAGGGACGGTCGAGTTGGTCTGAGCCCCCTGTATCCTCCACTATGCCTAACCATGGTCCCTCAACCCCGCCCTGCGCTGTCCGTATAGCTGTGCTACCACACGCACATATGTAGATCCAGGCTAGGTCATGTGGCTGAGCGAAATAGCAGGACCAACTGATCGAATTTTCCACCAAGCGCAAAATTCCTGGAGGCTGAATTCAATCATCTTATTTCCTTAATATCGCACAAAAATAGATGTTCCTTTACTATTAAACACATTAAACAAGTTCTCTGTCCTTTAAACTTCATATAGTTGTACTACTTCGAAAAATAAGTGCTGCTGTAAGCCGATCATAACTTCGGCTTTTAGGTGGCTATGTGGGTGTATCTTCGGTGGGGAATAGTACAAATTTCAAATGTAATTAGGCGGCAGCGAAAGGAGAGGAAATATCATGTGATCGATGTTATGCGCTGATCGAAATTACCCGACTTTTAAGTGTAAAGCCGTCTGCAGGGGCCGTAGATGTATAATACCATGCAGCAACTGGTAGACATTCTCACAAAATGTTGATTCATTGGACTCGACTCTTAAGGAAAACAGTATACAGTACTAATAAAGTATTCTACGGTCTTAGTTTTAGGCGATATTTTTTTTAACAACAAAACCAAGTCGTTCCAAGTTCTCTTCGAGCCAGACTTATTTTTTTCACAAAAATATGGTCTTTCCCTAACCACAAATCGCGTACTTTTCTCTCACTCTCCATATGCCATGGGAGGCACACCCACGCCACTGCAGTAAGGTAGTGTCTCCTCTCCCCAATTCTATGGGAAAGGCTCGGTAATTAGGTAACTGTTGCATGCGATTGTTAACCAGCTATGAAATCGCTGGACACGTGCGGTCATGGCTACCTTTAAAGTCAACCCGACCGCCGCCAAAACAACGGGAGAGTGTCTACACAGTCATCCGGTCATAGCGTGGAGAATTTTGGAATAACTTTTTTGTTAGAAAAAAAATAACTCGTTCCGCATCGAAGTTTGAAACGAGTTTATTTTTGTTGAAAGAGAATTTAGAACGACTTTATTTTTTGTTGAGATAAAATAAGTCGTGCTCCAAGATAATTTGGAACGATTTAATTTTTTTGGGAAAAGACACGCAACAAGTTGCGCGACAAAGTTTAGAGTGACTTATTTATTTTTTGAAAAAAAATAACTCGTTCCGCAACCAAGTTTGGAACGAGTTATTTTTTTTATATATGGTTTGTTGTTTAGTGCACACATGGGATAAACCGCGCCAAACAACACCAAAGACAGCTGGGGGTTGCACATGCAACGTAGTTTTATAAAGTCGATAACGCTACGACAACGGGGCATTCGGAAAAATAATAACTCGGGAATCGAACTGAGCTTGGAACGAGTTATTTTTTTTGAAAAATAATAAGTCGTGTTCCAAGAGAATTTGGAACGACTTTTTTTTTAATAAAAATAATATCAAGATGTCCTAAATCGGGCACCGTAGTATTCGGCATAAACTTGAAAAGAAATTTATAACTGACGACCCGATGCATCCAGATGCCACGCTGCGTATGCTTGCCTAATGGGTAGATATGCCAGAACATATACAATCAAAATATCATATTCATTTGTAACGAGCTTGATACCAAACAGACGCTTAATTGCCGGCAGAGCCCAATGCAAAAGAATTGCCTGTCACAATACATGCGTTGGCGGAGTGGGGAAGGAGGGGATGGTGGGGACGGCGGAGATGGTGGAGCTTTAGGGCTGCGAGCCAACGCTGTAATCGCTCGTTATTCACGGGAAATTAAAAAATTACAGCGCCTTTCCAGCTCAGTTGTGATTCGTACACCCCCAGACCCTGCACCTCTTAGTCATAGCCAATAAACGCGCTTTGAAACACCTTATATGGCAAGAGATCGTTGACAGACCGAAAGTAGCCTGCTCGCTCAAGCCTATCGGTCGGCGCACGTGCGTTTGTTTTCCCCTGCGCCACCCGCCCGCCATCTGTCGAACGAAGTGTGCGTAACAGGAAGTCCGTTTAGTAGAATACAGGACGTCACAATGCGAGTATCCTAGCAACGGTCGCATGATTCCTTGTGTAGTATTCCGGATATTAGTTTATTTAGTTTCATTAGTGGTTACGTAAATCTGTGATTTGGCAACGCGTCGAGATGGAATCCCCAGTGGTTGACGTATGTCTCCTGGATACCTCGCGCGTTACCAAAGCAACGACGCTTGTCGTCTGCAGTTCCGATTTTAGACTTTGGACAGGAAGGCCGGCAGTCAAAAAGACTGTCGGATTCCGCTGATTTTCGGCCACATCGCAAGACAGAAGTGACCGCCGACTCACCGGTAGGAGCTTGGGGCAAGTTGTATTTATATTTTATTAAGGGGAATTTAGCATAGCCTGAATAAAAGGGGTCGGTCTGAAATTCTACTCCCGGCGTTTGTTGAGTTTCTCCCGTTGGTAAACACCTAAACCGCAGAAACGAACCTGGCTGTGAGAAGTACAAATTAATTACACAGGTGTATAATTCTCTGTCGTGGCGGAGAAATACCACATTTTGGTGCCGTGACCAGGATATGGCCAGCGTCCGGTTTGACGGCTGGTGCATGGTGGCGGTCACTGCGAGGTCGCAGTCGATTGGGGAAAGGGTGGAGTGTGATATCTCGGCCCAGGCCCGGTGGATGAAAGACACCAAGCGCCTCGGGCCAAAAGGGGAAGCTCCCTTTGGCCTAATGTGTAAGGTGTTCGCTCGCTATGCGGAAGTTGATGGTTCGAATCCCGCCAGGGGCTAGGGTAGAACTTTCGGCGTCCATTCGGGCCTGGGACCGGAAATACTACCTCGCAGTGACCGCCACCATGCACCAGCCGTCAAACCGGACGCTGTGGCTCCGGGTGGTTCCGACAACCCAGGTTCGTCTCCATCGGCACCAAATGTAGTATGTCTGGTCCCAGGCCCGAATGGACTCTGAAAGTTACTACTCCCCGCCCTTGGCGGGATTTGAACCATCAACCTGCGCATCCAGAGCGAGCACCTTACGCATTAGGCCAAAGGGAACTTCCCATTTGGCCCGAGGCGCTTGGTGTCTTTCATCCACCGGGCCTGGGCCGAGATATCACACTTGGACATTATGAATGGGTTGAAACTGCACAAATTATATACAAATATGACGCGAATTAATATTGTTGGCAACGGCAAAAACACTAGATTTATGCAAAAGCTTACTTCAAAGGCCCTTCTTCGATTCGATTTTAAAGGTTTTCATGGAAAATTTCATGCATTTATCACATGCGCATTGGTACTTCTTCCACTTCCGGCGTTAAAAAATAAGATACGAAGGTTCGTACGATGGGCTTTACCCATATAAAATACGAAGGAGGTACGAAGGCTTCGTGAAACTCACGTACAGTTCTCGTACGAACCTTCGTATATAGGCTACGTGTAACGTACGGTACGAAGGTTTCGTGAAACTGGCCCCAGATGTCAGAAACTGACGTCAGTAAGGAGGAGCTAGGGGGGCAAGGCGTAGTTCCGTTCCTCGGGAATATAGACTTCTCATTTCATCGTGAACTGGGAATGAGGAAAATAACACTTCGTGAAGTGGGAATGGGACATTAGCCGATCGTCGTGATCAAGGATTTTCATTAATCGTGAACTGAGAATGTTACTACTAAGAGCGTGATCGATTCGCCTCTTCCAAACTCTACCTCTTCTAGAAGAGCACTTGCCATGCGATCGTTTCGCCTCTCGTCTTCCTGGAAGACCTCTTCTGCTCTTCCGCCCAGGCAGGTGGAAGAGAGAAGAGGTAGAGGCTATTCCAAGATGGCGGACACTAACTATGCAACATTCGATCAGTGTGATCAAATAGGTTTAAGGGGGACATACATGAATGAAACAACGAATACAATTATATGAAACCTATGTAAGACCTTATTTTGTTATTTGAAAGGCATGTGTGGGGTACATGACGGCCCACATATGTAGTAAACCATGTATCTGACCTTTCATTTTGAGCGATAATATACGGATATGGGCGATAAGTTGTGAGCAATAAGAGTTTTCTTTCGCCATATTAAAATGACTCTTCCAATTCGTCACACGCGATCGATTATTCGCTCATATTTTCTATTCTTGGACGAGCTCTTCTCTTCTTGGAAGAGTTGAATCGATTAGACTCTAAGTAACCGTGAAATCGCCAATTTATATCATGTATCCGCCCTTTCCATTGCATGCGGGGAAGTTTCCATTTAATTCATCGTGACCTGGGAATAAAGAAATTAAGGAGATTTAAGTTAGGAATTATCTTACATCGTTTGGACAGATCGCTTTAGGTTGATTTGCAATAAATACCGTCAAGTTCACTAATGCGGGATCGTACGCTGTTACCTCCACGTTCTTATCGATATTATAACGCGGACAGAATGATCAGCACACATCAGCCACGAGATATATAGAAACGATATGTCCAGTATGGGCCTTCTCCCCACACCACACTGGGAGAGACCGTCTCCCCACACCACCCTGGGACAGAGCGTCTCCCCACACCACCCTGGGACAGACCGTCTCCCCACACCACCCTGGGACAGACCGTCTCCCCACACCACCCTGGGACAGACCGTCTCCCCACACCACTCTGGGACAGACCGTCTCCCCACACCACCCTGGGACAGACCGTCTCCCCACACCACCCTGGGACAGACCGTCTCCCCACACCACACTGGGAGAGACCGTCTCCCCACACCACCCTGGGACAGACCCTCTCCCCACACCACCCTCGGACAGACCGTCTCCCCACATCACCCTGGGAGAGACCGTCTCCCCACACCACACTGGGAGAGACCGTCTCCCCACACCACCCTGGGACAGACCCTCTCCCCACACCACCCTCAGACAGACCGTCTCCCCACACCACCCTGGGACAGACCGTCTACCCACATCATCCTGGGACAGACCGTCTCCCCACACCACCCTGGGACAGACCGTCTCCCCACACCACACTGGGACAGACCGTCTCCCCACACCACCCTGGGACAGACCGTCTCCCCACACCACCCTGGGACAGACCGTCTCCCCACACCACCCTGGGACAGAAGGTCTCCCCACACCACCCTGGGACAGACCGTCTCCCCACACCACCCTGGGACAGACCGTCTCCCCACACCACCCTGGGACAGACCGTCTCCCCACACCACACTGGGAGAGACCGTCTCCCCACACAACCCTGGGACAGACCCTCTCCCCACACTACTCTCAGACAGACCGTCTCCCCACACCACCCTCAGACAGACCGTCTCCCCACACCACCCTGGGACAGACCGTCTCCCCACACCACCCTCAGACAGACCGTCTCCCCACACCACCCTGAGACAGACCGTCTCCCCACACCACCCTGGGACAGACCTTCTCCCCACACCACCCTGGGACAGACCGTCTCCCCACATCATCCAGGGACAGACCGTCTCCCCACATCACCCTGGGACAGACCTTCTCCCCACACCACCCTGGGACAGAAGGTCTCCCCACACCACCCTGGGACAGACCGTCTCCCCACACCACCCTCAGACAGACCGTCTCCCTACACCACCCTGGGACAGACCGTTTCCCCACACCACCCTGGGACAGACCGTCTCCCCACACCACCCTGGGACAGACCGTCTCCCCACACCACCCTGGAACAGACCGTCTCTCCACACCACCCTGGGACAGACCGTCTCCCCACACCACCCTGGGACAGACCGTCTCCCCACACCACCCTAGGGCAGACCCTCTCCCCACACCATCCTGGGACAGACCGTCTCCCCACACCACCCTGGGACCGACCGTCTCCCCACACCACCCTCAGACAGACCGTCTCCCCACACCACCCTAGGACAGACCCTCTCCCCACACCATCCTGGGACAGACCGTCTCCCCACACCACCCTGGGACAGACCGTCTCGCCACACCACCCTCAGACAGACCGTCTCCCTACACCACCCTGGGACAGACCGTCTCCCCACACCACCCTGGGACAGACCGTCTCCCCACACCACCCTGGGACAGCCCGTCTCCCCACATCATCCTGGGACAGACCGTCTCCCCACACCACCCTGGGACAGACCGTCTCCCCACACCACACTGGGACAGTCCGTCTCCCTACACCACCATGGGACAGACCGTCTCCCCACACCACCCTGGGACAGACCGTATCCCCACACCACACTGGGACAGACCGTCCCCCCACACCACCCTGGGACAGACCGTCTCCCCACACCACCCTGGGACAGACCGTCTCCCCACACCACCCTCAGACAGACCGTCTCCCCCACACCACCCTGGGACAGGCCGTCTCCCCACACCACCCTGGGACAGACCCTCTCCCCACACCACCCTGGGACAGACCGTCTCCCGACACCACCTTGGGACAGACCGTCTCCCTACACCACCCTGGGACAGACCGTCTCCCCACACCACCCATGGGACAGACCGTCCCCCCACACCACCCTGGGACAGACCGTCTCCCCACACCACCCTGGGACAGACCGTCTCCCCACACTACACTGGGACAGACCGTCTCCCCACACCACCCTGGGACAGACCGTCTCCCCACACCACCCTGGGACAGACCGTCTCCCCACACCACCCTGGGACAGACCTTCTCCCCACACCACCTCCCCACACCACCCTCAGACAGACCGTCTCCCCACACCACACTGGGAGAGACCGTCTCCCCACACCACCCTGGGACGGACCGTCTCCCCACACCACCCTGGGACAGACCGTCTCTCCACACCATCCTGGGACAGACCGTCTCCCCACATCACCCTGGGACAGACCTTCTCCCCACACCACCCTGGGACAGGCCTTTTCCCCACACCACCCTGGGACAGACCGTCTCCCCACACCACCCTGGGACAGACCGTCTCCCCACACCACCCTGGGACAGACCGTCTCCCCACACCACCCTGGGACAGACCGTCTCCCCACGCCACCCTGGAACAGACCGTCTCCCCACACCACCCTGGGACAGACCCTCTCCCCACACCACCCTGGGACAGACCGTCTCCCCACACCACCCTAGCACAGACCCTCTCCCCACACCACCCTGGGACAGACCGTCTCCCCACACCACCCTGGGACAGACCGTCTCCCTACACCACCCTGAGACAGACCGTCTCCCCACACCACCCTGGGACAGACCGTCCCCCCACACCACCCTGGGACAGACCGTCTCCCCACACCACCCTGGGACAGAGCGTCCCCCCACACCACCCTGGGACAGAACTTCTCCCCACACCACCCTCAGACAGACCGTCTCCCCGCACCACCCTGGGACAGACCGTCCCCCCACACCACCCTGGGACAGACCGTCTCCCCACACCATCCTGGGACAGACCGTCTCCCCACATCATCCAGGGACAGACCGTCTCCCCACATCACCCTGGGACAGACCTTCTCCCCACACCACCCTGGGACAGAAGGTCTCCCCACACCACCCTAGGGCAGACCCTCTCCCCACACCATCCTGGGACAGACCGTCTCCCCACACCACCCTGGGACCGACCGTCTCCCCACACCACCCTCAGACAGACCGTCTCCCCACACCACCCTAGGACAGACCCTCTCCCCACACCATCCTGGGACAGACCGTCTCCCCACACCACCCTGGGACAGACCGTCTCGCCACACCACCCTCAGACAGACCGTCTCCCTACACCACCCTGGGACAGACCGTCTCCCCACACCACCCTGGGACAGACCGTCCCCCCACACCACCCTGGGACAGACCGTCTCCCCACACCACCCTGGGACAGAGCGTCCCCCCACACCACCCTGGGACAGACCTTCTCCCCACACCACCCTGGGGCAGACCGTCTCCCCGCACCACCCTGGGACAGACCGTCCCCCCACACCACCCTGGGACAGACCGTCTCCCCACACCACCCTGGGACAGAAGGTCTCCCCACACCACCCTGGGACAGACCGTCTCCCCACACCACCCTGGGACAGACCGTCTCCCCACACCACCCTGGGACAGACCGTCTCCCCACACCACACTGCGAGAGACCGTCTCCCCACACCACCCTGAGACAGACCGTCTCCCCACACCACCCTGGGACAGACCGTCTCTCCACACCATCCTGGGACAGACCGTCTCCCCACATCACCCTGGGACACACCTTCTCCCCACACCACCCTGGGACAGGCCTTTTCCCCACACCACCCTGGGACAGACCGTCTCCCCACACCACCCAGGGGCAGACCGTCTCCCCACACCACCCTGGGACAGACCGTCTCCCCACACCACCCTGGGACAGACCGTCTCCCCACGCCACCCTGGAACAGACCGTCTCCCCACACCACCCTGGGACAGACCCTCTCCCCACACCACCCTGGGACAGACCGTCTCCCCACACCACCCTAGGACAGACCCTCTCCCCACACCACCCTGGGACAGACCGTCTACCCACACCACCCTGGGAAAGACCGTCTCCCCACACCACCCTGGGACAGACCGTCTCCCCACACCACCCTGGGACAGACCGTCTCCCCACACCACCCTGGGACAGACCTTCTCCCCACACCACCCTGGGACAGAAGGTCTCCCCACACCACCCTGGGACAGACCGTCTCCCCACACCACCCTGGGACAGACCGTCTCCCCACACCACACTGGGACAGACCGTCTCCCCACACCACACTGGGACAGTCCGTCTCCCCACACCACCATGGGACAGACCGTCTCCCCACACCACACTGGGACAGTCCGTCTCCCCACACCACCATGGGACAGACCGTCTCCCCACACCACCCTGGGACAGACCGTATCCCCACACCACACTGGGACAGACCGTCCCCCCACACCACCCTGGGACAGACCGTCTCCCCACACCACCCTGGGACAGACCGTCTCCCCACACCACCCTCAGACAGACCGTCTCCCCGACACCACCCTGGGACAGGCCGTCTCCCCACACCACCCTGGGACAGACCCTCTCCCCGCACCACCCTCAGACAGACCGTCTCCCCACACCACCCTGGGACAGACCGTCTACCCACACCACCCTCAGACAAACCGTCTCCCCACACCACCCTGGGACAGACCGTTTTCCCACACCACCCTGGGACAGACCTTCTCCCCACACCACCCTGGGACAGACCGTCTCCCCACACCACCCTGGGACAGACCCTCTCCCCACACCACCCTGCGACAGACCGTCTCCCAACACCACCCTGGGACAGAAGGTCTCCCCACACCACCCTGGGACACACCGTCTGCCCACACCACCCTCAGACAGACCGTCTCCCCACACCACCATGGGACAGACCGTCTCCCCACACCACCCTGGGACAGACCGTCTCCCCACACCACACTGGGACAGACCGTCTCCCCACACCACCCTCAGACAGACCGTCTCCCCACACCACCCTGGAACAGACCGTCTCCCCCACACCACCCTGGGACAGACCGTCTCCCCACACCACCCTGGGACAGACCGTCTCCCCACACCACCCTGGGACAGACCGTCTCCCCACACCACCCTGGAACAGACCGTCTCCCCACACCACCCTGGGACAGACCGTCTCCCCACACCACTTTGGAACAGACCGTCTCCCCACACCACCCTGGGACAGACCGTCTCCCCACACCACCCTGGAACAGACCGTCTCCCCCACACCACCCTGGGACAGACCGTCTCCCCACACCACCCTGGAACAGACCGTCTCCCCACACCACCCTGGGACAGACCGTCTCCCCACATCACCCTGGGACAGACCGTCTCCCCACACCACCCTGGGACAGACCGTCTTCCCACACCACCCTGGAACAGACCGTCTCCCCACACCACCCTGGGACAGACCGTCTCCCCACACCACCCTGGGACAGACCGTCTCCCCACACCACCCTGGGACAGACCGTCTCCCCACACCACCCTGGGACAGACCGTCTCCCCACACCACCCTGGGACAGACCGTCTCCCCACACCACCCTGGGACAGACCGTCTCCCCACACCACCCTGGGACAGACCGTCTCCCCACACCACTTTGGAACAGACCGTCTCCCCACACCACCCTGGGACAGACCGTCTCCCCACACCACCCTGGAACAGACCGTCTCCCCGCACCACCCTGGGACAGACCGTCTACCCACACCACCCTCAGACAGACCCTCTCCCCACACCTCCCTGGGACAGACCGTCTCCCCACACCACCCTCAGACAAACCGTCTCCCCACACCACCCTGGAACAGACCGTCTCTCCACACCACCCTGGGACAGACCCTCTCCCCACACCACCCTGGGACAGACCGTCTCCCCACACCACCCTGGGACAGAAGGTCTCCCCACACCACCCTGGGACAGACCGTCTCCCCGCACCACCCTGGGACAGACCGTCTACCCACACCACCCTCAGACAGACCCTCTCCCCACACCACTTTGGGACAGACCCTTTCCCCACACCACTTTGGGACAGACCCTCTCCCCGCACCACTTTGGGACAGACCCTCTCCCCACACCACTTTGGGACAGACCCTCTCCCCGCACCACTTTGGGACAGACCCTCTCCCCGCACCACTTTGGGACAGACCCTCTCCCCACACCACCCTGGACGAGGGAGACGGCCCCGCGCCGTGTTTGCTGGGCACTTGTCGCCGACCCCTCCACCACAAGGGGTCCCCCTTGAGCGCGGACAGCTCGCTCTGGAGGGGCTGGACCAGGCGGACAGAAAAACTTATTATCGAGGGTAGATATTAAACTCGGTAAGAAAAAAGACGAGGGGCGGTGTTTTAATAGGGGTGTGAATAGGGCTGCAACTGGTGCTCCAAGGAGAAGTGGTGCAAACAGAAGTTTTTTGTCGGACTTCTTTAGACTGCAGTGGCACTCAAGCAACCCGCCATATTGAAGTCTAACCGCCCCGCACCCCCCCCCCACCCCACCCCCATGAGCTTGCTCCTCCGTCGCCGCTACCTACCCTCTTGACCCGCGTCATCACATTGGTCTTATGTGGAGACTTTCTCTAAAAAAAAAAATCTATTGTCAAATAGGCTAATAGAAAACCCAGTATTAAGAAAAAGCAAATAAAGATCTACTGTGTCGTCATCCCAGACCGGATACTAGCCCCTACCCCCGCCCCCCCCCCCCCCCCACCCGCTCCGCCCGATGACCCCACCACCTCCAACGCACCGCCCCACCCCCCACCAGACTACATGTACTGCAAGTTATTTATGAGTACGGCGGATTAACCTTATAATATGAGATAATCGTTGGCAGCGTGTGTTGAGGATCACTTTGTCGAGTTACCTTTGTTGTGGCCCAGAAACGCCTTGCAAATATACTGTAAAGTCACTCTCATTATTGGCTCGAAGCTGTCTGTTCAGCATAACAGCGTTCTAATATGGATCCACGATACCGCTACAATACGGATTCATATCATACCGCTACAATACGGATCCATGATACCGCTACAATACGGATTCATATCATACCGCTACAATACGGATTCATATCATACCCCTACAATACGGATCCATGATACCGCTACAATACGGATCCATGATACCGCTACAATACGGATTTATATCATACCGCCACAATGCGGATTCATATCATACCCCTACAATACGGATCCATGATACCGCTACAATATGGATCCATATACCGCTACAATACGGATCCATGATACTGCTACAATACGGATCCATGATACCGCTACAATTCGGATCCATGATACCGACACAATACTGATTCATGACACCGCTACAATACGGATTCATGATACCGCTTCAATACGGATCAATGATATCACTACAATGCGGATTCTCATGCAGAGACAGGGGCGCTTGGGTTGGTCTGCTGGGTATGTTCTGCCCGAATCACAGTGGTTTTCTGCCTCAGAAGTCGTACTGATCGACTTGTCCTTTAACTAGATTTAGTGAAATTCGTTTTGTAACAAGTGGGACTGGCGTGTCACCATTACAGGAGTGACGGGACATATCCGTTTGTTGGCTCTGTGGGCTGAGGCCGCTGTAACATGATTACGACTGGCATCTAAAAATCCTCTGACAGATTGATTGATTGTCCCAGACAGAGAAGGATTTAATAGCACTGACTGAACCAGACAAAGAATTAAAACGAATCCCCCCCACCCCTCTTTATCTTTCTCTCTCACATACACTTTCCTTCCTTCCTTCGCTTTGTCCCTTTATTATTCGCATTTTTAGATTTTTAGACAATTTATTTTAAATTTCATACATGATCACATCACAAATCACTGGCAGTGCATGCGATTCGATTCCATTGAAGTCTCGTTTCCGGTATCAACACATCACGTGACTGGAAAGCCTCAAGCGTGAGTTTAGATAGAAGGAACGAAGTAATGGTGTTTTAACGCGGTTGTTTTGGACCACTTTTTGGTACACAATCCCAACTACCTGCGATCGACTGATGGGCGAAATGCGAAATAAATGCCCCAGAATTAGACAAGTGATCCTTTATGTTTGGTGGAAACTGTTGTTACCATGAACGACAAACTACCCGACTATTATATTATATATTATATTATTCCACAGCTCAAAGAATTAAATATTCAATTTTTTACCTCTGAGATGCGCATATGCTGCTTTACACACCAATTACCGAAAGTGTAATTTGCTAAATGAATGAATGAATAAATCGGTGTTTACGGCCACCTTTATGCTTACATGAGTTAAACCGAGACGGTGTATGTGGTTTGCATAAGGTTCAGCAGCAGTGCGTGTCCCTGTATCTGTGGCAAATGCCATCAAGCTATAATAAATGACTAGATGGTGGAAGGTGTGTGTGTGTGTGTGGGGGGGGGGGGGGGGGTATCGTCCCCCCATTGCCAAGCTAGGTGGCGTTGTGTGCATTAGCAAAGTGGGTTAAAGTGATTTGAACATTTAAGTTAGGTGCCAATGGGACGGAGATCGGTGCAGGATTCAAACACAACCATCTTAGAGATTGTTCCTCCATTAATGGTTTTGGTCTGTGTTTGACCTCCCACGCCAATAGGTCACCTGTACCCGTGGGGTTTTAGGCCCCTTATGACCGCCCTACCATTGGCTAACCGTCATAAGCCAAGGCTCTCTTTCTTTATTCTCCCCCTTTCTGTAATATCGGTCGTCTTTGATATTCGGCCCCTTTCTGGTGGCTTCTCCATTCCTTCTCTTCTACCTCCGCCCCTCCTTGGTTCTTCTCATGTTACTTTCCGTGTTACGTTGTCTCTTATTCCTCTCCTCTCTCTCGATCTCTTGCGCCTCTCTCGTGTTCTCATCTCCATTTCTTCACTCCTCTGCGTCTCTTTCTTTCTCGTGTGCTTCCCTTGTTGTCACCCCTGTCCCTCTCCCTCACTGTTCACTCCTCTCCCTCCCCTTCTTACTCTCTCTCGTGCCTCTCTCGTTGTCACCCCTATGTATCAAGTCCTCTCTCGCTCTTTCTCCCTGTCTCTCGTGCCTCTCTCGTTGTCACCCCTATGTCTCCAGTCCTCTCTCTCTCTTTCTCGCTGTCTCGGTCGATCTCCATCTCTCTCCCTCTCTGTTTCCCTTTCTCTCCCGTCCCTCTCTCTGTCCCTCTGTCTCTCTCTCCCTCCCCTGCATGTCTCTGTCTCCCTTTCTCTCCCGTCCCTCTCTCTGTCCCTCTGTCTCCCTCTCCCTCCCTGTCCGTCTCTGTCTCCCTTTCTCTCCCGTCCCTCTCTCTGTCCCTCTGTCTCTCTCTCCCTCCCCTGCATGTCTCTGTCTCCCTTTCTCTCCCGTCCCTCTCTCTTTTCCTATGTCTCCCTCTCCCTCCCCTGTCCGTCTCTGTCTCCCTTTCTCTCCCGTCTCTCTCTCTGTCCCTCTGTCTCCTTCTCTCTTCCCTGTCCGTCTCTGTTTCCCTTTCTCTCCCGTCCCTCTCTCTGTCCCTCTGTCTCCCTCTCCGTCCCCTGTCCGTCTCTGTTTCCCTTTCTCTCCTGTCCCTCTCTCTGTCCCTCTGTCTCCCTCTCCCTCCGCTGTCTGTGTCTGTCTCCCTCTCCACCCCTTGTCCCCCTCTTTGTCTGCCTCTCCTTTGCGCTCTGCCCCAACTGACCCTCTCGATCTTTATCTCTCCGAGGACGCCTCTCACAAGGACAAGACAACCGGGGGTCGTCCTGCCTGTGGGCTTCCATGTTATTATGGCCCATAATGAAAATCCGATCGCCTCGCCTAGTCTTTCTTGTCTTGGCCCCGGGTCTGGAGAGAACCGCGAGTGTCCCGGGTCGACCGCTGAGCGTCCGGCGGCGATACGTCTCGCATCTACCTCCAGTCTCTGACAGGCAATTATAGAGCCCAGCGCAGTCGCCAGGCGCATAATACGGTCAGCAAATGTTTGTCATACGTTTTATCGGGCATCGACATGCTTTACCCAGAATACTTGTCCCTTCATGGTTCCCTTCCCCGAAATGGGTTCCTGTTTTCTTATCATCACAAACGCGGTGGGGGTACAAAAGGAGAAGCAATGAGACAGACGGGACAAAACTCACGCTTGTTTATAGATGGGTATAGAAGAGACGAAATCTCCACTGAGAAGTCTCGTTCCGAGTCTCGCTCTGGTGCCCAAAGGCAGCGAGACAGACAATGGGCCCAAGGGTTGAAACATTGCATTAATAGCGGCCTCACCGCGGGGGGAGATAAGCAGGCATCTTACGTTAGTGGTGATAACGCTTGACGGTAGCAGAGGCGGCGGTGGAGGACGGGGAGGAGGGGGGGTGAAGGAGGGAGACCATTTCTGGAGTCACAGAGGAGTAGTCTAAAAAAAAATCCCAGAATGCCTTGTTGCGGAAGTCGGTACAGAGGGCTAGTTTGTTTTTTGTCTATTGTTACAAGATTTCTTTGTTGCCCTTTTTTGGGGATGAAGGCAACCCCGACAGAGGTAATGTTTCCCTTTATATTCTTCCATTATACGACGACTTCCCGAGTTCGCCTTATCGGTCAAAGGGGGCAGTGACGTTTTACGTTGCATTACCGATTAGTTTTTTTTCACGGTGTCCACAGTTTATTAATAACTGATCTACTTTTTATAAGTTGCCGGCGGAAAGCTCTGGCCCTGCTGATCAGCTGACGAACATGTCTCACACCTCAGTTTCCGTCGCGGGAAACCGCTAAGAATAATTGCTAATTAGCGGGTCAATATCTCCACTTAATTTACCGTCAACTGTGTACGCGGGTCGCGTCTACTATATACGTGAAGGAAAACAGTCTGCAATTCATCAATCTGGTTGATGGATCCCAGTAAACACTCGCGTCTTGTGGTTAAAAGGGTTGCTATTGTAGTGTACATTTTGTAAATGTAATGGTAATACAAATGTATCATAACGTAACTAATTTATCCAACGGACGTCTCGTATCATGGCCATTCAAAAACTTTGAACTCTAGACATATCAGCTACTGAATCTGCCTTCCCGAGTATTTCACATCCGGGTAACTCAATAACATCATTTGGGCATGATCCGCAACTGACTCCCCTCCCCCCCCCCCCCCCCCCCTGCATATTACTCTGGCGCCCCGGGGAACACTCTCTCCTCCCCCTCCCACTCCCCACTGTGTACCTAGCCCCTCCCATTAACCCCTACCGTCACTTTTTTTAATCCAAAACTCAGTCCATCAGCAACACCGCCCCCCCCCCCCCCCACCTCCACCCACCCTCGGGCCCTGCTCCTCCGTTAGGCTTGACGCATTGCTTACTCTCGCGTTTTCTCGCGCTGCTGTGTGCATTTAATGCGTTTTAGAGCCGGCAGATGGCGCGACAGTTTTCACCTAATCAGGCCGGCGCTAAACGACAAACGCGGACGGGAATGGGTCGCCAAATCCAGTTGGTGTTCCTCCTCTCGGTGAAGAATAAAAACCCAGGGTGTGTGCTCTGCTGGGAGTGGAGTTTTCCACGATGCGCGAACCCGAGGGTGAAACGCTATCCGCATATGGATGCCGTACCAACAGTGACCGACTACTGGTGATCAATACTGCGATAGACGTTACCGTCAACCGATCTTCTTTGTTAATTAAGATACAGTGCCAGTTGGTGAGCTGTGATAAAGTGTTCTTCCTACACCGACTAGTCGCATATGGATTATTATACAGAATGCAGCAAATAAATCTCCGGTTGGCTTTCTTCCCGGTCTGCGCAAGATGACGGATCCGCATCAGTTCACAGGAGAGAACTTTAAATAATTTAGTTTGATTTACATGTTTCCGCTTTTGTCTGAGCTAGGCCAATTTCCGGTTGTCACCCTTGACGGTACACCTGGCCTGGGGGTGGGGGTCAGTGAAGGACTGGAGCGATCGTCGACCCTCCCTTCTACAGGACACACACCGCTTTATGATCACGGCCAAGTTAAAGTCTTTATATGGTATATTATTTTAAAAGTATGACACCTAATTTTTATTTCGAAGATTCATTAAACTATAATTCATACAATACGTATGACTGCTTGGCATAATATTTAGCACCCATATTTGACACTCGCTGTGTTTCGCTTTCGCGAAATATTTACCCAAAGCTTTTCCCATACCACAAGCTCTTTACAATTCTGTGGCGGGTAATTTTGCGATGGAGGGAGTCTTAATAGAGGTAAAGATTAGAACTAGAAGACCACCCCACCGCCCACCCTCTGTGGACCCCATTGACTGCTGCCGCCTAAGAGCGAGGAAACAGGATGGCTGCCCTGTCAGTCACCTCCACCATTGTAACATCCCCGAACAGGGGGAGACGCTAACCAACATCCTGGCATTGCCCCCTTTAACCGTGACTACTGCCAACCCAGCCTTCCTCGAGCTGGTAAGGCGTCAGCAAATAGATACAATCCCCGCACCTCCTCATGCCTTGTTAACACTATTGACCTGTAGCTTCGAATGGTATATTCGTGAGGCGGACGAACTTAAAAAACAAAATGGCCGAAAGCCAGTTGGCGGGCTACCAGGTGTCCCGTGGGTAAGACGCTGGGAGCCGGGAACTTAGATCTATATATTGTCTTTGGACTTAGGAAGGATGTGTCGCGTGAAGCATCCCCTATATGACCTTGAATGACCTACAGGATGAATATATCTTGATGTCATGATAGCAACTGAGAACTGTTTTGGCAGTTTCGAACTTAAATTAAATTGTTTTTTTGGCTCTATACGATTTCTTTTCGGGATTCCACTTGTCAAGATGACACGGATCAGGAAAACTATGATGTTTACACTTTCAAACCGTGATGCGTGCTTTCTATTAAATGGCGATGACGTTTTGTTATTTAACCGCAAATTTTAAACACTACAGTTCGCACCGTGTTGCCGATATGACCCACGTATAATGGATACAACCAAAAAACGTTATTGTTACAATACTTCGAGACGTGCCTTAAAAAAATTCCCCTTGCCATATGATATTCCTGGTGTAAATAAATGTTACGGAAGAGCTTGCCTCTCAGTTTTATCAGCAAAGTGCGTGGAGGCGACAGGAAGTGGCGCCAAAATAAAAAAAGACTTCACACAAACAACAGATTCAGCGTCACTAAAATCAGACGCCATATTGCATTTTTTTTGTTCTTCTTCTTTCCGCACGGCGCCATGACAGTTGACCGAGACATGGCGCCGGATTCAATACCCCGATAAGATCCGACGTCCAGTCCCTATCTGGTGACCCCCTAATGACTCGAACAGTCCCCGTGACTCACGGCTTTAACAGGGGGCGCACTGCATTGTGGGACGCCCACGTGTTATGACGAGGGCATTATGGCAGCGCCACCTATCGGGGCCGGGAATTCATTTGCTGCCAAGCGTATCATAAATTCCGCTACGGTTAGTAGGCCCCCGGGGCATGCCCGTGGGGGTCGCGGCGCAGGAGAGGGGGGGGGGGGGAGGGGGAGGGGTTGATGCCGGGGTTAGGTGGGGGTGAAGGTCCATGAGATCGGCTGGTAATGGAGGTGACCGCCAGGGGACAGGCTGTTGGGCCAATCAGAGCGGCAGACGTGGCGACCCGGGCTGAGGATTTGGCGGAGGGAGATAGCGTCTGGCGTGACCAACATGCACAGATCGCCCCCCCCCCCCTCAATCCCTCCTCATATGTACCCAGCTACACCACATTGTTTAACTCGGTGGCCAGATTATGATTTCGGTGGCACTGGGTCAAGCAGAAGGAGATGAAGTGAAACAGTAAAAATGAAAGACGCAAGGGTCGGTATAGAACTGCAAACATCCCCACAGTAACATTCAATGTTCTTGGCAAACCTTTATGCGCATTTCTATAGAATATCTTTATCTTTACCAACTTAATTCTATCTAGTCAAAACATATTCTGTAAGAAGTTTATAACTTTGCCCTTTTCTATTAGTGTCATTTTCTACTGGATTTTAATTCAATTGTACAACTGCCATGGTAGAGCAGATTAGTCCCCACAACCTCCCATGGTACATCAGATTAGTCCCCACCACCTCCCATGGTACATCCGATTAGTCCCCACCGCCTACCATGGTACAGCAGATGAGTCCCCACCACCTCCCATGGTACAGTAGATTAGTCCCCACCACCTCCCATGGTACAACAGATTAGTCCCCACCACCTCCCATGGTACAACAGATTAGTCCCCACCACCTCCCATGGTGCAGCAGATTAGTCCCCACCACCTCCCATGGTGCAGCAGATTAGTCCCCACCACCTCCCATGGTACAACAGATTAGTCCCCACCACCTCCCATGGTACAACAGATTAGTCCCCACCACCTCCCATGGTACAGTAGATTAGTCCCCACCACCTCCCATGGTACAACAGATTAGTCCCCACCACCTCCTTTGGTACAACAGATTAGTCCCCACCACCTCCTTTGGTACATCAGATTAGTCCCCACCACCTCCCATGGTACATCCGATTAGTCCCCACCGCCTACCATGGTACAGCAGATGAGTCCCCACCACCTCCCATGGTACAGTAGATTAGTCCCCACCACCTCCCATGGTACAACAGATTAGTCCCCACCACCTCCCATGGTACAACAGATTAGTCCCCACCACCTCCCATGGTGCAGCAGATTAGTCCCCACCACCTCCCATGGTACAGTAGATTAGTCCCCACCACCTCCCATGGTACAACAGATTAGTCCCCACCACCTCCTTTGGTACAACAGATTAGTCCCCACCACCTCCCATGGTACAGTAGATTAGTCCCCACCACCTCCCATGGTACAACAGATTAGTCCCCACCACCTCCCATGGTACATCCGATTAGTCCCCACCGCCTACCATGGTACAGCAGATGAGTCCCCACCACCTCCCATGGTACAGTAGATTAGTCCCCACCACCTCCCATGGTACAACAGATTAGTCCCCACCACCTCCCATGGTACAACAGATTAGTCCCCACCACCTCCCATGGTGCAGCAGATTAGTCCCCACCACCTCCCATGGTACAGTAGATTAGTCCCCACCACCTCCCATGGTACAACAGATTAGTCCCCACCACCTCCCATGGTACAACAGATTAGTCCCCACCACCTCCCATGGTGCAGCAGATTAGTCCCCACCACCTCCCACAGTACAGTAGATTAGTCCCCACCACCTCCCATGGTACAGTAGATTAGTCCCCACCACCTCCCATGGTACAACAGATTAGTCCCCACCACCTCCTTTGGTACAACAGATTAGTCCCCACCACCTCCTATGGTACAACAGATTAGTCCCCACCACCTCCCATGGTACAACAGATTAGTCCCCACCACCTCCCATGGTACATCCGATTAGTCCCCACCACCTCCCACAGTACAGTAGATTAGTCCCCACCACCTCCCATGGTACAACACATTAGTCCCCACCACCACACATGGTACAGCAGATGAGTCCCCACCACCTCACATGGTACAGCAGATTAGTCCCCACACGCAAATGAAAACAGTGCCAGTGCCAGATTCAACTTGTCTGACAAAGTAAACCGCAATTCTATGGCAGAGAAAAGATTAGTCGAAGGGCGCTTGGATCGATGCAATTATCTATTGAGGAACTTCCATTCCCTTTATCGAACCCAGTTATCGACCGGGGCGGGGGGTGACGTGGGGGGGGGGGGGAGGCTCGGGGTAAGGTAGTAGGGCTTGGTGGATAAGGGCCACGGAGCGGACGCGATGTTGGAAATAGAAGATGCCCCGAGTTGGCTGGCGTTAATGATTTTCGGGGGACACCATTAACGGGAATAAACATGCGTCCATTTGATGGCGGCTATTAACTCCGTCGCGACACTACTATAAGGGGGAAACAGAAGCGATGCGCGCGCCCCTGGGGTCTGGCGGTAGACCTCCCCCCCGCCCCCCCCCCGGGGTCTGGCGGTAGACCTTCCCCCCCCCCGGGTCTGGCGGTAGACCTCTCCCCCTGGGGTCTGGCGGTAGCCCCCCTTCCCCAGGGGTCCTGGGTTAGGGTTTAGGGATTGGGTCTTCAGTACCAAGATTGCCTGAGGTGCGGCACATGGGGGAGGTAGGGGGACGGGAGGGGGGGGGGGGGGTGGGGGGGGCGGGGTTAATTTGGAACAGGGGACGGAGTGATGGGGAGGGGGGTGCAGGTCGGTAATGTCATCGCTGGTAGCTGAAGCGATTGTGGGCCTGAGGTATAACACGTGGTCAATATCAGGGTTTGTGTACCCGCGCCTCCCCCTCCGACCTCCCCCCCCCCCACACCCACTCTCTCCTTCACCCCACCCCACCCCTTGACAATCTCTGCCCCCGATTCCTGCCACTCCTTCCCTGGCTCTCCGACTGCCTTCCCCACTGCCTGTCCCTAATGCACTCTGCCCCAAACGCTGCCATTCGCCAGCTCCACCCCCACCTCCCCACCCACCCTCGGCATATACCTTCCTCTTCCTCCTTTCTCCCTCTGCCCCCTCCCCCCAACATTCCCACCCACTGCATCCTCTTGGCTCCTCCACCCCCCTCCCCACCCACTGCCTTCTCTTGGCTCCTCCACCCCCCTCCCCACCCACTGCCTTCTCTTGGCTCCTCCACCCCCTCCCAACCCACTACCTCCTCTTGGCTCCTCCACCCCACTCCCCACCCAATTCCTCCTCTTGGCTCCTCCACCCCCCCTCCCCACCCACTTCCTCCTCTTGGCTCCTCCACCCCCTCCCCACCCACTACCTCCTCTTGCCTCCTCCACCCCCCTCCCCACCCACTGCTTCCTCTTGGCTCCTCCACCCCTGTCTCCCCCTTTCTTCTCTATAATTTCCTGGGTATTATCTCGCTGATTGGGACTTACGGCTAATGGTTGTCCCAGAGAAGGTGATCCCTCCAATTATCAACGAATATTCTTGGCCTGGACTTGCTGCCAGAGGTTCGGATGGCCGGGTTCCTACGGCATGACCCATGCCGCACCGGGAGCATGCCTTCGGGCAGCCGTGGGTCTGTGTTAAAGACCCCCAGGAGAACGCAAATACTAATTTATATAAGAGCAAATATGACCTATATTTCTGGTCTAAGATGTGCGTAACTACCACTTCTCAAATTTAAATATGCGCAACAGGCCAGTAAACACGATATTTGAGGACTCTACGACTCATGAATATTCAACTATGACGTCATGTACTGGATGCAAGACATGGCTAGGCGCCCGACTACACGGGGATGGTCGAGAGATTTTACCCAACGATTATTGTTGCAACACTCAGACAAGTGATCGGGAAATGGGTAAACGCATCTGGCCCTAGACATTAATCTACCGGAAATTGCACACTTTAAAGTTACTAAGTTACTAAAGTTACGCCGCGGCTGTTGGAACAGCTGTAAACACTGTATAACACTCTGCCTCAAGGAGGCGCTGCCTGTCGCGAATCCTGGCCAATAACGTCTAGTATATATATGGTTGGTACCAGTGACTTCCGGAAAGTTAGTCGTTGGCGCTCGCCCTGGCGGAGATTACTTCATGCGTGTTACGTCACCAGCACATCAACGTCACTGTACACACGTTTTTTCTCCGCCAGATTTGGATCACAATGAATGTTTACTTTTTGTTGTAATAGTAACTTTAAGTTACAGTTTAAGTTACAGTTTAAGTTACAGTTTACCTGCCCGATGCTCTCCACGTGATATGGGGGTTCCTTTGTTCCCGAACACGGCTTATCGGTTTTATCGAACGAGTCGCCATGACAACGATTACGCAATCATCATGAGGGCCTTGACCGTGTGGTCTGATATGGCTGATGTCTGTGGTGGGACGCTGAATCAACGCCAGATTTACTCTGGAAGTTTGCTGATACCGCTCATCTTAGATCAGACCAAGAAAGTGGTTTAAACCGCCTGAATATACAACCAATCTTAGATCATAGCATGTATGTGATATGAAATAATAGCTCCATATTGCCGTTTCATTTCAGTTGTTTGTAAGTTCTAATATACTCTTTAGCACTCATGTAACGAAAGTAACTTCAAATTGTTATATAATAGCAAATTGATAGTAGTTAACATGGTTCAGTTGTGTATTTTCACACAATATGGAAAATTATTGTCCATTGTACATATACAGCTACCCATACCGTTTCATCCGGATATCATAGTGAAACACATGTACCGACATGACATAACTCTTTACTTGATATCGTTTTAACTTAGATCATTGTTTTGCCCAGCATAAGCATTTTGCTGCTGGTGGCGGGCACCGTTCGGTTCCCCTGCGCATCCCCACGGCCGACCTTGACCTGCAACTCCGACTCCTCCACCACCATCCCCCACCCCCACCTACCTCCTCTCACCTGACCACCCTGCCTCTCATGTCCTCCCGGCTACCTACTGAACCCCCTGGTACGGCGTGTTTTATGTTTGCCCCCTAGTCGCCATCGACAACCAGTCACCACGCCGCCCTCCCCACTGAGTGAGTGGTGGCTGTTGGCCATGTTTGGCGGCAGATGGCGCTGCCCTCGCTCTTGCGGACTGTCGCAGGATCGAAGGACGCAAGCGACCGTTATGGCCAAGATCTGCCCACTTTTGGCTTTCAGGAAGATGGGGACTGCAGGACATGTAGCGCCTTGAATGTGGTGCCCCCAGCCGTAGGGGGTCAGCACATCTGTGAGAGAGATGATGGTCTGGGCTCCTCGCCTCGCTTCTCAGTGGCGACCTCTAGCGATAAATAAAAGATAACGATTAAGCATCGATATTTACGGGTTGTCCCCAGTTACTTGAGAAGAATCGTCGTCCAGAGTTTAACATTATGCTGCGCGACTGCTGTCGACCGCGGCGAACCATACCCCACTTCCGGTTTAAAATTGTACGCGTCCTTGACCCATCCGCCAAGTTGAAATCCTTATTTTTCGTACCGCAAGGAGTGCGATCGCGGCCGACAGTCACACGGAACGCACCCCTGGTGACTTCCATGTGACTGCGAAGGATTTTGGTGGCGACCGTAGTTACAATGTGCTCGGTGTGGGGGAGGGGGCAGCGGGTGGCCGGAAGTATTATATCCTACACTAAGCATACCGGATAGAGAATTAAACCGATTTCCTTTGCAAGGAAACATACATGGGTATTTCTCTCTTGAGATTAAATGGCCAATGAACAACTTTATGAATCACAATGCAAACATTTCTATTGGTATATTGAATTATATAAGTGACCAACAATGATGTATTCTTATATTTTGTAGGGAAGCCATGAACTATTAGTCTTAGATCGGACTAATTGACTACCCAGTAGGACTATCCGTATAATAGTACTTTTATGTGCCATTTTTATGACTCGTAGAAAAAAATATATATGACGCCATGTTGCCATGTAACGAATAATGAAAACAATAATAATTTACCCCTCCTCCCCACCCCCTCGATTCCGATACCTAGTTACCGGTGCCGGTATATTTGCTCGACTGCAAGAAGCCTGCGTGTTGTGTTTCTGCACAGAGAGTACTGAGTTACCTGTAGACAAACGCCGCCATGAATACGTGGCTTCATTTGTAGCCATTCGCTTCACGTGTTTCATAATTCCGTATCTCCCGACACAACCGGCCAGAGGCTGGTTGGTTGGTTGATTATTCAGGGCGCTGTAACCACTTTTGGCCATATCGCGTCAATGGGAGAAGGAAGGGAGAGTCGAGCCATGTCCCCGGGGATAACCCCATACTCTTTACGAAGAAAGATATGGGATCTTTATCCTGCGACCACACAGACGTGGCCACACCTGGGCTCGAACCACCGACCCACGTGCCGTTAGGCTCTGGGGTGACAAGAGCACTAAATGCGAGCGCTCTAGCCCACTGAGCTATCGCACCGGCCCCTGGCATGAAGTAACAGTAATACAACTAGAGACGCAAGAGTTTTACTTCAATTTGACTTTCCGTCTGGCGTTCATCATTGGCAGAACTTAGTTCGTAGTCAGCCACTTGATCAGGACTAAAAGTTGGCATTTTATTTCAATCAGAGCAAAACTGCAGGGGGTAGCTACTTAAATAACAACTTGCTTTTAAAACTGTTCACATCAATAACATCAATGTTTACCGTATTACATAGAAAATTGCGGCAGGTAGAATATGAGCGGTGACGCATGGTAAACACCAGTTTAATGACTGGTAAAGAATGGTAAGCACCAGTAACAGCAGTAAAATAAATTACACGAAAAGCTAAGTGTCACAGATACTAAATTTGAGGTTGTTATCTCTACTTAAGTGAGCGGTTTGATCGGCCAGACCCCTGGTCCACAGTGTGGATGTTCCACGGCCAGGCAGTGAATAAAATTCCGCCGATAAAGAAGACAACACATTGGACCGGTATATACAACATGCAGCCTGTATCTTTGCTACGGTAAGTGGCTCGGACGTTTTATCTGGTAGAAAATAAACACTGACGGGTAATACGACTGTGGGGCGTTTGCGGCGCGTTTCATGGCTCGGGGACGACGCGATTCACTTTCCCATCTGTTTAAACAAGCGCGAAGCAAATCTCGTTCACACCCGTCTCTGCAAATCTCGCGAGATGGCCGCGTGGTGGCGCCAGCCTCAATTGTTTTCAAATTCTCACATTTTCGGTCAATAAACTTCGCTCCCTTGTTTTTTACGTTGAATGGAGTCGATTTAGTGGGAGTGTTCATTTCGCGCAGCTCGTAAATGTGTTTTTATGTCGAGTCGGCTATATAGCAAACAGGAGAGTCGTAGACTGGCCTGGTGTAGGGTCCTGGTCCATCGAGCCCTGTATGATAGGCCAGGGACTGCGCCAGCACAGTGGAAGTGAACTTGAAACAACGAGTGTTTTTTTCTTTGATAGCCCCTCGGGTATAGCCCCGCGGTGCACCGAATACGCGCAATACGCATCGTTGTAATCCCGACACTTCTTTCGCCACGGCTCGCATTCAATGTTCAATCGGCATGCCCAATTTATCCCCCTCAAAACAGCACCTCCCTCCCCATTGAACTGTCAGACAGTGGGCTAAACCAGTACACTTTGCATTGTCAGCCTGCCCCGCTCCTTCCTCCCATTGACGAAAAGTCACCCCCCTTGACAAAGCATCACCCCTCCCTCTAGCAAAATTTCGAACACGACCCGACTACTGTCGCAAAGGTTTTTGAACGTATGTCCCCCCCCCACCCCCCCCCCTCTTCCCTCTTGATGGTGCACTGGTTCTGCGCCTGTCAACACTACATGCTCATTGGGAAATCGGGCCTTCCTCTTATGATATTTTGCAGAGGATACCTTTCTGGTGTAGTGGTTAGATCAATAGGTCTTCGGTTCGAATCCGGGCCCAGGCGCCTACTCTGGGGCATGTTTCATCCCTCATCGTCCCGGCCCAGTTTGGTTTACGCATATGTTTATTTTTGCAATTGGAAATCAGGCAAGGCATATAACAAATTGCGGCTCAGTTTACCCCTTGTGGTCGCACACGCGGTCTAAAGCAGCAATTCTCTTCAAATCATTACATTTTTCCATCGGCCACACGGAATAAATTGACCACGGTGTGATGCGCTGTGATGTCCCAGCGATATGCCTGGTTCGGTATAAATCACCGTGCTCAGCGGCACGATGGCTGGATTGGTAGACTACATGGGTCTCCCCATAGAAGCACGTAATGTTATTTCTGCCATCCTGTTACCCATCCTGTTGCCACATCACCGGGTGTTGTCCCTGGCGCCCCGTGAGGGGGTGGCGGGGGGGGGGGTCCCTGGCACCCGGTGGCGGTTCATTCATCGCGCGACCCCACCCCCACCACCCAGACCAGCTAGACCCAGGCCCGAGGCCCCAGGGGTACCAGGGGTACCGCTACAGGGGGGCCACACCCCCCACACGCAACCCTCCCTGGCGATCTCCTCCTAGGCTGTCGGCCACCCCCCTCTCCCCCCCCCCCCTCCCACACACACCCCTCTCTGGAGATCTCCCCCATGGCTTTCGGCCCCTGCCGCCAAAGGGGACTCCGAGGAATAAACGAGCTGTAAAGGATACGGCTCCTGTATTACCGGCCACGGAGCCATAGTTCACCTACCAGACACGTCGCGCATTCCCACTCCCCGGTCAAGTATAACGTTGTTAGTGCGTGTGGCTGGGCGGGTTGTCCTTCAGGGAGGGACACCGAACCAACTTGGGTTGCGGAAATGTTGAGCCAGGTATGAGCCAAAGCCAACTGAAGGGAAAACTCTATCTCTTGCTGAGGACGCTCGGATGATCGAACTCTAGGGGAAGATTGCTCAACCGGGATATTGCTTACATATACGCTCTTATCTCTTTCTATCTCGCTCCCTCTCTCTGTCTGTGTTCTCTGTTTGGTGTTTACTATCTTCCCCCGTCTTCCCCAATTACTCCTCCTCCTCCTCCTCCTCCTCCTCCTCCTCCTCCTCCTCCTCCTCCTTTCTTTCTCAAGTTTCCACATCCTTCCTTTCTCCTTAGCCCCCCCCCCCACATACACACACCCACACACACCCACGCACGCACTCTTCTTCAGATATATATGATACGGGAATCAATTCCTTCCCTTTCAGTCGCTGCGCATCGCTTACTCCTACCCACCTGACGCCCTGGTTAGAAAACTGAAATTGTTTCCCAAAGGTCAGGGCTGGGTGTGTTATGGCTATCTGGGAGGCTTCACATTTTTGGGGATCCCTTCTCTAGCCCCTGTCCAACTGCCTGACGTGTACTGGGCGCGGTGGTGTCTGGTCTGGGGCATAGCCACGGGCTGGGCTCTGGCGGGAATACAAGGCCAAGTATTGACAGGAAGACGATCAAGAACATCTCAAACACGTCGATTGCCCCCCGTGACTCGGCACAGTTTCCTTGTTTATACCTGTAATGGGTTTATATTAGTAGTCGGCAGAACCGTCACCTATTGCTTAAAGTGTTCGTGCCACGATTTTTTTCAGCTCATAGTTAACTTTGTTTAGGGAAGATAAACAAATAAGAATTTGTTTTAATGGGAGTTTAGAGTTTTTATTCCACGATATTACGATATTCCACGCGTTCGTCAAAGTAGCAAAAGTGAGGTCGGGCGGGTTTATTTCTGGGAGCATTGCATCTGAGCGTTATTTAGAAAAGGAAAAAGTATCCCCTTCAACTATTTTGGGGCGTTATAGCTCGATAATATAAGCGTGGAAACACAGAAGATTAATATGAACTAAAGTTGTTTTGGCGTGGCATCAACTGTCCGGTAAAATAGATCAGTGACGGATCCACGAGTGTTCTGACATCGCTGCCGCATGGTGATATCGCAGCATCGTTGTCTCCGATCATTCATTGAGCAAAGCGGCCCATACAGTTGTATAAACTATTTTTAACATACTGTTTGAAATGTATGGACACCTGGTCGGCTCTTGATAGCCTATCTAGTGATAAAAATAATACCTACCTTTCGTGCTAAGAGGCGAAAAATGTTGAAGAAGCATTAAGCAGCAGGAAAGCTTAATTTTGGTATGACATTCATTCACTTGAAGCAATATACTTACATACGCCATCTTAGGTTTTTTACATTTTAGAATCAAAACTAAAAATATCTCGAAATTATGATGCATATAAGTTTTATATCTCTGAGAGTCTGTCAAACAACAATTTCTACATAAAACTGCGCAGTTTTTTTACCTCGCGCGCGGACGTGATAGCGAGCCGCGGTCGACATCACACAAAATACCGAACAGTGAACAGGCGCGCAGGAATATAAAGCCGGCCACCAACTTCTGCTCCGGTGACCAAATTGCTTCTCTCCGGATAGCCCAGAGGATTTCAGGATTGATATTCAAGACAGAATATATTTATTTGTCATGGAGAAGAGGTTGGAAATACAAGCAATTACAGAATGTATTGCTTTAAAGCGGTTACCGATATTAGCGAATTAACATATCTCAGGCTACCTCAAACCTGACAAACTTTTCCACACGAGATGTTCCATCCCGTCAATTATTGCACATTATGTATTTGTATTTACAGTGGCGGATCCCTTTGCTGAAAAAAATATTCTATAAATAAAATATTGTCTCAAGGTCTCACCATATAACATAACAGCAGCTTGGTAACCAGGGACATAATGAACCAGTTATAGCTGGCTCGGGACTACCCACATAAACAAAATATCGCGGCAGAGGGCGCCACAGCTCGCTATGGTCGTTGGAACCAGCCTGGTCTATTAGCTGCAGTGATTGGCACGGAACCAGGCGGTACCAGGGTGTGGTCGCATCCTTCTCTTATCCGCCAGGGCGGCGCTGCGCGCGTAGATACGATGTAGTTCTACGAAGGAATGCAGCTATTGGGTATACTGTTGTTTTTACTGTTTTGCCAGTTCTTTTTTCTTGTTTTTTTCATTTATTTTGGTGAATGATTATGCTGTCAGAAATGACAACTGATTTGACGGTTTTTAAAAGAAATATCTTAAACAGCCCCCCCCCCCCCACCCTCCGTTCCCCCGGGCCGAGGAGCAACGGAGCGCCACCTAGCAGATGACAGTTTGGTACAGGATGTCAGCCTAACTGTTACTATACTGCTACTGCAATGTCACTGGCATATGGAAACATTCTCCAAGCATAAATGATGTAATGCGACTTAGTATTACAATACAGCGTATCACGCATTGCGGCCCTATGCACCCACCCTATTACTGACCTGTCAGGGGGAGACCAGACACCATGAGACCAGTAACAAGTCGCATTCCTACCAGGTACCCCCAGTTGTTGGGGAGAGACACCAGCGGCGGGGCGTTTGATGCCCCACATCAAAGCCGCCCTGGCGAGCGGACAGGGCCCAGTGCGCCTGTAACACGTGGCTCACAAACACCTGCCGAGTCGTACAAATCATTAACAAAGCTTATACAACATGTATGCCGCTGAGAAATACCGAACATAGTTTGAATGGGCACTTATTGGGCCAAGTTGGAATATTTCGTGTAGAAAAAGTATGGTTGTGTATAATATCGTCAACTTTCGCGCATTGTATTTGTCGTTTTACATGAGCCAATCCATAAAATAGATATGGTTTCTTTAGCATGAGCCAATCCATAAAATACATATGGTTTCTTTAGCATGAGCCAATCCATGAAATAGATATGGTTTCTTTAACATGAGTCAATCCATAAAATACATATGGTTTCTTTAGCATGAGCCAATCCATGAAATAGATATGGTTTTTTTAACATGAGTCAATCCATAAAATACATATGGTTTCTTTAACATGAGCCAATCCATAAAATAGATATGGTTTCTTTAACATGAGCCAATCCATAAAATAGATATGGTTTCTTTAACATGAGCCAATCCATAAAATAGATATGGATTCTTTAACATGAGCCAATCCATAAAATAGATATGGTTTCTTTAACATGAGCCAATCCATAAAACAGATATGGTTTCTTTAACATGAGTCAATCCATAAAATACATATGGTTTCTTTAGCATGAGCCAATCCATAAAATAGATATGGTTTCTTTAACATGAGCAAATCCATAAAATAGATATGGATTCTTTAACATGTGCCAATCCATAAAATCGATATGGTTTCTTTAACATGAGCCAATCCATAAAATCGATATGGTTTCTTTAACATGAGCCAATCCATAAAATAGATATGGTTTCTTTAACATGAGCCAATCCATAAAACAGATATGGATTCTTTAACATGAGCCAATCCATAAAATCGATCTGGTTTCTTCAACATGAGCCAATCCATAAGATAGATATGGTTTCTTTAACATGAGCCAATCCATAAAATAGATATGGTTTCTTTAACATGAGCCAATCCATAAAACAGATATGGATTCTTTAACATGAGCCAATCCATAAAATCGATCTGGTTTCTTTAACATGAGCCAATCCATAAGATAGATATGGTTTCTTTAACATGAGCCAATCCATAAGATAGATATGGTTTCTTTAACATGAGCCAATCCATAAGATAGATATGGTTTCTTTAACATGAGCCAGTCCGTAAGATTGATATGATTTGTTAAATAGTTAACACCACCCAGATCAGACCAGGTATCCAGTAAATTCTGCATGGATGACAATTGCATTATGAGCAGCTTTCATACGTTTCTGCATCCACTGAAAGCTCAATAATTATGCCGGCGACAGAATAACAATATGACAGCGATTTACGAAAGAATGCCAGTGTACCATCCACGAGACATATGTTTAAATATGGTATAAATTAGGTATATGTATATATGTATTTTCGGTGATGCCAATGACCTGACCCTGGATAGTATGATTCGAGGACCTGCGCTGTCTTTCCAGTCACGTGGCATGTCATGGATATCCCTCATGGACAGGATGTCTCGCTCTGTTCGTGACCCCATGACCTGTTATGTCATATCGAGTAAATTGCTCCAAGGATCTTGGGTAAAGATGCTCCTCGGGTTAAAGCATCTTCGATTACCGAGGAAGGAAAGCCTGCACGATGGCTGGCCTAGGGGGTCAGGACAACAGCAGTTATTATCTCAATGCAGGGTCTCCCACCGCCGATGATTAGTGTAGGTCACGCTCGACGCATGGTATCAGTTAAATGTTTCCACTGGATACCACACGGTGGCGCATTCCTGTGATATTATGGACGGGAGAATGAAACAGCCGCTGATAAACCAAGCGTTCCTGCCGCACCGCGGATAGCGTGTCTTTAATTAGAGGAAATTCTTTCTTGACGACCCGGGTGAGACAGTTATAGCATTCCACCTCATGCAGGAAATCATTCCGTGTGAGACACACGTAAAAACTGGCAACTGGGGTTGTAATGTTATACAGGAAGCTTTCGCTGTGCAGAAAGCTTTTAAAAATTACAATGTGATGAAAACAAAAATGGTCGTTAGCCATTAGTCCGTCATAAGGATGTATTATTGGGACTGGGTTGAGCAATCAACACTGGGGAAGCCGCTTCCACCGGACCGGTGACGTAATTGCGCTTTGCTCAGTGGGGAATCTTTCATCCGGGCACTCCACGGGGGAGCGCCGCCTGGTGAGAGTTAATTGAGTTCACCGCTGAGTGGAGGCAGATGAAAGGAGAAGTGGAGCTACCTGGGGAAATGCGAAACCAACAACAGCGGGGTGGACTGCTCAGGCCAGAATGCTTCCTCATTCTGATTGGAACGCTGAAAACGAAATGACGGTTGGAAGCAAATCTGCCGAAGCGCATTACCAACACTCAAGCCTTGCGCTGGCCGGGGGTGACTTGTCCTAGTGCGCTCTTCTGATCCAGTGTTTTTATGGTTAGATGATATGCAGACGTGTTTTTGTGCGTGATGTACTAATGCTTTACTTCCGTGTAAAAAAAAATTCTCTGCCCCAATCTGCTGCCTGGATTTGCATTTTTGTATACTCTAAAAGGCTACTAGCAGAGGATCCGTACGGAACATACTTAGGGCTACAGCCATAAAATACATAATTTCCCCTTAAAATATTTTATTTTCTGATTGACTCTGATGTTTTTTAGCATGACAACATTTGACACGTCAGCCGCAGGAGTATCACCAACCAGAAATCCACAACATACGAGTATTATGCGACGACGGCGGAACATGGTCATCACTTCCGCTAAATAATAGATTGAGAGAAAATGCGGCCTTCATTATTACTAAAGTAGACACAATTGAGAGTGGCGGGCAGGCGACAGTTCGCGCGACGCTGACGCAGATACAGAGGCGACCATTGCCGTTTCACCTGCCAGTCTCAATGAAGGCGCCACCTCTCGGGGAGAGAGTGAGACGTGAAGGAGACGCGGTAGGCCCCTGGGTATGCGGGGTTGAGTGAGGTCACCCAACCTCTCCTGGGACCTGATCGCGGTAAGTTCCAAAACCTGCCGCACGGGGGGCGTGAACAGAAAGCTTGGGTGACCAAATCGATCGGTGCTATGATTGATTAGCGTTCCTCGGGATAAGTCCCACTTGGTGAAATCTACTCACGCTGACTTCCGCTGTCCAATACGTCACTTCCCGTTAGAAGGTCCATCGTCAGTGTTGAGTCCGTGAAGTGACTTGTAATGATGCCAACAGACGTCTCACGACCCAAACGCCCTAATGGGCCATCGGTACCTGGAGATTGCAGCGCGTACACCACGCTCGTTTACGAAGGGGGTATCTTCCTCTTAATGGATGCCCAATGTAATGTTCGTCTTGTGAAATATTAAGTCGTACAATTTACTTGGCACCGAGAGATGGCCATCCTATCCTGTATTCTTTGAGAGTCGTGGCGGGACCTTTGGGCGTTGACTGTAGTCTCCTTGGGGCCATCCCACTGCGTATCTCTGGAGTAGCTCACAGTTTACCCCACTAAATCCAACATGGCGCACATCCTGGCCGCAAACCATAGAGACACTCGCGCGTGTTCTGGTCGGACCGTAGTAGCGGAAACGCGTCATTATGATTGAACTAGAGTGAATTATAAGGAACTCTTGTTCGATTACTAGTGGACGCGGATCACTTCGAATGCTGTTGTAGTTTTACGTAAAACACTTTAACCTCTTGAGGTCATATCGCGACAATGTGAAGGGTCATGGTAGACAGGAGTCATGTCTCCGGGGGTAACGTAACCTCCTACTCTTTGCGAAAAAAGACATGGGATCTGTTTTCTGCACAAAGACATTTATTTGCACCGGTGGGATTCGAACCACGCACCGACCACTTGGGCTGGGCTGGCCTGGCACAGCACAGTCGACAACAGCCGAACGCGCTACCGACTCGCCCAAGATGTGACCCCGGACCACTAACTGGACTCCATCTAGTGTTCGCCAAATCATACTCTTGCCCATGCTGTGACATCACTTCCGGTACTCTTCTCCCAGCGAGTAACGTCACTTCCGGTGCTCTCCTCCCAGCGAGTGACATCTCTCTTCTCTTCTCTTCTCAAGGCTTTAACGCTGTAATTTAGTCTGTTTTTGCCAAAAGGAACTAAATATTATTCAAAGATAAACAATTACATGTACACAGTAACTGGTGGCTGAGATTGAATAAACAAATTGTGATGTATCGAAAGTTGCACATGAGCGATTCAAGGCACACTGTGGTTTACAAATGGTAGAGCAAACACGCAAACAGCGATATCACTCGAGCAGTCAGCCGATACCACAGTTCGCAAGAGGGTGGGCCGGCGTCTTACCGTAGAGAAACTACCTCCCCGGGATTAACAGGTGAAGTAGACGAGTGCGGATGTGATGCCCAGATGCATCACAGCTATCAGCGAATTAACCGGTCTATGATCCCAAAGATCTATGATCGCCTGACAGGGGCGGGCACAGAAAAAAGTTAGCGCCGCGAATTCTTGGCGTGATTTGTCGGCTCGGCTCGGCAGGTCGGAAACAGATAATGGGAGTCCAAGTGAGAGAGCAACGTGGGGGGAACGGGGGGGGGGGGGAGGGGGTGTCCCGGTGTAGCGGGGGTCACGGGGACCACCCAGAAGAAGAGGAGAGGAGGGGAGGAGGAGGTGGGGGTGGCGTGGCATCCATTAGGGTCAGGCTCGCTGGACCCCTGTTGAGGCGAGAATTGCCGCCACCCGTCGCCCGGCGCTAGATGGCGCTGTGGTTTGTAGGCAAGCGCCTCGGGGTGGCCAGTCGGGTCCGGGGGGCGGGGGAAGTGGGGGGGGGGGGCGCTGGGGCTTGTGGGGGGGGGCAGGGGGCTGGGGGGAGGACAGACATTCAGGGCCCATCCTGTCGAGCCATCCGTCATATCAGGCCCAGCCAATGGAAAGCTGTTAGCCGCCGTGGTACAGCCTGCTGCACCCCCTCCTGTATATTATAGTATAGGGCCGTTATCATCCGACCGGCCAGGGCGGGCATGCTTAGTTCACTGCGGTGAGAGGCCCTTCAAAGCAATTCGCAGGACACCCCGTGACATTTTTACCCAAGGTTTCGGGATCTTTATTTTATTAATGGCTTATAAATCATATAAAGCCGCGCCCCCTGGTAGAAGATTGGGGTCGGCGCGCCGAATCCCGGCGGGCGCCTACAATCGAATAAATTCATCACACAGTCAAGCGAGATGATCGCAAAATTCCTAATGCGCGCCTAACTGGCGGAAGTGGGGCTCAGACGGGTCGGATGATGGCCCCGAAAACATGGCTCCCTGTCCTATGGAACCTAGTAATAATCGACCGCGCTGCTGGTGATAAAGCGATCCCTCCATCGAAATGGAATTCACAACCAGGCGGTCCCGAGCTTGTAGATGGGCAGGCGTCTGCAAGGTATCCATGCAAAGGAAATGCATCTCAGACGCTCTAAACGAGGAGCGGGTACGGGATACATTTTTAAAGCCTCACTAGTAAGATTTATTAGAAGAAACGCGCCCGGGTCCGCCGTTTGTAAGAAACTTGACCATAATCTAGAAATCAAAATTGTGCAATTTTCTGTCACCTTCTTCTTCCCAGAAGGACATCGTGTCTTTGTGAAGTTATTTTACTGTCACGGTTCGGTAATATGTATAGTTATTATTATTAGTTATTGAAAATACAATAATAATTATAACGATAATAATAATAATATAACTCAATAATAACATAGTTCTAGTATATGTATGTTAATGAAAAAAAGCTTCATGAAACGTGCCTGGCCTAGCTACATGCCACTAAACAAAGAAAATATGATTATGAAAGATTAGCTCTGGTCCACGGGTTCACGTTAGTTGTTTACTGACCATTGGGTCGGTTCCTTGCGTTTACATTCCTTATTTACTAACCATTGGGAGGTTCCCTGTGTTCACATCCTTGTTTACTGACCATTGGATCGGTTCCTTCGGTTTACATTCCTTATTTACTAACCATTGGGAGGGTTCCCTGTGTTCACATTCCTTGTTCACTGACCATTGGATCGGTTCCTTAGGTTTACATTCCTTATTTACTAACCATTGGGAGGGTTCCCTGTGTTCACATTCCTTGTTTACTGACCATTGGATCGGTTCCTTCGGTTTACATTCCTTATTTACTAACCATTGGGAGGGTTCCCTGTGTTCACATTCCTTGTTCACTGACCATTGGGTCGGTTCCCTGTGTTCACATTCCTTGTTCACTGACCATTGGGAGGGTTCCCTGTGTTCACATTCCTTGTTCAATGACCATTGGGTCGGTTCCATGTGTTTACATTCCTTGTTCACTGACCATTGGGTCGGTTCCCTGTGTTCACATTCCTTGTTCAATGACCATTGGGTCGGTTCCATGTGTTTACATTCCTTGTTCACTGACCATTGGGTCGGTTCCCTGTGTTCACATTCCTTGTTCGATGACCATTGGGTCGGTTCCATGTGTTTACATTCCTTGTTCACTGACCATTGGGTCGGTTACCTGTGTTCACATTCCTTGTTCACTGACCACTAGGTCGGTTCCCTGTATCCATATTCTTTGTTTACTGACCATTGGATCGGTTCCCTGTGTTCACATTTCTTGTTTTACTGACCATAAGGTCGGTTCCCTGTATCCATATTCTTTGTTTACTGACCATTGGATCGGTTCCCTGTGTTCACATTTCTTGTTTTACTGACCATTGGGTCGGTTCCTTGGGTTCACATTCTTTGTTTACTGACCATTGGGTCGGTTCCCTGTGTTCACATCCCTTGTTCACTGACCACTAGGTCGGTTCCCTGTATTCACATTCCTTGTTTACTGACCACTGGGTCGGTCCCCTGTGTTCACATTCCTTGTTTACTGACCATTGGGTCGGTTCCCTGTGTTCACATTCTTTGTTCACTGACCATTGGGTCGGTTCCGTGTTTACATTCTTTGTTCACTGACCATTGGGTCGGTTCTCTGTGTTCACATTCCTTGTTCACTGACCATTGGGTCGGTTCCCTGTGTTCACATTCCTTGTTCACTGACCATTGGGTCCGATCCCTGTGTTCACATTCCTTGTTCACTGACCATTGGGTCGGTTCCCTGTGTTCACATTCTTTGTTCACTGACCATTGGGTCGGTTCCCTGTGTTCACATTCTTTGTTCACTGACCATTGGGTCGGTTCCGTGTTTACATTCCTTGTTCACTGACCATTGGGTCGGTTCCCTGTGTTCACATTCCTTGTTCACTGACCATTGGGTCGGTTCCGTGTTTACATTCCTTGTTCACTGACCATTGGGTCGGTTCCGTGCTTACATTCCTTGTTCACTGACCATTGGGTCGGTTCCCTGTGTTCACATTCCTTGTTCACTGACCATTGGGTCGGTTCCCTGTGTTCACATTCCTTGTTCACTGACCATTGGGTCGGTTCCGTGTTTACATTCCTTGTTCACTGACCATTGGGTCGGTTCCCTGTGTTTACATTCCTTGTTCACTGACCATTGGGTCGGTTCCCTGTGTTCACATTCCTTGTTCACTGACCATTGGGTCGGTTCCCTGTGTTCACATTCCTTGTTCACTGACCATTGGGTCGGTTCCCTGTGTTCACATTCCTTGTTCACTGACCATTGGGTCCGTTCCCTGTGTTCACATTCCTTGTTCACTGACCATTGGGTCGGTTCCCTGTGTTCACATTCTTTGTTCACTGACCATTGGGTCGGTTCCGTGTTTACATTCCTTGTTCACTGACCATTGGGTCGGTTCCCTGTGTTCACATTCCTTGTTCACTGACCATTGGGTCGGTTCCCTGTGTTCACATTCCTTGTTCACTGACCATTGGGTCGGTTCCCTGTGTTCACATTCCTTGTTCACTGACCATTGGGTCGGTTCCCTGTGTTCACATTCCTTGTTCACTGACCATTGGGTCCGTTCCCTGTGTTCACATTCCTTGTTCACTGACCATTGGGTCGGTTCCCTGTGTTCACATTCCTTGTTCACTGACCATTAGGTCGGTTCCCTGTGTTCACATTCTTTGTTCACTGACCATTGGGTCGGTTCCCTGTGTTCACATTCCTTGTTCACTGACCATTGGGTCGGTTCCCTGTGTTCACATTCCTTGTTCACTGACCATTGGGTCGGTTCCCTGTGTTCACATTCCTTGTTCACTGACCATTGGGTCGGTTCCCTGTGTTCACATTCCTTGTTCACTGACCATTGGGTCCGTTCCCTGTGTTCACATTCCTTGCTCACTGACCATTAGGTCCGTTCCCTGTGTTCACATTCTTTGTTCACTGACCATTGGGTCGGTTCCCTGTGTTCACATTCCTTGTTCACTGACCATTGGGTCGGTTCCCTGTGTTCACATTCCTTGTTCACTGACCATTGGGTCGGTTCCGTGTTTACATTCCTTGTTCACTGACCATTGGGTCGGTTCCCTGTGTTCACATTCTTTGTTCACTGACCATTGGGTCGGTTCCCTGTGTTCACATTCCTTGTTCACTGACCATTGGGTCGGTTTCCTGTGTTCACATTCTTTGCTCACTGACCATTAGGTCCGTTCCCTGTGTTCACATTCTTTGTTCACTGACCATTGGGTCGGTTCCGTGTTTACATTCCTTGTTCACTGACCATTGGGTCGGTTCCCTGTGTTCACATTCTTTGTTTACTGACCATTGGGTCGGTTCCCTGTGTTCACATTCCTTGTTCACTGACCATTGGGTCGGTTCCCTGTGTTCACATTCCTTGTTCACTGACCATTGGGTCGGTTCCCTGTGTTTACATTCCTTGTTCACTGACCATTGGGTCGGTTCCCTGTGTTCACATTCCTTGTTCACTGACCATTGGGTCCGTTCCCTGTGTTCACATTCTTTGTTCACTGACCATTGGGTCGGTTCCCTGTGTTCACATTCCTTGTTCACTGACCATTGGGTCGGTTCCGTGTTTACATTCCTTGTTCACTGACCATTGGGTCGGTTCCCTGTGTTCACATTCCTTGTTCACTGACCATTGGGTCGGTTCCCTGTGTTCACATTCCTTGTTCACTGACCATTGGGTCGGTTCCGTGTTTACATTCCTTGTTCACTGACCATTGGGTCGGTTCCCTGTGTTTACATTCTTTGTTCACTGACCATTGGGTCGGTTCCCTGTGTTCACATTCCTTGTTCACTGACCATTGGGTCCGTTCCCTGTGTTCACATTCCTTGTTCACTGACCATTGGGTCGGTTCCGTGTTCACATTCCTTGTTCACTGACCATTAGGTCCGTTCCCTGTGTTCACATTCTTTGTTCACTGACCATTGGGTCCGTTCCCTGTGTTCACATTCTTTGTTCACTGACCATTGGGTCGGTTCCCTGTGTTCACATTCCTTGTTCACTGACCATTGGGTCGGTTCCCTGTGTTCACATTCCTTGTTCACTGACCATTGGGTCCGTTCCCTGTGTTCACATTCTTTGTTCACTGACCATTGGGTCGGTTTCCTGTGTTCACATTCTTTGTTCACTGACCATTGGGTCCGTTCCCTGTGTTTACATTCCTTGTTCACTGACCATTGGGTCGGTTCCCTGTGTTCACATTCTTTGTTCACTGACCATTGGGTCGGTTCCCTGTGTTCACATTCTTTGTTCACTGACCATTGGGTCGGTTTCCTGTGTTCACATTCCTTGTTCACTGACCATTGGGTCGGTTCCCTGTGTTCACATTCTTTGTTCACTGACCATTGGGTCGGTTCCGTGTTTACATTCCTTGTTCACTGACCATTGGGTCGGTTCCCTGTGTTCACATTCCTTGTTCAATGACCATTGGGTCGGTTCCCTGTGTTCACATTCCTTGTTCACTGACCATTGGGTCGGTTCCGTGTTTACATTCCTTGTTCACTGACCATTGGGTCGGTTCCCTGTGTTCACATTCTTTGTTCACTGACCATTGGGTCGGTTTCCTGTGTTCACATTCCTTGTTCACTGACCATTGGGTCGGTTCCCTGTGTTCACATTCCTTGTTCACTGACCATTGGGTCGGTTCCGTGTTTACATTCCTTGTTCACTGACCATTGGGTCGGTTCCCTGTGTTCACATTCTTTGTTCACTGACCATTGGGTCGGTTCCGTGTTTACATTCCTTGTTCACTGACCATTGGGTCGGTTCCCTGTGTTCACATTCCTTGTTCACTGACCATTGGGTCGGTTTCCTGTGTTCACATTCTTTGTTCACTGACCATTGGGTCGGTTCCCTGTGTTCACATTCTTTGTTCACTGACCATTGGGTCGGTTCCCTGTGTTCACATTCTTTGTTCACTGACCATTGGGTCGGTTCCCTGTGTTCACATTCTTTGTTCACTGACCATTGGGTCGGTTCCCTGTGTTTACATTCTTTGTTCACTGACCATTGGGTCGGTTCCGTGTTTACATTCCTTGTTTACTGACCATTGGATCGGTTCCCTGTGTTCACATTCTTTGTTCACTGACCATTGGGTCGGTTCCCTGTGTTCACATTCTTTGTTCACTGACCATTGGGTCGGTTCCGTGTTTACATTCCTTGTTCACTGACCATTGGGTCGGTTCCCTGTGTTCACATTCTTTGTTCACTGACCATTGGGTCGGTTCCCTGTGTTCACATTCTTTGTTCACTGACCATTGGGTCGGTTCCCTGTGTTCACATTCCTTGTTCACTGACCATTAGGTCCGTTCCCTGTGTTCACATTCTTTGTTCACTGACCATTGGGTCGGTTCCGTGTTTACATTCCTTGTTCACTGACCATTGGGTCGGTTCCCTGTGTTCACATTCCTTGTTCAATGACCATTGGGTCCGTTCCGTGTTTACATTCCTTGTTCACTGACCATTGGGTCGGTTCCCTGTGTTCACATTCCTTGTTCACTGACCATTGGGTCGGTTCCGTGTTTACATTCCTTGTTCACTGACCATTGGGTCGGTTCCCTGTGTTCACATTCTTTGTTCACTGACCATTGGGTCGGTTCCGTGTTTACATTCCTTGTTCACTGACCATTGGGTCCGTTCCGTGTTTACATTCCTTGTTCACTGACCATTGGGTCGGTTCCCTGTGTTCACATTCCTTGTTCACTGACCATTGGGTCGGTTCCCTGTGTTCACATTCCTTGTTCACTGACCATTGGGTCGGTTCCCTGTGTTCACATTCTTTGTTCACTGACCATTGGGTCGGTTCCCTGTGTTCACATTCTTTGTTCACTGACCATTGGGTCGGTTCCCTGTGTTCACATTCCTTGTTCACTGACCATTGGGTCGGTTCCGTGTTTACATTCCTTGTTCACTGACCATTGGGTCGGTTCCCTGTGTTCACATTCCTTGTTCACTGACCATTGGGTCCGTTCCCTGTGTTCACATTCTTTGTTCACTGACCATTGGGTCGGTTCCGTGTTTACATTCCTTGTTCACTGACCATTAGGTCCGTGCCCTGTGTTCACATTCTTTGTTCACTGACCATTAGGTCGGTTCCCTGTATTCATATTCTTTGTTTACTGACCATTGGGTCGGTTTCCTGTGTTCATTTCGGTTCACTGCTGTCGTTTAGCATCTTCAAGGCTCTTTTCTTGTCTGTCGTCTGACATATCGTAAAAATCAACAGTTCCATTAAAACGGCACCAAATAGACATTAGCTGGCTGTTTGTGTTCCTCGTTAGGATTGCTCAGTCAAATTTTGAATTTTTTTTAAAGAAAACAAATTTACCCAGCAGAATGTCACCAGTCTCGATAATATTATCGTTGACAGCTTATCAAGCAGGTTCATCTGCGATGAGACACTGCACTGACGTCAATTTTAATGATTTGATGAGTACCTGTGTGTTTTTCATAGGGGGGAAGCGTTGAGCTGGTATAGCAATGCATGAGATATATATCTGTTTAGACACCGTTCAACTTGGTACGGGACACCGCGGCACACTGGTATTAGACATTCCATCACAAAATTTATGTGTGCACAAGTTGCATTGCATTACTTGAAATTTTGCACGTGTAAGCTTTACCACAACTGCTGTATGTAGGAGGGGGGGGGGGCGATATAAGGGGCTATTTGTAATTCGGACAACAGAAAGTATAACTGCAGTGCCCTAATGGTAAGTGAGAAGGAAACACACCGTGTCGAGTAGCATACAGGCTGCACTGAACGCGGCCGTCATACGCCATCAGCGGGCCAACTAAAGCTCTATCGCTGCTAAAAAGCACCACTGTCTAGATTTGTGAAACATAATTGTAAATGATGTAACGATATTTCCGGAATTTCTGATAGGCGGCGCCGTCTACAACAGCGACATCCAGCGGGATCTATAAAGTTGGTTCAAAAAGAAAATATTTTATTTCAGTACAGTGTCTGATTTGTAAATGTTCTTTACGACATTCTGCCGTTGTGACACATCTGGGTTGAATATAACCGCTGCGACTTATCTGACTATCTCCGGAACATATCTGCAGTTTATAACACCCTTCACCTTCACCCCCCCCCCCCACAAAAAAAAAGAGAAAAAAAAGAAGAAAAAAAAGAAGAGAGATACCAGCTGCCTACTCCCCGTTTGGGACCCAGTGGGGTCGTGTGTCTGCGGCCCGGAGAGAGGAGTAGCGGGGAGAGTTGGGTGGGGGAGGTGTGTTGGGGTGGGGGCGGGGGAGGGGGGGGGGGGTAGTGAGGTCCCGCTGTCGCCATTACAGGCGTGGTTTATCGTGGATATTCAATTTCCCGGTTGGCTTGTCGATACATATAAGGCCAGGCTGGTGTGATGTGAATGGGCCGTCGGGGTAACTTTCGGGGGTCTCGGTTGTCAGGGTCTCCGCTTTCGGGGGTCTCGGCTATAGGGGGTTTCGGCTGTCAGGGGTCTCGGCTGTCGGGGTTCTCGGCTGTCAGGGGTCTTGGCTGTCGGGGGTCTCGGCTATCAGGGGGTTTCGGCTGTCAGGGGTCTCGGCTGTCAGGGGTCTCGGCTGTCGGGGGGTGTTGGCTGTCAGGGGTCTCGGCTGTACGGGGTCTCGGCTGTCAGGGGTCTCGGATGTACGGGGTCTCGGTTTTTGGGGGACTCCGCTGTCAGGGGTCTCGGCTGTCGGGGTCTCGGCTGTCAGGGTCTCGGCTGTCAGGGGTCGGTTTCGGCTGTCAGGGGTCGGTTTCGGCTTTCAGGGGTCAGCCTCGGCTGTCGGGGGTCTCGGCTGTCGGGTAGTCTCGGCTGTCAGGGGTCGGTCTCGACTGTCAGGGGTCTCGGCTGTCGGGAGTCTCGGCTGTCGGGGAGTCTCGGCTGTCAGGGGTCTCGGCTGTCCGGGGTCTCGGCTGTCAGGGGTCTCGGCTGTCAGGGGTCTGGCGGGTCTCGGAGGGTCTCGGCTGTCAGGGGTCTGGCGGGTCTCGGAGGATCTCGGCTGCATGAAGGCAGCGTCTAATGGGGTGCTGCCAGAGGGAGCACGTCGACACAGAGCAGTGGGGCGGAGGCAAAGGGGGAGATAGGGGAAGGGGTGTGGGAAATAGGAGAAATAGGAGACAGGGTGGGTGTGAGGAGGAGGGGGCTGAAGCAGTGGGAGAGATATGGGAAGGGTGTGGGAAGGAGGGGAGATGGAAGGTGGGGTGTGGGAAGGAGGGGAGATGGAGGGTGTGGTGTGGGAAGGAGGGGAGATGGAGGGTGGGGTGTGGGAAGGAGGGGAGATGGAGGGTGGGGTGTGGGAAGGAGGGGAGATAGGGGAAGGGGTGTGGGAAGGAGGGGAGATAGAGGGTGGGGTGTGGGAAGGAGGGGAGATAGAGGGTGGGGTGTGGGAAGGAGTGGAGATAGAGGGTGGGGTGTGGGAAGGAGGGGAGATAGGGGAAGGGGTGTTGGAAGGAGGGGATATAAGGGAAGGGGTGTGGGAAGGAGGGGAGATAGGGAAAGGGGTGTGGGAAGGAGGGGAGATAGGGGAAGGGGTGTGGGAAGGAGGGGAGATAAGGGAAGGGGTGTGGGAAGGAGGGGAGATAAGGGAAGGGGTGTGGGAAGGAGGGGAGATAGGGGAAGGGGTGTGGGAAGGAGGGGAGATAGGGGAAGGGGTGTGGGAAAGAGGGGAGATAAGGGAAGGGGTGTGGGAAGGAGGGGAGATAAGGGAAGGGGTGTGGGAAGGAGGGGAGATAGAGGGTGGGGTGTGGGAAGGAGGGGAGATAGAGGGTGGGGTGTGGGAAGGAGGGGAGATAGGGGAAGGGGTGTGGGAAGGAGGGGAGATAGGGGAAGGGGTGTGGGAAGGAGGGGAGATAGAGGGTGGGGTGTGGGAAGGAGGGGAGATAGGGGAAGGGGTGTGGGAAGGAGGGGAGATAGAGGATGGGGTGTGGGAAGGAGGGGAGATAGGGGAAGGGGTGTGGGAAGGAGGGGAGATAGAGGGTGGGGTGTGGGAAGGAGGGGAGATAGAGGGTGGGGTGTGGGAAGGAGGGGAGATAGAGGGTGGGGTGTGGGAAGGAGGGGAGATAGAGGGTGGGGTGTGGGAAGGAGGGGAGATAGAGGGTGGGGTGTGGGAAGGAGGGGAGATAGAGGGTGGGGTGTGGGAAGGAGGGGAGATAGAGGGTGGGGTGTGGGAAGGAGGGGAGATAGAGGGTGGGGTGTGGGAAGGAGGGGAGATAGGGGAAGGGGTGTGTGTAGGAGGGGACTGAAGCAATGCAAGAGAGGGGGAAGGGTGTGGAAAAGAGGAAGAAATGTGGTGGAAGAAGAGGCTCCTGACTGATTTGGAATTTGTTTTCATTGTATACATCATGGCATTTAACTTGTCGTGCACACACATTTAGGAAATACAAGTACATGCGATGACATTAACCAAGTCATATCAAGCTTGGCACCCTTGAAGCATAGGCTAACAAAGAAGACAAAGTGGACCTAACTGCCTGTTCGGCAAAGGTATACATGTTAATCTGATTTCGCGTAGTAATACATGCGACCTAGAATGGGTGGCCGTGACACAGATATTGGAGAGACGTGGAGCAGACAACGGCCGCAGGAGGACTTTAACCAAATGAGATGCGTAAGACCTTCTGTATAGTAGTGAACGGCCAGCACAGCGGGCGATCGAAGCGGCGTGACAGGAACAAATTATGCGACTGGGGCCACCAAACTGGGCCAACCCATACGCTTAGGATGGACATTTTGGCCTTTATTTCAAACCTACTGGTCGGGGTAAAGATAAAGACATGGGCTAACGGGTATATATAGCAGAAGTGAAAGCGGAATAGCATATGACAAGAAAGAGAGAACAGATAGAGAAGGGAAAACAGAACGAGAAGAAGAAAGAGATGTCAGACAGTGGAAGAAAGACAGGACGAGAGAGAGAGGAAGACAGAGATGAAGAGAAAGTGGCGGCCAGAGGAGGAGAGAGTGGAAGAGAGAGGAAGAGAAAGTGGCCGACAGAGGAGGAGAGAGTGGAAGAGAGAGGAAGAGTTAGACGGAAAGGAGGAGAGAGGAAGAGAGAAAGTGAGGAAGCAGTAGAGAGGCAAAGAGTGGATGAGAGAAAGAGAAAGAGGGTTTTAGAAAGGAAAAGAGGATGAGATAGAGGAAGAGGAAGAGATAATGAAAGAAGGCAGAGGTGGGGTAAGAAGTACCGGACCCCCCCCCCCCCCACACACACACACCCCCAGTGCCAATAAGACCCGGACATGTTGTCTTTAGAGATCTCCTCACAAGGAGCGCTGAAGGTCAATCGGGCCGCGCGGGGCCTTATGGGATTGCGGCTCTGCACGGTGACAACTAAAGGAGGGATTGCGAACACGGAGGTGTGCAACGGACAATAGGGAATGCGGTGGGGACGAGGGGTACTGGACAGAAGGAATTCTAGGGAGGGAGGGCTGAGTGGGGTGGGGCTGTGTGGCGCCAGGTGGGGTGAGGGTGGGGATTGGCTGAAGTGAGGGTGGGGACCGGATGAGGGTGGGGGCAGGGTGAGCGTAAGGATGCAGCCGGGGTAAGGCTGGGGGTGGGTGAGGTGGTTACATTAAGCTACATTAAGGATGGAGAGGGGTAGGGGTGAAAGGGGGAGGGATACCTAGGGATGATGTCTTTAGGGCCAGGCTATTGGTATCTGGAAAGGGAAGTGGCAGATGCCTAAGATACGTGGGTGATAGCACACATGGGGGGTGAGGGTGGGCGGGGGGGGGGTATAACCGGGGGATGTAGGGAGGGGGGTGGGATCGGGGATAAACACTCACCGCACGTCTTAGTAAAGGAAGCGATAATTGATTTATCGTTTGAGGCGCATTGCTGTTAAGATCTGGATATCTGCGGAGTTCTGGGCGTCCTTTGTGCGTCTCTTCCTGGCGGATGTCCTGAGGCGAGTGGTCGGCCTGTCCCGGCCGCCTGGCCCCGGCCGCCCGCTCACCCAGCCTGCAGGCAACACACCGGCCCGCAGCCCGCTTCTGTTACCACGGCCCTTACCTCCTCATTGTCCGTGGCCAAGCGATGCGTCTCACCTCAGCTGACCTCAGTCAACAGGAATTAGAGCCAGATATGCGGATTGTGTAGCACACCACGCTGTCTTGGGGGCGGGGGGGGGGGGGGGGTAACTGGGCTGGAATAAACATTAGCGTAGTATTTTATTTTGTATACAGCGCAGCATATTTCTTATTTATGATAATTGCAATAATGGTATTTATGCGTAATAGTAATGCTCCTGCAATACCATTCATGACGATAGTATTGGCAGTAATAGTGTGTCTATAGTGTAGTGATTCATTCAATGTGTATGTCATACAGACAGATATAGACCTCGTTGTAGGCCTACATTACGCCAAAAAAGAAGAATTCTCGCCCGCTAACTTATTGCGATATGGTTTATTTTGAGGAAAATGAAACGAATTGGTGTTTTAAGCCATTTTTGTGCACACAAGGGCTAAACTGGGCCAAGGAACCCCCGGGACGATAAAGGATGAAGGGATGAAACATGCCCCGGGATTAAGTGCCCGGGACGGATGCGAAGGCAAGATTGCGGTCTATTGAGCTAACGACTACACCATGGGGCCATCCGGAATGAAAATGAAATGGACATACCACGATGCTGCCAAACGAACACGAGGCTCCGGGTTTTCACAGGCAACTCGTAGCAAAAGTGACGGAAGGAAATTAAGGTATTGTTTAACCAAAAGACTTAGTCACCCGACCTCTGGCGACGAGCTACTTCACTTAATATATACATCAATGATGCCTTTGCCTTGAGATATGTAACATGTAGCAGCGACATGGTACCTCCCTGGTCCAGGGTTTGGCAGTCTATATACCACCGTCCATTGCCCAGCGATGGTTCGCCTGGCGTCACATTGAAGACACATCGCCATGGCTGGCCGGCAGGACACCGCCCGTCTGTGAAAGCTGTTACGACAGCCGCAAACATGTTATCTTCATACTGGCTGACTTCGTTTTGCCAAAACAATTGTCCGGGTCATGATTTTACGAGCCATGAGAGGAAGCACAAAAGCTAGGCGGTCGTAAATTCCGCCTCCGTGGCTGAATACCAATATCCCCCATCAGGGCAAACTTATATATAACAACTGGGTCGCCAGCCTGGTGTATTTAACCGAGCGCATTTGACCGGAAGATAATATTTATGCTCGCTTTTAGTCAGATATTAGAATTGTCGCTATATACGCTGCAAGTAATAAAGACAGGCGTGCGGTTTTACTTTGCTATTGTTATGGTGATCGGGTTAAACTTGCTTAGTGTGTTCGACGATTTAATGTGGTACCGCGTTATTGCGAATTATCGCCCCGTGGGTGAAACAAACTCTGACTTCACAAAGCGTATCGGCCAGGCTGAAGTTGGAAGTAATGCTCGAAATGTCAATTCGATCATTGTTGAGCTTTTAATTGGACACCTACTATCCGAATCAAAATTATATAAGCCTTCACTCATAAACAATCATGCGAAAATGTAATTTGGTTGGATATTTTCGTCGGCAAAATATTGTTTGAGTCAAAAAAGGTTTCGTGTCGCGTGTGGTTAGGTTTATCATTCGTGGTTTATCCGTTGTCATTAACCTGAAGATGACTTCCGGTCCTGATTCAGGAGACAACAGGTACCCTGTATTATCGCCTATCGCGATACAAATCAAGGCAGTGGGTTGAATTGCATTATTCTCTTGCTCAACTATGGCATTATCTGGATATTGCTACAATAAGTTAAGGGGACAAGCGTCATTAGGGCTAAAACCTTTATGTTTTACATATCATTGTAAGGATATTAATAGTAAACATTCACAAACTGACGTTTAGCATGTTTGATAATGCGCATAGTGTATCTTAATATATGGCATAATAGCATTTCCTGTAAAGTTTGTATTGAATCATGAATGTTACCAAGATGCTCTCATTGCATGAATCTATTACGACACGTGCAAAAATTGTCACTGCACAGGAATAATCAAAAAGTTATCAAAACCAGATCATCGAGAAGAGCCATTGTTTAATAGGGATCCTAAATATGCCTTGTTTCCTCGGATGGTATACGTATTATGATTTGGTGCTCTAGATCATACTAGGTCGTTGTCATTAAAGACGGGACAAAAGGATGTCAAATATTTTTGGATACTGAAAGATAAGTAGAAAAAGCTGCGATTGAATATCAATTCGCCATGATAGGTGACCGGCTCAGCCTGTTCCTGCCGGTCTTCCCTCAGCGGTGGTGCCACCTAGATGGAGATTCGTTGTTATGCCACCTGGTGAGCGCGGCAGGTATCAAGCGCCAATGCCGCCGTCCAGTTGAACTTGACCTTTCCTCAAAATTACTTCCTTCGACGAGGAATCCACGGGAGGCTTCAACAGGACGGTGTGTGCATTGCCGCTGGCAGGGGGTGGGGTAATGTTGACAAAGGGAGGTAAGGGCTGGAGTGGGGGAGGGGGGGGGGGGAAGGGTACTAACAAGGCGGGGACATCGGTGATTTGTTACAGACTGGCCATAGAGATGAGGCATCCCATGATGTCCCTTCAGCGGACAGAGCAACGATTGGTAGCCTCGCCGCTGTCCAATACTTCGTGAAGACAACAGAACGGTTGGTGGCTTCACCGCTGTCCAACGAATCGTGAAGGGAACAGAACGGTTGGTAACCAAAATATACAATGAAAAATTGGCTGGCGTGCATGTAAAATTAAATAGATGAAGCAGCCGACATCGAAGAACAAATCCTGCAAAAAGTAGGATGAACGAAAGAAAAATCACCCTGACCAGTGGAGTATCACGGGCGGGCAATTGTCTGTTGGAGAATGGCGGTAAAGTGGAGACGTAAAGGACGAGCCCAAACAGAATGGAAGATTGAAGAGGGTTGCAGTGCGTGTGTGCGAGAAGACAAGACGACGGGTCAAAAAGGGAGCGGGGTGGGCGATATTAGGGCAGATACGAGGCGAGCAGCGGGTGCGGATCGCTCTACTGAGGGGATGAAATTAGGTGGGTTGGGGTGGGGTGGGGTGGGATGAGGTAGGGTTGGGTGAGTGGAGCGGGGTTAGGTGGGATGGCATCGGATGAGGTAGGGTGGGGTTGGGTGGGGGTGGGGTAGGATGAAGTTGGGTGGGGTGGGGTAGGGTGGGGTTGGGGTGGGGTTGGGGTTCGGCGTGGTGGGGTTGGGGTGGGGTGGGGTGGGGTTAATTTGGGTTGGGTAGGGTAGGGTTAGGTTGGGTTGGGTTGGGTTGGGTTGGGTTGGGTTGGGTGGAGTGGGGTTGGGGTGGGGTGGGGTTAGGGTGTGGTGGGGTAGAAGAGCCACATACACGGGGTCTGGCGGGGAAGGCGATCTGACTGGAGTGGTAGGTGGCTGCTGTTTGCTTACACAAACCCAATGGAGTGGTTCTGAAAGGTTTCTCTGGCGCCACCGAGTCCTGAAAGACCACAGATTACCTGCAGAGACCCCCGGGGTGTGTGTCTATGTAAGGAGCTGGGGGAGGGTGGATGAGGTTGGGAAGGGTGGGGGGGGGGGTAGCGAAGGGGACCGACCGAGCGGGATAAATGATAAAAAGAAGCTGCGGCGGTGGGGGGGGGGGATTATAAATGAGAAAAGAAGCTGCGGCCGGGGGGGGGGGGGTAGAGCCGCGACAACTGATGTCATCTGTCGTCAGCCACGTGCGCGTCCTTCAGGCACGGACAAGGTCACAAGATCAGCGTGATCAAGATTAGCGCAAGGGATACTGGGAATTCATAATGGCAGTCGTCCTTGAAGACTGCAGATAGATAGATTTATGACTTGCCTTAGGAGACTGGTATCGACCGTACAAATTATCTTAAACACCACAACCTTCACTTTAATATTTGGCCAAGTCATTGTCACCGAAAAGAAATTTGTAAGGCGCAATGAGTGGGTGGCTCCAATGAAATCTGTCTCAGGTCTAATTTAAACCAAGGCTTGAATTTTGTGTTTACTACTTTATGTGTTATTTGTAACTGGACATATAAATATGCTGAATTATTTTAGGCGTCTGTTTATACACAATGGAATACCTTGTTTAGCCTGGTCCATCAGTCCTAATCTTTTGTGTATTTCTTGTAGCTATCAAGAGCATGTGATGGTGGTATGCATTTAAATATATATTTAAATGCGTATGCATATCCTATTTGTGATGAGCCCTAATTTTGGCATAATTTAACAAATCCCTATTATTCTTCATGTACGTTGAAACATTTATTTTCATTATATTAACCTGCGAACATTTCAAGGGTGTTCTCAATGGATCGATTGAGGTATGAGACTAAGGGGAAAAGGTAGGCACTTCACAAACTGGGCCCAGGTTTGATGATTTATGCAGAGCGAGTAATCAGACAGCCTTGTAACAAGATACTCACCGCGCGGATGAATATTTGAATACTCCGGTTCACGCGTCAAGGTCACCGCTAACAACATTGAAATGGCGCGCTGTCTGCCCTCAAGCGAGAGCTGCCTGTGTGTGGGGGGGGGGACGATATTGTGTGGCAGATCATATAGGCTGGTGTCAGCGACACCAGAGCTTGTGGCGCCAGATCGTCTGCCAGACTAAATCAGCGTTAATGGGCTCTTAATCCAACCCCCCTCCCTCCTAAGTGGGACAATTTCCTTCGGTCCCCGACCTTGACTTATAATTTTGTTTTGTGGTTGTTAGCGGGCAAATGAACATGCCATATGAGAAGGTCAGGGTCAGAAAAGATCTATGGACGCACAGTTCTATTTCGCTTTCGGTATCAGAATTGCGAGAGCAATTTTAAAGGTGGGACCGACATTTGCTGATGAACAAAGCCAATAACAACCGCGGGAGTCATATATAAATATAGATATGTACACCCATCCCGCCTCAGATCGGGCTTCTCCATGCTCACACACGCGTGCAGTCTAAACACCGAAAGGTGAGACATAATCCATTGGCATTTGCATGTATTATGGCGTTGACATAGGACGCGGGATCCTCCGTGTCACTGTGTCCTCTGGAGGCTAACGTAGCCCCCTACACCGGGGCGGGGGGACAGAGGGTCGGGGAGGGGGGAGGGTGGGTGGGGTGGGAGGGGGGGGGGGGGTGGAGGGTGACGGGAAGGGGACCGACCCCGACCCCGACCCAGCGCCACCGTAATGGTGACACTGGCCATAGATTTGCTGCAGCAATGAATAATAAATCGAAGGGTGACATTACCATTGCAGAGCAAATCGATGTTTAATATTTTTTCTGGTCGGAACAATTAATTTAGGCGGCTCGTGTGTCTCTGTCCATGCGTACCACCACGGGTGGGTGGGGGGGGGGGGGAGTCGCTACTGGACACGTTATGCTCGGGAAGCGAATCACAGTGGTCAGAGGTTCGAATCCCCAGTGCGATATGGCTGTTGTTGGCCGAGGCTCAACATCCTCACTCCCTCTAGTTACAGCTTGGGTCTGTATGATATTTACTGTAGGGATAAGATCTGTCACGTAGAACTGTAGGGAGCTACCCTGCAACATATATTTTGTTTTACCTTGACCCATTGACGACATATAATGATATACGTTTTTCTCAAACCAAATATCAATTCGATTAATTGAAGCTAAAGATTGTCGCCAGATGGAGTGGTCTGGTACAATGGAAATATGAAACCGAAATTATTTGAGTCAGAAGGCTGGTATATATTTAGCATGTGCCCTCCCCTCCACCCCACCCCCCTCTCGCACCCCCACCCCTACACCACTCTGATATCCTTCAAGATATGGCGGTCGCATCATCCCTCACCCCCACCCTCCATCGTGGCACCAATCATAATTTATCACCACGACCACCTTTATCAAGTCGTGGGTACTGACTGATTGGTTTCCCCGTCGGTACCATGCTGTCTCTTCAGTCTTATCTGACACAGCGACTGGAGGCTGCATGGCATCTATTAGAGATACCCACCCGTTGGGCCATCTGACCCCCCCCCCCCCTCCCCTCCCTCCACCCCCTCACTCCACCCCCCACCCCACCCTCCCACTCAGTAGGGTGGCTGGGTCCACAAGGGTTGTAAGAGATCTACTTGTTATACGACGTATCGGAGCCGGACCGGCGCCTGGCTGTCGGTGTCCAGTAGATGGCAGCACTGGACAGACGCGCGCACGCCCGGCCCTACCCCGCACGCCCCCGCCCCGCCCCGCCCCGCCGCCGCCCCCGCCCTTCACCATGGCGTCCGGCAAACCAACCCAACGCCGTAACGAATCAAGGAACGCCGGTCCGGTCACCCGACGAGGTTCAACCGACTCGCGTCACCCAGCGGCTCACTTAATTTGTGAAGCGACCGCTGGAGAGGGTGCTTGTCCTTGGCGACCACCAGAGCTCCGGGGCAATGCCGGAGAGTCTGTACCCTACTTAACCCGGGAAAGGCAAGGGTCCTTAATCAAGTTGATGTCCCGAAGGGCACGCAGAGGGCAGTCCCCTCCCCCCAGGCCCTGCCCCCACCCGCCCCGCCAGCCCCGCCCCCAATGAATTCCCGTGGTCAGCCCCTGTCCATGTCGACAGCCCTGACCACCTACTCAGGTGGCGGCTGGCCTGCAGAGATAGGAAGTAATAAGGCACCAGATGGCAGCACTATATCCTAACGGGACGCTCAATGCCTTTAATACAGCGTTATAGACGCTAATCACAAATAATGTAGCTTTACAGACACTTATCACATTTAATATAGCTTATATACGCTTATCACAATTAGCATAGCTTTACAGACGCTTATCACAATTAATATAGCTTATATACGCTTATCACAATTAACATAGCTTGATAGACGCTTTTCACAATTAATATAGTTTTATATACGCTTAGCACAAAAAGTAAAGATGTATAGACGCGTATCACAATTAATATAGCTTTACAGACGCTTATCAGAATTACTATAGCTTTATAGACGATTATCACAAAAAGTATAGCTTTATAGACGTTTATTAAATTAATATGGCTTTATAGACGCTTATCACAATTAATATAGCTTTATAGACGCATATCACAATCAATATAGATTTATAGACGCTTATCACAATTAATGTAGCTTTATAGACGCTCGTCACATTAACAATAGTTCATAGACGCTAATCAAATTAATATGGCTTTATATACGCTTATCACAATTAATACTGCTTTATAGACGCTTATCACATTTAATATAGCTTTATAGACGCTTATCACAACTAATATAACTCTATAGACGCTTATCACAATTAATGTAGCTTTATAGACGCGAATCACAATTAATATAGATTTATAGACGCTTATCACAATTAACATAGCTTTATAGACACTTATCACAATTAAAGTAGCTTTGTAGACGCTTATCACAATTAATACAGCTTAGAGACGTTTATCAAATTAATGTGGCTTTATAAACGCTTATCCCAAAAAGTATAGATTTATAGACGCGTATCACAATTAATATAGCTTTATAGACGCGAATCACAATTAGTATAGATTTACAGACGCTTATCACAAAAGTATAGCTTTATAGACGCTTATCACAAATAATATAGCTCTATAGATGCTTATCACAATTAACATAGCTGCATCGACGCTTATCACAATTAATGTAGCTTTGTAGACGCTTATCACAATTAATATAGCTTTGTAGACGGTTATCACAATCATTATATCTTAGAGACGTTTATTAAATTAATATGGCTTTATAAACGCTTATCACAAAAAGTATAGATTTGTAGATGTGTGTCACAATTAATATAACTTTATAGACGCATACCCCAAAAAGTATAGTTTTATAGACGCTTATCAAATTAATATGGCTTTAAAGACGCTAATCAAATTTAATATAGCTCTATAGATGCTTATCACAATTAATATAGGTTATAGACGCTTATCACAATTAATATAGCTTTATAAACGCTTATCACAATTAATATGGCTTTATAGACGCTTATCACAAATAATATAGCTTTATAGACGCTTGTCACAATTAATATAGCTTTACAGACGCTTATCACAATTAGTATAGCTTTATAGACGCTTATCACATTTAATATACATTTATACATGGTTATCACAATTATTATAGCTTATAGACGCTCATTACAATTAATATATCTGTATGGAGGCTGTGACACTGGGAACTACTATATAGACGGAAACAACAAATGAAATACCTGTATACACGCTAGATATGTTAATTATGCCTGGATAAACCATCACTGCCATTGACCCACATGTTAGACTCTCACACATTGTTGTACATAGACGCCCAGCACTGTTGACATACCGAACGTACGTCGATACCACATCTGAACATCTTTGAGGGGCCGGCGCGATAGCTCAGTGGGCTAGAGCGCTCGCATTGAGTGCTCTGGTCACCTGAGAGCCTAACGGCACGTGGGTCGGTGGTTCGAGCCCTGCTGTGGCCATGTCTGTGTGATCGCAGGATAAAGACCCCATGTCTTTCTTCGTAAAGAGTAGGGGGTTACCCCCGGGGACATGGCTCCACTCTCCCTTCCTTCTCCCATTCACGCGATATGACCAAAAGTGGTTAAAGCGTCCTGAATAACCAACCAACCTGAACATCTTTGAATGAAACAATGTGAGATATATTAGGTATGAGACCCCAAACAACAGCGGGGCCTGTGACACATGCTATAACGCAGGAGTGGTGATATTCGTTATATGCATACCCAGGTCCGTATTTTTGGCGTTGCGCGGCGTTTTCTGTACTATTCTACAACACAGCAAACACGCTGATAGAATATAAACGTTTATTTAACATTTTCAAGTGGAACGTGTTCCAGCGCACGGCAACGTTGGGAGAAACGGAGCGACGCCTAGCGGCCAGAATGGACCCACCGCGCGTTCAAATCCCGTTTGCAACACGAGTCTCATGCAGGACCCTAATTTATGATGCTGCGACGACAGAAGCTCTCTCTTGTCTTGATAAAATTACTGAGAACAGAAACCTGGAACAACAGGTAAGAAAGTCATTTTTCACGCAAGCGTTTTATTTCTAATCTCAGTCTACGTACTCCACTCAGCGAGGAATGTTTTCATGGCAGTCCCCCGTCTCAAAGACTTGCAGTTTTTTTTTTCTCTGGGCGTCCAGTGGTTTTATCGCAGTGAAGCAAAACAAACACACAGCCCGGATGGAGGAAGACTCGTGAATCCCGCAATCTACGAGACTGCAGACAACGAGATGTAAACATTGTGGCTGGGAACACGTGGCTGCCACCGTTCTGCCGCGTGGGTCCCGGGGTCCATTGGGGCCTCGGGGAGACCATGATAACACCCCCCCCACCCCCCCTCCCCCCTTACCCAAGCCAGACATCGCCCTCGGGTGGCCGGGTAAAGCAGGTCAAAGTTGACTGCCAGGCTCTGAGGTACTTCAAGTGGATCTGTCATTGCAATTTTATTGCTCGTTTTTGGGACACAATGCCTCGAATTCTCTTTGTTCTAGCTCACAGTTCCCCATAGCTTGGCTGTCCTCACTATTTTGTTATTCCGTTATACTTGATTCTAGATGCGAGTTCGGCGTTTTCAGTTTTTAACTGTTCCTTGCCCAAAACATATGGAGAGAAATCCTTTCCTAATATTCGCGGAATCCTAAATATAATCCCACGTCGCTTTGTGGTTTTCAGGTAGACAATAGTAAATACATTTAAGCGGTTAGGTGATGGTTGTGGCTTGCCTATTATAGCCCTATATCCGGGTCTTGGTGCATATCTATCGTCACCAAATGAAATTATGAGGATTGTCATTAGAATGAATCAATTCCCGTTTTAGGCCTCTTTTGTGTACACACGTTGGCCAATGAAGCTCCTCCGCCAATGAGATGAGAGATTACAAAATGTCAGCTAATAATCTCTACCTACGGACTATGGGATGGCGTCCATTAGCTCACAGTACAGATGTTGGTACCGTGCGGACTATGGCAGGGCGACCATTGGCTTAGAGTACATATATTGCTATTCTTTCATCGGTAAATCATTCGTTATTGGTCATAACAAAGGTCAAACATGTTAGTGTAGCTGTGCTTTCATGATATTCTTGAACCATGTAAACGCCCTATTATGAAAAATGTCTTCAGGATTTGTTTGAATGGATAAATGCTGGCTGATTCGTTGCTTGTAAAATGTCAAACGCTGTGAGATATTAGATACCCCCCCCCCTCCTCTTCCTCCCTCTTCCACACACACATGCCTACATTTTTTTTTTTTTATTATCTTCAGCAGTGAGAGGTACAGAATAATGTAACATAACGAATTACTAACATGCTCATATATATATATATAGTTTCTTCACACTAGACTGGAGCTATTGGTTGTTATTATCTTTAACATATAATCATATTTGGACTGGTGTCCGACGATGTGATCAGCATAGTATTCAATACATAGCTGTTTTGCAATATATAATGTAATGTAAAATGTCAAACGCTGTGAGATATTAGATACCCCCCCCCTCCTCCCCTTCCTCCCTCTTCCACACACACATGCCTACAGTTAATGTCTTGCTAGGCCGCTGGCCATCGGTGGCGGGTCTGTCGCACGACATATAATCTGACCCAAAGCCTATTATTTACAGCTCCGTGTTGGTCAATTCCGCCTGACAGCCAACGCCGCCGCGGCCGCTCCATAAAGAAGCCTGCATTCCCGTCACATAGGCATTGGATGAAGACTGGCAGAGGGTCGTAGTCGACAGAGTCGGAGAGTCGGCCAGAGACTCTTAAGACAGAGTCCCATGCAAATGACATTCGGCCGAGCTGGCAAAACGGGCCGAAACGACCTTTGGGTCGACCGGAGCCGGGGCCAAATTCCCACCGCAAATACTGGAACCAGTTACCTCGGTTGGAGGGGTCCGGACATGTTTCGAATCCTACCACTCCTGAACGAGCGAAAAGATTGCCAAAAAAGGGCATCTAATTAAACCCTAGGGCTGTTTAAAAGTCGGCCCCGACCGCCTGATTGCGGTAAAGCAATTGCCGTCCTCAGTCCGCCATACCGAGAGGGGAGAAAGACAAGGTAACTGGCGGCGGGAAAAAAGTGACCGGTTCTTCCTGGAGATTGCCTCTAAACACGCTGGGTGACGACACGTCGCAGGATGACTCAGCAATTTGGATGCGGAACGCCGGCGTTTTGAGATGGCAGATACGCAGCTCTGAGGCTGCGCCGCCGGGTCTCCAACCGCTCCTTATGGGCCGATAGCCGCGTGATTGAAGGGGTTATTGACTTAAGCACTGCTCTACAGTCAGTCTACCCAGTTCGGCCGGTTAGCGCCCACGGTCAGGTGATTAGGTCTCGCGCCCTGCCCTCCAAGTCTCGCTTCTTCTCGTTACCTTTAACGAGATCATGGCTCCCCTGAGGAACCTGTTATCGTATCTTGCCTTCGGTTCGACTCGATATCTCATTCCCTGCGACAGGTCACGCACAAGACCGTTAATACATCGGGTTATTCCGTCAGCCACGGGTCGATCACTGGAAAGTCTCTCTCTAATCCCTTCCTTCTCTATGTCGGGCATACATGACGCAAGCAACTGTGCAGCCACCCCTGATTTGAGCGCGCATGCGCAGCTGTGTGCCTCCATACTGGGTACGACTATTACATTTTTCCAATAACCGGAAGTCGTTTCACGAAGCCACTTCCGGCCAAGGTAGTGGCTTCGAGTTGAAGTTGAAGGGGTTGTGCTATGTTTAATATTGGGGGTCTGGACGGGGTAAATGTCGGCACGCGACACAGGCATGTTAATCGACGTTCCACATTGACCCCCAAATCCCGACATTGAGGATCTGAAAAAGCGACATCGACATAGATTTTGTACACAAAAAACTGAACTTAGCCAAAAAGCGACACGGATCGTCGTGAAAAATCGACATTCGACACAGATAATTTTGAACAATGGACACTGGACTTCCCTTCCAGACCCCTAATATTAAGGGGCATACCAGGCGTATGTGACCGATATGAAAAGTCGGCTTGCCATAGCGCCTGTGTGAGTGAGTGTGGGTGAATATGTGAGTGACTGCTTTTCGTAAGGTGCGCCGGGTTGGTGATGAGTGAGTATGAAAGTGAGTATGAAAGTGAGTTTGAGAGTGAGGGAGCGGCCACCGTAAGGTGTTCATTTGCTTGTTGGCCTGTATTAGCCAATCCGCCAGCGTTAAAATGCGTCTTGTCCCATCCTTTCCTTGTCACAGCGGGTATATAAACGTAAGGGATTCTGACTCGTGACTATGGCTCCGTCCCAGCTCGGGGCAGGCTGATATTTATTGGTCACGGTGGTCCGACTGGAAAGGTATGTTACCTGTTTGTATGATACTTTGATATAGATATGCGTTTCTATTGGATTATTTAAATAGTATGGATTTAAATAACTATATGCCTTTATCCTTGTCATATACCTTGTCTTTACGCTCGATATACTTCCATGAGTACTTAGATGTTTTTCGTCTTTCCCCAGACTACCACGCAATCTTAATCTTTTGTGTACATTTGTTAAATAAATGAATGAATGAACCACACCGGCTGTTTTAGTCTGTGTCACGTAGAAATGAAAGGATTGGTGACAATGAGGGAAATCACAAGTAATATTTCATCTTCTCATGAGAATTTGGTTCTGTTTGGTCAGCAAACACAAATAATATAAAGGACTCATTTAGTCCTTCTGATGACTAGTATGTTGGTGGTCACATGTACACTGTGATCGATACGTCACACCTTGCCTTTGTTTCATTTTTTTCAACTGGGACCAGTGTCAGGGGAATGTATGATAATTCGCTTCCGGTTCCAACGACTTCCAAGCCCGGCTAGCACATCAGATAGTCCCATCACGAACCCAAACTGGCAGAGGCCTCAGGGTACATGAAAACATACTAATCCTGCCATCATTTCGTCGCTGAAAATACTTTATCTCTGAAAACCTTCCCTATTGCATGGGAAGACATATTGAGTTAGGTTAAGGCGCGAGTCGGCCAACTTGTCCCTCCGTGCTCTGAATGACTGCAACTCCCGATAGGCTCTTGGGTCCTAAGAAACACGGGGTGGCGATATCGGACGCTTTTGGCTGGCTCAATGAACATCGTCCCCGCTGCAACAAGATGTTAGATTCCCTTCGCTATACCAAGTCCCTACCTTTATAACGTTGGCATATATGGAAGGCATTCACTCATTAGAAACATGCTAAGCCATTGGAAGAAATGAACATAAACATTCTGCGATAGGGTTTCATCCAACATTGCCATCTATCCAACAGTCTATCCATTGCTAAGCAATAAGCCATTGGAAGCAAGGAACGAGAAAATCAGGAGCCCCTGGATCAGATTGGTAGGTGGTCTCGGGAATAAATATGGCGCATACCATGACTAAGAACGCCTGATTTTTTGCAACGTTAAAACGTATTTGTGGGGGATAGCCGATTATCGGTTATCTTTTCTACGATCGAACTATGTCTCACGGTTTTTAGTCCTACATTGCTCTTCCCGTTTCTGGTCAGAGTCGGAACAAGGTGGACGTTTTTATTTTCTTGTTTCATTTCAATCTGTTATAATCAGTTTTTCTTTTTTCCACCCACTATCCCTGTAATCACGATTTCATATTCACCATTTGTTCATGAAATCTGCTTAATTGTTGATGTGTATCTTGTTTGTTGCCTTTAGGCTTGCCACTATTCTGTGCGAGGCCTTTTGAACCCCACCTTACTTTTGATAAACACATTACTTTTGATATTGTGTGTTTATATGTTATCGCTTTCTCGTCTTTCTCATCTTTTCTCACAATTTCCCCACTTCCTCGTCTTTTTGACCCCCTCTCCTTTCTTTACTCCACGCCCATTAGAGCCTGTCTCCGCTAATTCTTGCCTGTCGACGCCCATTCTCGTCTATCCACGCCCAGTATCAATTGCCAACGCCCATTTTCGCCTGTCCACGCCCATTTCGGCCAGCCCACGCCTATTCTCACCAGTCCACGCCCGTTCTCGCCTGTCCCCCATGTCCACCCCTGTCTGGACCAGTCCCCCCCTAGCAGACCGCAACTTCTTCGCATCTCTCCTTCTAAGCCTCTTCTCATCTCTTCTCGTCCTGTATCGCTCGTCCTCAGTCCCTACCCTTATCCCACGCTGTGCCGCTCCAGGCGCCACCCCCCGCCCCACCCCACTTCTCCTCCCCATCCCCTACCCCACCCCCACCACTCAGTGACTGTCTGGCGCCCTTTGTAAACGGATGCCTCACCGACAACACCTCAACAGTTGGAGCTCCCGTTCACATCTCACTCACATCTCGCGATGACTCAGCTCGGGATATATGGCCCCGCGCCTCCCCTCCCCCCGAGATGGCATTGCGGACGGCTACTAATATGGCAGGGTAGGGACTGGTGATGTGGTGTGGGTGGGGGAGGGGGGGGGGTGGTGGTGGGGTTAGAGACCGGTGGTGGGGAAGGGGGTGGCGGGGGTAGGGAGTGTCTAAGGACCGGTTGGTACATCGAAGGGAGGGATTTCGGCAAGACACTTCGGCGGTGTTACGACTCTGCGAGCGTCAGCGCAGTGCGAGGAACACTGGAGCAATCCCACCACATTAAATCAGGACGTTCGGTTGGACGGGAGAGTGATATCAGATTGCGTGCGGGTGGAAATATGGTTTTCGGTTATTAGATAATGACCGATCTGTGAGTCACGTGTTGAGAACGACAGATGGAGTTGTCAACCCCCGGTCACAAAAACCTCCCGGTTCGCTACATCCCGTGGCTTCCTCAGAGGAGGTAAAGAGGGGGTTGGGGATAGTGGCGGGTGGGGGGGGGGGGTTGGCGGGGGGGAGGGGGAGGTGGAGGTGGCGGGGGGTGGGAGGTGGCGGGGTGGGGGGGTGGGCGGGAGTGGCTATTACCGGTAACGCATTGTTTAAAATACTAGCCGCCCGGCTCGCTCCGCTCGCGGGACGTCTAGCGTTCGCAGTAATAAGCGAAAGAAATAACAGTATTTGGTTTTATACGTCAAATAGTAGCAGGCAGAAGGTAGACATTGGGCAGAAATAATATCGATAATTATATTGACATAAATTGAGACCGGGAGCTACGGAATAACGGGACATAAATGTTAAGGATATTTAAACCCTGTGCAATTATTGTGCATCCAGTACAGAATATTCAAATTGCGGCTAGAGCAAAATAATAAACGAATATCAGTCCAGTAAAACTAAGGCCCAAGCTCATACATTGATTGAGTAAAAAAAAAAAGGTTGATTGAGTTTAAAAAGGGGTTGTTTCCCGTCCGTTGTTCGTCATTTAACGTAGTACTACTACCTTCAGTGGATAAAATCTGCCTGACGTCCTGGTTGGATCTATAGAATTCACGTGTAGCCCGCTTAACTATACTGTAAAATTGGATCAAAGATCAAAAAGATCAAATCAATTGAAATAGGCAAGGTTCCCCGGGCAGAGTTCGTTCTCTTGCTACTGATGGGAAGTTGTGGGCCCGAGACAGTACGGGATTTGTTTGATGACGGTTCGGGCGATAAGGCGTTGGGAGTAATATTATTACTGTTGGCACCAAGCCAAGTAGCCCGCCATTATGCGCGGGATAAGGTGATAAGCACCGAGCGGTAGTGTTGACACATATGCGATAGCGTTGACATGTAAGAGCGAGTTGATACATCCAAGGTGGACCAAGCAGTGCATCCAGTGGTTCGGTTGGATATAATTTCAAGGCGGCTGCTGAGGCCAATGGGCTGTTGCATGCCGCGGCATAGTGGGACAGACAGCTTCATTTTATTAGTATAGAAATGCAACCTCCCATTTTATCATCAGCACAATCTCGGTGCAAGTGAGACTGCTGTTATCTAGCGTAGGGAGGGAGTTTCACCCCCATGTCCAATGTTACAATGTTGCCAATGTCCAAATACAGGGATCCCCCTGTATTGCGGTCTGGTGGACCCCGGGGGTGAGTGGGCCCTACCCATCGCCATGGTGGTCTCCCTCCCCCACCCCCACCCCACCCCCTCCTGGGTCAGCAGCCATGTCCGTATCGCTTGGTGGTGATCTCTGATTCACGTACCCTGATGGCGGTCAACCTGTGACGGTGTCAGGTCAGAGGTCAGAGGTCGGAGTTCGGGGGTCGGGGGTCGGAGGTCGGAGGTCGGGAGTCGGGGGTCGGAGGTCGGAGGTGATCCACCATTGATTCAATGGCGCAGTCATCAAAATATAAATACAAGCATTCAGATCGACAGAGCGATACAGTACTTAGGCCTAGTATATACCCCAGGCGCGGATCCAGGAGGAGGACGGTGCCTGTGTGTGATCCAGGAGGAGGACGGTGTCTATATGTGATCCAGGAAGAGGACGGTGCCTTTGTGTGATCCAGGAGGAGGACGGTGCCTGTGTGTGATCCAGGAGGAGGACGATGTCTATATGTGATCCAGGAGGAGGACGGTGTCTATATGTGATCCAGGAAGAGGACGGTGCCTTTGTGTGATCCAGGAGGAGGACGATGTCTATATGTGATCCAGGAGGAGGACGATGTCTATATGTGATCCAGGAGGAGGACGGTGCCTGTGTGTGATCCAGGAGGAGGACGGTGCCTGTGTGTGATCCAGGAGGAGGACGGTGCCTGTGTGTGATCCAGGAGGAGGACGGTGCCTGTGTGTGATCCAGGAGGAGGACGGTGCCTGTGTGTGATCCAGGAGGAGGACGGTGCCTGTGTGTGATCCAGGAGGAGGACGATGTCTATATGTGATCCAGGAGGAGGACGGTGCCTGTGTGTGATCCAGGAGGAGGACGGTGCCTGTGTGTGATCCAGGAGGACGGTGCCTGTGTGTGATCCAGGAGGAGGACGGTGCCTGTGTTTGTTCATCTCCTCCACCCACATCGACATTTAGGATGGTGGGTTGAAGGCCCACGAACCATTAGACTGTATGCATTGTCACCGTACCCCCCTTGACGAATCGTTACTCTCCCTTGAGGAATAGTCACCTCCCCTTGACGAATCCTCACCTCCCCATGACGAATCCTCACCTCCTCTTGACGAATCCTCACCTCCCCTTGACGAATCCTCACCTCCCCTTGACGAATCCTCACCTCTCCTTGACGAATCCTCACCTCTCCTTGACGAATCCTCACCTCTCCTTGACGAATAGTCACCCCCCCCCCCCCATTGACAAATCGTCACCCTTCCCCCTTGACAAATCGTCACCTCCCCCCCCCCCCTTGACGAATCATCACCCTCCCCCTTGACGAATTATCACCACCACCCCCCTTGACGAATCGCCACCTTCCCTTGACAAATCGTGAGCCCTTCTTGACGAATCGTCAGCCTCCCCCCCCCCCTAAAAAACCCCCAAAAAAACCTCACCCTCTTGACGAATCCCTGGATGCCAAAACGAACTTCACCAAACTCTAACACGGATCACATCAGTTTTTCTACAACATGAACGCATTTGTATGTTCATTTTCACTGCTTCTTCGGAACATGCAGTCAACACGCTTCCTAACACAGTCATATGAGGAACATCTGCTTAAGCTGTTCCGGCTACCCAGTTCTACTGGCCCCATCTGGAGAAAAACTTCTACGCGCATCTAAGTCAGCGCTCGTCTGCGACCGTCATGTGGACTGGGGCTAAAGCTGGCCAGGGTCGACGCGCAAAGTCCCTCATTATCGCTCAAAGCAACAAACATGTAACAAAAATACCGTAAGTTCGGGATACGGTAATTTTGGGATCGGCCGCTAATATGTCATTGCGACATCACTGAAATGAAGGTCATACCCAAGGTCACCGGATACACGCAGACATGACGTGGCACGTCGTTTGTCCTCCACAGCCCCGAAGGTCAAAGAGCAGCCAGGGTGGCAGTCTGGGAAAGAAGAGGGCCTCCCCATCAGTATTCAAGGCGTGGCTGACCTCGTCACCGCGAAGCAAGATTTACGGTCCCTCGGTTTCCAGCAACCCTTTGACCAGCGGGTCCAATGGGCCAGACCCTCGCTGGCCACCCCAGACCCTGGCAAGCCCCGCACCCCCTCACCCCTCCCGGTCTCACCCAGACCCTGCCAGCCCCTCCGCATCCACACCCACACCCCTCCTCCCCCTTTCTGTCTCACCCAGACAACCTGCCAGTCCGCAGAAAATGGCCTCGTAAATTCGTATACATTATTCAAGAAGCCCCCATCGTGCCATCCAGCCCCCTCCCCCCCCCCCCCACCCTCCTGTATTTTTTTTTGTTCACTTTTACGACCGCGGCGTTACGTTTTGGATATTTTTTTTCCTTTCTACCTCTCTTCGTTCTGTCGAGCACCTTGGGCGGAATGAGGGCACCTTTGGCCGAGGACATCAAAGAGACGAGCTTGAAAGGCAGTCCGTGACGCACCCGGGAGATAAGACAATGTAGATGACGACTGAAATGCGAGCCTTCCACCGCCAGTCCCCCTCCCCCGGAGATGCTATCACTGGAGTGGGGATAGGCGTTGGGGGTGGGGGTGGGGGTGCGGGGAGAGTCTGGGACGATGGAAGTACCAGCGGCAATACGGGATAACACACCGGTAACCCGAATGGGGCAACTGCAGTGGCAACTGCGGGGCGAGGAAGTCTCCCCATATACTGGGATGCACCATGAGCAAGACTGCATCGCCATACAACTACCAGGACTGCTCTCTTACATTACATCTAGAGGAAAATATGTTTTGGAACGCTCTCCAGACTTTCTTTGTGTAAATATTTTATAAATCACCAATCAATGTCGATGCACATACGCAGGTAACATAACATCAGACATAAAATATTCTATTTTGAAAAAAAGATAAAGATATTATTCACGTCGAAATTTGTATATATCTGCTTCTGTTGTTTAATTCAAGTTTTAAAAAACAGATGCATTGCCCCCACGTTTTCAAACTTATTATGACTTATCAATATATAGATTTTATATATGATGAAACAAACAACAGAAATCCCCAAATCGCCATACTCTTGCCTCAGCCAATTAGAATTTGATCTGATTCTGTACCTCTAAATAGATCAGATACAGCTTTCTGGATTCTAGTCGTTCTCGTTATACTTTTGTCATCTCCGCAGACCGAAACCACGTGGGTGACATAAGGCATTCTGGGTATAAATAGCTTAACATCAACTTTTTTGCCGCAGCGTTGCGATATTCCGATTGGTTTTGAGACAAGTTCCTTGGCGGAGATGTTGCAAAACTGATTTTGTTTCACATAACATAATGATATATTCATATATGATAGATCAAATGCAGAAGAGTATACAGTCAACATTTTGTGTGTGGCCCATGCAGTGCGCTAACGCTCTAAATGCTAAATGTCAGTGTATACGACAAGATGGAATACATGCACCATATGGTAAATTATGATGTTATTGGTGATGTTGGTGTTGGTGATGTTACACTTGGTGATGTTATTGGTGATGTTGGTATTGGTGATGTTACACTTGGTGATGTTGGTGTTGGTGATGTTACACTTGGTGATGTTATTGGTGATGTTGGTATTGGTGATGTTACACTTGGTGATGTTATTGGTGATGCTGGTGTTGGTGATGTTACACTTGGTGATGTTATTGGGGATGTTGGTGTTGGTAATGTTACACTTGGTGATGTTATTGGTGATGTTGGTATTGGTGATGTTACACTTGATGATGTTATTGGTGATGTTGGTGTTGGTGATGTTACACTTGATGATGTTATTGGTGATGTTGGTGTTGGTGATGTTACACTTGTGATGTTATTGGTGATGTTGGTATTGGTGATGTTACACTTGGTGATGTTGGTGTTGGTGATGTTACACTTGGTGATGTTGGTGTTTGTGATGTTATTGGTGATGTTGGTGTTGGTGATGTTACACTTGGTGATGTTATTGGTGATGTTGGTGTATGTGATGTTACACTTGGTGATGTTGGTGTTGGTGATGTTACACTTGGTGATGGTGGTGTTGGTGATGTTACACTTGGTGATGTTGGTGTTGGTGATGTTACACTTGGTGATGTTGGTGTTGGTGATGTTACACTTGGTGATGTTGGTGTTTGTGATGTTACACTTGGTGATGGTGGTGTTGGTGATGTTACACTTGGTGATGGTGGTGTTGGTGATGTTACACTTGGTGATGTTGGTGTTGGTGATGTTACACTTGGTGATGTTGGTGTTGGTGATGTTACACTTGGTGATGTTGGTGTTGGTGATGTTACACTTGGTGATGTTGGTGTTGGTGATGTTACACTTGGTGATGTTGGTGTTGGTGATGTTACACTTGGTGATGTTGGTGTTGGTGATGTTACACTTGGTGATGTTGGTGTTGGTGATGTTACACTTGGTGATGTTGGTGATGTTACACTTGGTGATGTTGGTGTTGGTGATGTTACACTTGGTGATGTTGGTGTTGGTGATGTTACACTTGGTGATGTTGTTTGTTCTCAGCTCACATCTCCCTGCCGCTACGGCTCACTTTGATTATTTGTAAAACACCAATTTTGCCATTAATTGCTACTATAATCAAATATAATGTGGTATGTATATATATGTATTTACATTTTCTGATTTATTATAAATAACTAGTCTGACTTTTGACGACACGGGCTGACTCTAACGGCAATGGTGTGATCCTGAAGGTTTGCCCGTAACGAGAAGATAGCTGGTACCGGCGGGTACGAACGCAAAGACAAAGTTATTACTGTAAACAAAGTGGACAGCGTATTCCTTTTACGGTGGCAGGTCCATTTTGCGACTGCACCCGCCTCCGTAAAAACTCGTCGCATCTCCACAATCGATTGCACGCTGTGGAAATCGCTGAATGACAGTCAGCCTCGGAAACCCAGAGACTATGGGACCAGGCAGTCAGGGGAACCCTGACGATATGGAACCAGGCAGCCTCGGAAACCCTGAGACTATAAAACCAGGCAACCTCGGAAACCCAGAAGCTAGGCAACCAGGTAGCCAGGGAAACCCAGAGACTATGGAACCAGGCAGCCAGGGAAACCCAGGGACTATGGAACCAGGCAGTCAGGGGAATCCAGAGACTATGGAACCAGGCAGTCAGGGGAACACCGAGGATATGGAACCAGGCAGTCAGGGAAACCCAGAGGATATGGAACCAGGCTGTCAGGGAAACCCAGAGACTATGGAACCAGGCAGTCAGGGAAACCTAGAAGATATGGAAGCAGGCAGTCAGGGGAACACCGAGGATATGGAACCAGGCAGTCAGGGAAACCCAGAGACTATGGAACCAGGCAGTCAGGGAAACCCAGAAGATATGGAACCAGGCAGTCATGGGAACACCGAGGATATGGAACCAGGCAGCCAGAGAAACCCAGCGACTATGGAACCAGGCAGTCAGGAAAACCCAGAGACTATGGAACCAGACAGTGAGGGAAACCCAGAAGATATGGAACCAGGTAGTGAGGGAAACCCAGAGACTATGGAACCAGGCAGTCAGGGGAACACCGAGGATAAGGAAACCAGGCAGTCAGGAAACCCAGCGACTATGAAACCAGGCAGTCAGGAAAACCCAGAGACTATGGAACCAGGCAGTGAGGGAAACCCAGAAGATATGGAACCAGGTAGTGAGGGAAACCCAGAGACTATGGAATCAGGCAGTCAGGGGAACACCGAGGATAAGGAAACCAGGCAGTCAGGAAACCCAGAGACTATGGAACCAGGCAGTCAGGGAAACCCAGACTATGGAACCAGGCAGTCAAGGAAACCCAGAGATTATGGAACCAAGCAGTCAGGGAAACCCAGAATATGCAACCAGGCAGTCAGGGAACCCCAGAGACTATGGAACCAGGCAGTCAGGGGAACACCGAGGATAAGGAAACCACGCAGTCAGGGAACCCAGAGACTATGGAACCAGGTAGCCAGGGAAACCCAGAGATTATGGAACCAAGCAGTCAGGGAAACCCAGACTATGGAACCAGGCAGTCAGGGAACCCCAGAGACTATGGAACCAGGTAGCCAGGGAAATCCAGAGACTATGGAACCAGGCAGTCAAGGAAAGCCAGAGATTATGGAACCAAGCAGTCAGGGAAACCCAGACTATGAAACCAGGAAATCAGGGGAATATCGAGGATATGGAACCAAGCAGTCAGGGAAACCCAGAGACTATGGAACCAGGTAGCCAGGGAAACCCAGAGACTATGGAACCAGGCAGTCAGGGGAACACCGAGGATATGGAACCAGGCAGTCAGGGGAACACCGAGGATATGGAACCAGGCAGCCAGGGAAACCCAGAGACTATGGAACCAGGCAGTCAGGGGAACACCGAGGATATGGAACCAGGCAGCCAGGGAAACCCAGAGACTATGGAACCAGGTAGACAGGGAAACCCAGAGACTATGGAACCAGGCAATCAGGGAAATCCTGAGGCCATGGAACCAGGCAGTCAAGGGAACGCCGAGGATATGGAACCAGGCACTCAGGGAAACCCAGAGACTATGGAACCAGGCAGTCAGGGGAACACCGAGGATATGGAACCAGGCAGTCAGGGAAACCCAGAGACTATGGAACCAGGCAGTCAGGGAAACCCTGAGACTATGGAACCAGGCAGTCAGGGAAACCCAGAGACTATGGAACCAGGCAGTCAGGGAAACCCAGAGACTATGGAACCAGGCAGTCAGGGAAACCCAGACTATGGAACCAGGCAGCCAGGGGAACACCGAGAATATGGAACCAGGCAGCCAGAGAAACCCAGCGACTATGGAACCAGGCAGTCAGGAAAACCCAGAGACTATGGAACCAGGCAGTGAGGGAAACCCAGAAGATATGGAACCAGGTAGTGAGGGAAACCCAGAGACTATGGAACCAGGCAGTCAGGGGAACACCGAGGATAAGGAAACCAGGCAGTCAGGAAACCCAGAGACTATGGAACCAGGCAGTCAGGGAAACCCAGACTATGGAACCAGGCAGTCAAGGAAACCCAGAGATTATGGAACCAAGCAGTCAGGGAAACCCAGACTATGCAACCAGGCAGTTAGGGAACCCCAGAGACTATGGAACCAGGCAGTCAGGGGAACACCGAGGATAAGGAAACCAGGCAGTCAGGGAACCCAGAGACTATGGAACCAGGTAGCCAGGGAAACCCAGAGACTATGGAACCAGGCAGTCAAGGAAACCCAGAGATTATGGAACCAAGCAGTCAGGGAAACCCAGACTATGGAACCAGGCAGTAAGGGAACCCCAGTGACTATGGAACCAGGTAGCCAGGGAAACCCAGAGACTATGGAACCAGGCAGGCAAGGAAACCCAGAGATTATGGAACCAAGCAGTCAGGGAAACCCAGACTATGAAACCAGGCAATCAGGGGAATATCGAGGATATGGAACCAAGCAGTCAGGGAAACCCAGAGACTATGGCACCAGGTAGCCAGGGAAACCCAGAGACTATGGAACCAGGCAGTCAGGGGAACACCGAGGATATGGAACCAGGCAGCCAGGGAAACCCAGAGACTATGGAACCAGGCAGTCAGGGGAACACCGAGGATATGGAACCAGGCAGTCAGGGAAACCCAGAGACTATGGAACCAGGTAGACAGGGAAACCCAGAGACTATGGAACCAGGCAATCAGGGAAATCCTGAGGCTATGGAACCAGGCAGTCAGGGGAACGCCGAGGATATGGAACCAGGCACTTAGGAAAACCCAGAGACTATGGAACCAGGCAGTCAGAGGAACACCGAGGATATGGAACCAGGCAGTCAGGGAAACCCAGAGACTATGGAACCAGGCAGTCAGGGAAACCCTGAGACTATGGAACCAGGCAGTCAGGGAAACCCAGAGACTATGGAGCCAGGCAGTCAGGGAAACCCAGAGACTATGGAACCAGGCAGTCAAGTAAAAACCCTGAGACTATGGAACCAGGCAGTCAGGGAAACCCAGAGACTATGAAACCAGGCAGTCAGGGGAACACCGAGGATATGGAACCAGGCAGTTAGGGAAACCCAGGTACTATGGAACCAGGCAGCCAGGGTAAGCCAGAGAATGCGGAACCAGTGTCGGTCACTGGCACCAAGAGATTAGGCAATCAGGTCAGTTGAAAAAGTGACCAGGAAACCAGGCGGTACCTATAACCAGGGAACCAGGCGGCCAGTGGAACCAGGGTACCAGGGAACCAGGTGGTATCTGTAACCAGGGAACCACGCAGCCAGGGCACCAGGGATCCCGACGGTATCTATAACCAGGGAACCCGGCAGCCAGGGTACCAGGGAACCACGAGGTATCTATAACCAGGGAACCATACGGTATCTGTAACCAGGGAACCCGGCAGCCAGGGTACCAGGGAACCACGAGGTATCTGTAACCAGGGAACCCGGCAGCCAGGGTACCAGGGAACCAGACGGTATCTGTAACCGGGGAACCCGGCAGCCAGGGTACCAGGGAACCACGAGGTATCTGTAACCAGGGAACCCGGCAGCCAGGGTACCAGGGAACCAGACGGTATCCGTCACCGGGGAACCCGGCAGCCAGGGAACCAGACGGTATCAGTCACCGGGGAACCCGGCAGCCAGGGTACCAGGGAACCACGAGGTATCTATAACCAGAGAACCCGGCAGCCACGGTACCAGGGAACCAGACGGTATCTGTAACCAGGGAACCCGGCAGCCAGGGTACCAGGGAACCACGAGGTATCTATAACCAGAGAACCCGGCAGCCACGGTACCAGGGAACCAGACGGTATCTGTCACCGGGGAAACCAGCAGCCAGGGTACCAGGGAACCACGAGGTATCTATAACCAGAGAACCCGGTAGCCAGGGTACCAGGGAACCAGACGATATCTGTAACCAGGGAACCATACGTTTTCTGTAACCCGGGAACCCGGCAGCCAGGGTACCGGGAAACCAGACGGTATCTGTAACCAGGGAACCCGGCAGCCAGGGAACTTAGGAACCATACGGTATCTGTAATCAGGGAAACCGGCAGCCAGGGTACCAGGGAACCAGACGGTATCTGTCACCGGGGAACCCGGCAGCCAGGGAACCAGACGGTATCAGTCACCGGGGAACCCGGCAGCCAGGGTACCAGGGAACCACGAGGTATCTATAACCAGAGAACCCGGCAGCCAGGGTACCAGGGAACCAGACGGTATCTGTCACCGGGGAACCCGGCAGCCAGGGAACCAGACGGTATCAGTCACCGGGGAACCCGGCAGCCAGGGTACCAGGGAACCACGAGGTATCTATAACCAGAGAACCCGGCAGCCAGGGTACCAGGGAACCAGACGGTATCTGTAATCAGGGAACCCGGCAGCCAGGGTACCAGGGAACCAGACGTTATCTGTAACCAGGGAACCCGGCAGCCAGGGTACCAGGAAACCAGACGGTATCTGTAACCGGGGAACCCGACAGCCAGGGTACCAGGGAACCAGACGGTATCTGTAACCAGGAAACCAGGCAGCCAGGGTACCAGGGAACCATACGGTATCTGTAACCAGGGAACCCGGCAGCCAGGGTACCAGGGAACCAGACGGTATCTGTAACCAGGGAACCCGGAAGCCAGGGTACCAGGGAACCAGACGGTATCTGTAACCAGGGAACCCGGCAGCCAGGGTACCAGGGAACCAGACGGTATCTGTATCCAGGGAACCCGGCAGTCAGGGTACCATGGAACCACAAGGTATCTGTAACCAGGGAACCAGGCAGCCAGGGTACCAGGGAACCAGACCGTATCTGTAACCAAGGAACCAGGCAGTCGGGGTACCAGGGGACCAGACGGTATCTGTAACCAGGAAACCCGGCAGCCAGGCTACCAGGGAACCAGAGGGTATCTGTAACCATGGTACCAGGGAACCCCGAGGTATCTATAACCAGGGAACCAGGCAGCCAGGGTACCTGGGGCGCCGGTCCAGGGCGGCACCCACCGAACACATCCTTTAAGTGGAGACCTAAATTCGATTGGGACCGACCCATTTGCCCGTAAAAACAGGAAACAACCCGCACTGCGCGCGCCGCCTTATGAGATTCCAATAGCAATCTGGGCGAGACGGAAGGGGATGAAATCT